>VDFB02281492.1:162712635-163048043 GCA_007258455.2 Sequoia sempervirens | reverse complement strand
AGTTATAGCTGTATATTATGAAACCACTTGTATTTGAGTTTTCGTGGGCCATCGATCAACTTTTGTGACTACACTTGTCAATTACACTGTAGTTGTGCATTCTATATGAATATTTTCTATCGCCTTTTGTGAACATTCATCTTTTGTTGAGTTATAGCTGCATTTAGGAAATTGCTTATTTTTGAGATTTCGTGGGCCATCAATCAAGTTTGGTGATTATGATTGTGGATTGCACTATAGTTGTACATTTTCTAAGTGTATTTTCTATTACCTTTCGTGAACCTCCATTTTATGTTGATTAATATCCACATTTAGTAAACCGCTCATGTTTGAGTTTTCGTCAACCATCGATGAACTTTGGTAACTACACTTGCCGATTACACTATAGTTGTGTATTCTATATGCGTATTTTCAATTGCATTTAGCGAACGTTCATTTTTTGTTGAGTTATAGCCATATTTAGGATAACACTCATGTTTGACTACTCATGTGCCATCGACTAACTTTGGTGACTACGATTGTGGATTGCACTATAGTTGTCCATTTTGTATGCGTATTTTCTATCGCATTTTGCGAACCTTCATTTCTTGTTGAGTTAAAACCATATTTAGGAAACCATACGTGTTTGTGAACCTTCATTTTCTGTTAGGTTATAGCCGCCTTTAGGAAACCTCTCTCGTATTTGAGTTTTTTTGGGCCATTGATCAACTTGGGTGACTAAGCATGTGGATTACATTGTAGTTGTGCATTCTATACGCATATTTTTCATCGCCTTTTGCGAACCTTCATTTTTTGTTGAGTTATAGCCGCATTTAAGAAACAGCTCGAGTTTGAGTTATCGTGGGCCATCTATCAACTTTGGTGACTACAATTGTGGATTATACTATAGTTTCACATTCTGTATGCATATTCTAAATCAGCTTTCACAAACCTTCATTTTTTCTCGAGTTATAGCCGTATTAAGGAAATCGCTCGTATTTGAGTTTTCATGGGTAGTCGATCAACTTTGCTAACTATGATTGTAGGTTCCACTGTAGTTGACTAGTCTGTACACATATTTTCTATCACGTTTCGTGAACCTTCATTTTTCATTGAGTTATAGCTGTATTTAGGAAACTGCTCGTGATTTAGTTTTCTTGGGCCATCAATCAACTTTAATGACTACGATTGTGGATTACATTGTAGTTGTCAATTTTGTATGTGTATTTTCTATCATGTTTTAGGAACCTTCATCTTTATATAGCTATATTTACGAAAATGCTCGTATTTGAGTTTTTATCAGCCATCGATCAACTCTGCTGACTACGATTGTGTTTTGCACTATAAATGTGCATTTTGTTCGTGTATTTTCTATTGCCTTTCATGAAACTTCATTTTTTGTTAAGTTAGAGCCGCAATTAGTAAAACACTCGTATTTGAGTTTTTATGGGCCATCGATTAACTTTGGTGACTACGATTGTGTATTGCAATATAAATGTGCATTTTGTACGTGTTTTTGTTTAGTTATAATCGGATTACATTATAGTTGTCCATTGTATATGCGTATTTTCTATCGACTTTCACAAACCTTCATTTTTCATTGAGTTATAGCCGCTCTTAGGAAACTCTTCGTGTTTGAGTTTTCATGGGCCAACGATCAACTTTGCTGACTACGATTTTGGATTGCAATGTAGTTGTTAACTCTGTCCATGTATTTTCTATCGCCTTTCATGAACCTTCATTTTTTGTTAAGTTAAAGCCACATTTATTAAACTGCTCGTGTTTTAGTTTTTGTGGGGCATTGATCAACTTAGGTGACTACGATTGTGGATTACACTTTAGTTGTGCATTCTATCCATGTATTTTCTATCGGCTTTCTCGAACCTTCATTTTTTATTGAGTTATACCCGCATTTAGGAAACAACTCATGTTTGAGTTTTTGTGGGCCTTCAATAAACTATGGTCACTACAATTGTGGATTGTACTATAGTTACCCATTCTGAATGCGTATTTTCTATCACCTTTTGCGAACCTTCATTTTTTGTTTAGATAGCCGCATTTAGGAAACTGCTCATGTTTGACTTTTTGTGGGCCATCTATCAACTTTGGTGACTAAGATTCTTGATTAAGCTATAGTTGTGCATTTTGTATGCATATTTTCTATCGCCTTTCACAAAGC
Organism: Sequoia sempervirens; assembly: GCA_007258455.2. Classification (NCBI taxonomy): domain Eukaryota; kingdom Viridiplantae; phylum Streptophyta; class Pinopsida; order Cupressales; family Cupressaceae; genus Sequoia; species Sequoia sempervirens. The sequence continues at coordinate 163,045,885 of VDFB02281492.1, read as the reverse complement.
TTAATTTTTTGTTGAATTCTATCCACATTGAGGAAAACGCTTGTATTTGAGTTTTTGTGGGCCATTGATTATTTTTGGTGAATACAATTGTGTATTGCACTATAAATGTACATTTTGTACATGTATTTTCTATTATGTTTCGTGAACCTTCAGTTCTTGTTGAGCGATAGCCGCATTTAGGAAACCGCTCTAGTTTGAGTTTTCGTTGGCTATCAACCAAGTTTGGTGACTAGGATTTGCGAATAAACTATAGTTATCTATTATGTATGTTTATTTTCTATTGCCTTTTTTGAACATTAATTTTTTATTGAGTTATAGCCGCATTGAGTAAATAACTCATTTTTGAGTTTTTGTGGGCCACCAATCAACTTTGGTGACTATGATTGTGGTTTACACTGTAGCTGTGCATTCTATACGCATATTTTCTATCGCCTTTCGTGAACCTTCAATTTTCATTGAGTTATAGCTACACTTAGGAAATCACTCATGTTTGAGTTTTCATGGCCCATCTATCAACTTTGGTGACTACGATTGCGGATTGCACTGTAGTTGTCAATTATGTACGTGTATTTTTTATCACGTTTTGCGAACCTTCATCTTTCCTTGAGTTATATCCGCACTTAGGAAACCACTTGTGTTTGATTTTTCATGGGCCATCAATCAACTTTGGTGACTACGATTGTGGATTGAATTGTAGTTGTCCATTCTTTACAAGTATTTTCCATCTCCTTTCGCGAACATTCAATTTCTACTAAGTTATAGCCACATTTAGGAAAGCGCTCGAATTTGAGTTTTTCGTGGGCCAGCACTCAACTTTGGTGACTACGATTGTGGATAACACTTTAGTTGTCCATTTCGTATGTATATTTTTAATTGCCTTTGACGACCCTTCATTTTTTGTTGAGTTATAGCTACATTTATGATAACGGTCGTGTTTAAGTTTTCGTGGGCCATCAATCAACTTTGGTGACTATGTGGATTGCACTATAGTTTTCCAATCTTTACACGTATTTTCTATCACCTTTCATGAACCTTTATTTATCCTTAAGTTATAGCCGTATTTAGCAAATATCTTGTGTTTGATTTTTCGTGGGCCATCGATCAACTTTGGTGATGTTGATTGTGGATTGCACTGTAGTTTTCCATTATGTACGCGTATTTTCTATCCTTTTTCGCGAACCTTCATTTTTTGTTGAGATGTAGTCGCATTTAGGTAATCGATTCTGGTTGAGTTTTCGTGGGCCATCAAACAACTTTGTTGACCACCATTGTGGATTGCACTCTAGTTGTGAATTCTATACAAGTATTTTCTATCCCCTTTCTTGAACCTTCATTTTTCGTTGAGTTATAGCTGCATTTAGCAAACCGCTTGCGTTTTAGTTTTTGTGGGCCATCGATCCACTTTCGTGACTACGATTGTGGATTGCATTGTAGTTGTCCATTTTGTTTGCATATTTTCTATCCACTTTCGTGATCTTTCATTTTTTTTTGAGTTATAGCCTCATTTAGTAAACCAGTCATGTTTGAGTTTTCGTGGGCCATTGATCAACTTTGGTTACTATGCGTGGGTTGCAGTGTAGTGGTGCATTCCTTTATGCGTGTTTTCTGTCGCCTTTCACAAACCTTCATGTTTTGATGAGTTATAGCTGCATTTAGGAAAGTGCCTGTGTTTGAGTTTTTGTGGGCCATCGATCAACTTTTGTGACAACGATTATGGATTACACTATAGCTGTGCATTCTATAATAATTTTTTCTATTGCATTTCGTGAACCTTTATTTTCTGTTGAGCTATAGCCGCATTTAGGAAAATGATCATGTATGAGTTTTCGTAGGCCATCGATCAACTTTGGTGACTACAATTGTGGATTACATTGTAGTTGTGCATTGTATACATGTATTTTCTATCACCTTTTGTGAACCTTCATTTTTTGTTGAGTTATAGCTACATTTAGGAAACTGCTCAAGTTTGAGTTATTGTGGGCCATCGATCAACTTTGGTGACTACGATATTAGATTGCACTCTAGTTGTGCATTCAATAATCGTATTTTCTATCGCCCTATGCAAACCTTCAATTTTTGTTGATTTATAGCTGCACTTATCACACCGCTTGTGTGTGATTTTTCATGGCCATCGATCAACTTTGGTGACTACGAATGTGGATTACATTTTAGTAGTGCATTCTATATGCTTATTTCTATCACCTTCCACAAACCGTTTCTTTTTTGTTGAGTATTTGTGGTCCATCAATCAACTTTGGTGACTACAATTGTGGATTGTACTATAATTGTGCATTTTGTATGTATATTTTTTATCACCTTTCAAAAAACTTCCTTTTTATTGAGTTATAGCCATATTTAAGATAAACCTCGTGTTTGAGTTTTCGTGGGCCGTTGATAAACTCCGGTGACTAAGATTGTGGATTGCATTGTAGTTTTTCATTTTGTACATGTATTTTCTATTGCTTTTCACGAACCTTCATTTTTTAAAAGTTTTAGCCCCATATAGGAAACTCCTCGAGTTTGAGTTTTCGTGGGCCATCGATCAACTTTATTGACTGCGCTTTTAAATTACATTGTAGTTGTGCTTTCTATACATGTATTTTCTATCACCTTTTGTGAACCTTCATTTTTGTTGAGCTATATCCACATTTACGAAACCGCCCATGTTTGATTTTTTTTGGGCCATCAATTAACTTTGGTGACTACGATTGTGGATTATAGTGTAGTTGTGCATTTTCTACACATGTTTTTAATCACGTCTTGCAAACCTTTATAGCCGCATTTAGGAAAATGCTCATGTTTGAGTTTTCCTGGGGCATCTATCAACCTTGGTGACTACAATTATGGATTGTATTGTAGTTGTTCATTTTGTACACATATTTTTAATCACCTTTCACAAACCTTCACTTTTTGTTGATTTATAGCCGCATTTAAGAAAACCCCATGTTTGAGTTTTTGTAGACCATCGATCAACTTTGGTGACTATGTTTTGGATTAAACTATAGTTGTGTATTCCATACGCACATTTTCTATTGCCTTTCAAGAACCTTAATTTGTTGTTGAGTTAAAGCCGCATTAAGGAAACTGCTCGTATTTGAGTTTTTGTGGGCCATTAATCAACTTTGGTGACTATGATTGTGGATTACACAGTAGTTGTGCATTTTATACCTATATTTTCTATCGTCTTTTGTGAACCTTCATCATTTTTTCTCTAGTTATAGCTGCACCTAGGAAACTACTTGTGGTTAAGTTTTTGTGGGCCATCGATCAACTTTGGTGACTATGATTGTGGATTTTACTATAGTTTTCCATTTTGTACAGGTATTTTCTATCGCCTTTCATGACCATTCATTTTTTGTTTAATTATATCCGTATTTAGGAAACCGCTCATGTGTGAGTTTTCATGGACCATTGATCAACCTTGGTGACTATGATTGTGGATTGCACTGTAGTTGTGCATTATGAATGCTAGTTTTCTATCGGCTTTTGCAAAACTTTCTTTTTTGTTGAGTTATAAGCACATTTAGAAAACCGCTCATGTTTGTGTTTTTGTCGGCCATAAATCAAGTTTAGGAAACTGTTCAAGTTTGAGTTTTCGTGGGCCACTATTATTGTGGATTGCACTAGAGTTGTCCATTCTGTATTTATATTTTCTATCGCCTTCTGTCAACATTAATTTTTTGTTGAGTTATAGCCGCATTTAGGAAAACGCTCGTGTTTGACTTTTCGTGGGCCCTCTATCAACTTTGGTAACTACGATTGTGGATTACATTGTAGTTTTGCATTCTATATGTGTATTTTCCATCGCCTTTTGTCAACATTCATTTTTTGTTGAGTTCTGGCTGCATTTAGGAAAACACTTGTGTTTGAGTTTTCGTGGGCCATCGATCAACTTTGGTGACTACGATTGTGGATTGCACTATAGTTGTCGATTCTATACGTGTATTTTCTATTGCCTTTCGCGAATCTTCAATTTTTGTTGAGTTTTAGCCGTATTTAGGAAACTAGTAGAGTTTGAGTTTTCGTCGGCCATCGATCAATTCTGCTGTCTATGCTTGTGGATTAAACTGTAGTTGTGCATTTTATACATGTATTTTCTAAACCTTTCGCGAAGCTTTATTTTTTCTAATTATAGCCGTATTTAGGAAACGTCTCATGTTTGAGATTTTGTGGGCCATCGATCAACTTTGGTGACTACAATTGTGGATTTTATTGTAGTTGTAAATTTTGTACACATATTTTTAATAACCTTTCACAAACCTTAATTTTTTCTTCAGTTATAGCCGCATTTAGGAAAACCCTCGTGTTTGAGTTTTTGTGGGCCATCATCGATCCAATTTATTAACTGCGATTTTTTATTATATTGTAGTTGTGCATTCTATATGCGTATTTTCTATCGACTTTCGTAAACCTTCATTTTTTGTTGAGTTATAACTGCACTTCGGAAACCACTCATGTTTGAGTTTTCGTGGGCCATCAATAAATTTCGATGTGACTAGAGTTGTGGATTTCACTGTAGTTGTCCATTATGTATGTGTATTTTTTATTGCCTTTTGTGAACCTTCATTTTTTGTTAAGTTATAGCCACATTTAGTAAACCGCTCGAGTTTGAGTTTTCATGGGCCATTGATCAACTTTGGTGACTACAATTGTGGATTGCACTGTAGTTGTCCATTTTGTACATGTATTTTCTATCACCTATTGTGAACCTTTAGTTTTTGTTGAGTTATAGCTGCATTTAGAAATATGCTTGTGTTTGAGATTTCATGGGCTATCCATCGACATGCTGACTAGGATTGTTGATTATACTGTAGTTGTTCATTCTATACAAATATTTTCTATCACCTTTTGTGAACCTTCATTTTTTGTTCAGTAATAGCCACATTTAGGAAACTGCTCGTGTTCTAAAGAGACACAGATGGTACGTTTTTTGAGAAAATATGTTCTTTCTGAAAAAGGCTTTTTTGAAAAGTAGAAGCAGTAGAGGTAGGAGAGGGAATTTTTTTGAATCTTCTTATGAAAAATGGGATAAATGCATTTTGTAGAGAATGTCATTCTAAGTAGACCCAGATCGTCTTTTTTACAAAAAAACGAATATTTCAGCAACATGCAATAAGTCCTCAAAAATAGAATCTACGAAACAATTTTTTTTGTGAAAATAAAAAATATGGGTTTTATAGGTACTCAATGCTCAAGAGACCCAACTCATTTGGTTTTTGAAAAAATAAGTTGTTTTTGAAAAACATAGATTTTTTTGAAAAGTAAAAGCAGTCGAGGTAATAGAGGTAAAAAAATTAAATCTTTTTTATGAAAAACCTAATAAATGGGTTTTGTAGAGAATGTCATTCTGAGTAGACATAGATCGTCCTTTTTTGAAAAATAAATTTTTAAACAACATGTAAGAACACCTCAAAAGTAGAATCTACTCAACAATATTTTTTGGGAAAATAAAAAATATGGGTTTTATAGGTGCTCGAGAGATAAAGAGACCCAGATCATTTGTTTTTCGAAAAAATAAGTTTCTTTTGAAAAACATAGATTTTTTTTAAATAATAGAAGCAGTAGAGATAACAGAGGCAAACATTTTGAATCTTTTATGAAAAATCTGAGAAATGAGTTTTGTAGAGAATGTCATTCTGAGAACACCTAGATCATCTTTTTAAAAAAAAAAAACTAATTTCTCACCAACATGCAAGAACCCCTCAAAAATAGAATTCTACAAAATAGTTTTATATGTGCCCGTGTGCTAAAGAGACCCAAATTGTCTGGTTTTTGAAAATATTATTGAAAAGTAGAAGTAGTAGAGATAACAGAGAAAATATTTTTGAATCTTTTTATGAAAAATCTAAGAAATGTGTTTTGTAGAGAATGTCGTTCTGATTAGACCCAGATCGTCTTTTTTTCAAAAACTAATTTTTCACCACCATGCAAGAACCCTTTAAAAATAAAATCTACGAAACCTTTTTTTTTTGGAAAATCAAAAATATGGGTTTTATAAGTGTTCGTGTGTTAAAGAAACCCAAATAGTTCGTTTTTTGAAAACATAACTTCTTCTTGAAAAAGATTTTTTTTTTTGAAAAGTATAAGCAATAGAGGTAACAAAGGCAAAAATTTTGAATCTTTTTATGAAAAGTGGGATAATTGGGTTTTGTAAAGAATTTCATTCTGAGTACACCCAAATCGTCCTTTTTTCAAAAAACTAATATTTCACCAACATGCAGGAACCCCTCAAAAACAGGATCTATGAAACATTTTTTTTGGGAAAATAAAAAAATATGGGTTTCATAGGTGGTTGACAACTAAAGACACCCAGATCATTAATTTTTTTAAAAAATAAGTTGTTTTTGAAAAGTAACAAAAGTAATTTTTTTGAATCTTTTTATGAAAAATCTAAGAAATGGGTTTTGTAAAGAATGCCATTTTGAATAAACCCATATCGTCATTTTTTTGAAAAAATAGTATTTTTTCACAACATTCAAGAACTCAAAAATAGATTCTACGAAACAATTTTTTTTAGGGAAATCGAAAATATGGGTTTTATAGGAGTTGGTATGCTAAAGAGATTCAGATCGTCAATTTTTCAAAACAATAAGTTGTTTTTGAAAAAAAAAAGGATTTTTTTCAAAAGTAGAAGCAGTAGAGGTAACAAAGGCAAACTTTTTGAATCTTTTTATGAAATATCTGACAAAGGTGTTTTCTAGAGAATGTCGTTCTGAGTAGATTCAGATTGTCCTTATTTCAAAATAGTAATTTTTTACCAAGATGCAAGAATCCCTCAAAAATAGAATTTAGGAAACATTTTTTTTTGGAAAATCTAAAATATAGGTTTTATATGTGTTCATGTGTGAAAGAGACCCAAATTGTCCATTTTTTGAAAAAATAACTTCTTCTTGAAAAAGATAGATTTTTTTGAAAAATAGAAGCAGTAGAGGTAACATATGCAAACTTTTTAAAACTTTTTATGAAAAATGGGATAAATTGGTTTTGTAGAGAATGTCATTCTAAGTAGACCCAAATTGTCCTTTTTTCGAAAAACTAATATTTCGAAAACATGCAAGAACCCCTCAAAAAATAAAATCTATGAAACAGTTTTTTTTTGGAAAATAAAATATATGAGTTTTATAGGTACTTGTGTGCTCAAGAGACCCATATTGTCCATTTTTGACAAAATAAGTTGTTCTTCAAAAAGATATATTTTTTTCAAAAGTAGAACCAATGGAGGTAACAGAGGCAAATTTTTTTAATATTTTTATGAAAAATCTGATAAATGGGTTTTGTAGAGAATGTCATTTTGAATAAACCCAAATCGTCCTTTCTTGAGAAACTAATTTTTCAAAAACATGCAAGAACCCCTCAAAAATAGAATCTATGAAACATTTTTTTTGAGAAAATCAAAATATGGTTTTTATAGGTGCTTGTGTGCTAAAGAGACTGAGATCCTCTATTTTTGAAAACAAAAATTATTCTTGAAAAATATTTTTTTTTTGAAAAGTAGAAGCAATAGAGGTAACAGAGTTGCATATTTTGAATCTTTTTGAGTTATAGCTGCATTTAGGAAAACGCTTGTGTTTGAGTTTTCGTGGGCCATCGATCAACTTTGGTGACTACGATTGTGGATTACATTGTAGTTATGCATTCTATACACGTATTTTCAACCGCCTCCTACAAACCTTCATTTTTCATTGAGTTATAGCTGTAGTTCAGAAACTGCTCGTATTTGAGTTTTCGTGGGCCATCGATCAACTTTGGTGACTACGATAGTGGATTGTACCATAGTTGTGTATTTTGTAAACATATTTTTAATCACCTTTCATGAACCTATTTTTTTTGTTGAGTTATAGCCACATTTAGAAAAACGCTTGTGTTTAAGTTTTCCTGGGCCATAAATCAGCTTTTTTTACTACAATTATGGATTGTACTGAAGTTGTTCATTATGAAATCTAATTTTCTATCGTCTTTCGGGAACCTTTCTTTTTCGTTGAGTTATAATCGCATTTAGGAAACCACTCGTGTTCTAAAATGAGACAAATCATCCATTTTTTGAGAAAATAAGTTCTTCTTGATAAAGATTTTTTTTAAAAATAAAAGCAATAGAGGTAACAGAGGAAAAATTTTGGACTCTTTTTATGAAAAATGGGTTTGTTAGAGAATGCAAGATCCCCTAAAAAAAATTGTATGAAACAATTTTGTTTGGAAAAATCAAAATATGGTTTTTATAGGTGCTCATGTGCTAAATGAACTTAGATTGTCCGTTTTTTGAAAATAAAAAGTTATTATTGAAAAAGATAGATTTTTTTGAAAAGTAGAAGTAGTAGAGGTAACAAAGGTAAATTTTTTTAATCCTTTTATGAAAACCTAATAAATGGGTTTTGTAAAGAATGTCACTTTGAGTATACCTAGATTGTCCTTTTTTCAAAAAGCTAAAATTTCACCAACATGCAAGAACCCCTCAAAAATATAATCTACAAAACTTTTTTTTTTGGGAAAATTGAAAATATGGGTTTTATAGGTACTCGAGCACTAAAGAGGCCCAAATCGTCTGGTTTTTGAAAAAATAAGGTGTTCTTGAAAAAGATAGAGTTTTTTGAAACGTTGAAGCAATGGAGGTAACAAAGCCAAATGTTTTGAACCTTTTTATGAAAAAAATGAGAAATGGGTTTTGTAGAGATTGTCGTTTTGAGAAGATGCAAATCGTCCATTTTTGAAAAACTAAATTTTCAACAACATGCAAGAACCCCTAAAAAATATAATCTACAAAACAATTTTTTTTTAGGAAAATCAAAATATGGTTTTTATAGGTGCTCGTGTGCTAAAAAGACCCAGATCATCCATTTTTTCAGAAAATAAGTTATTCTTGAAAAAGATAGATTTTTAAAAAAAGTAGAAGTAGTAGAGGTAATAGATATAATTTTTTGAAATTTTTTATGAAAAATCTAAGAAATGGATTTTGTAGGGAATGTCGTTCTAAGTAGACCCAGATCGTCCTTTTTTCAAAAAACTAATTTTTCACCAACATGCAAGAATCCCTCAAAAATAGAATCTACAAAACAATGTTTTTGGGGGAAATTGAAAATATGGGCTTTATAGGTGCTCAAGAGCTAAAAAGACCCAAATCGTTCGTTTTTAAAAAAAATAAGATGTTCTTGATAAATATAGATATTTTTGAAAAGTAGAAGTAGTAGAGGTAATAGAGACAATTTTTTTGAATATTTTTATGAAAAATATAGGAAATGGGTTTTGTAGAGAATGTTGTTTTGGGTAGACCCAAATGGTCCTTATTTCGAAAAACTACTTTTTCACCAACATGCAAAAACTGCTCAAAATTAGAATCTACGAAAAAAAAAATTGAAAAAAAAAATATGGGTTTTATAGGTGTTCATGTGCTAAAGAGACCTAGATCGTCCGTTGTTTGAAAAACTAAATACTTATTGAAAAAGATAGATTTTTTTGAAAAGTAGAAGTAGTAGAGGTAATATAGGCAATTGTTTTGAATCTTTTTATGAAAATGGGATAAATGGGTTTTGTAGAGAATCTCATTCTAAGAAGACACAGATCGTCCTTTTTTCAAAAAACTAATATTTCACTAACATGCAAGAACCCCCAAAAATAGAATCTACGAAACACTTTTTTTTTGGGAAAATAAAAAATATGGGTTTTATATGTACTTGTGTGCTCAAGAGACCGAAATTGTCCAGTTTTCGAAAAATAAGTTATTTTTGAAAAAGATAGATTTTTTTTTAAAGTAGAAGCAGTGGAGGCAACAGAGGGAAATTTTTTGAATCGTTTTATGAAAAATTTGAGAAATGGGATTTCTAGAGATATCGTTCTGAGTAGATCCAGATTGTCCTATTTTTGAAAAACTACTTTTACACCAACATGCAAGAAACCCTCAAGAATAGAATCATTCTAAGTAGACCCAGATCGTCCTTTTTTTGAAAAACTAAGTTTTCAATGAACAAAAAAAGAAATTTTCATGAAAGGCGATAGAAAATTCTTGTAAAAAATAGAAAAATAAAGTGAAATCCATAATTGTTGTCAACAAAGTTGATCGATGGCCCACGAAAACTTGAACACGAGCAGTTTCCTAACTCTAGCTATAACTCAACGAAAAATGAAAGTTCGTGAAAGGCAATAGAAAATACGCGTATAGAATGTACAATTATTGTTTAATCCACAAGCGTCGTCACCAAAGTTGATTGGTGGCCCATGAAAACTCAAACATGAGAAGTTTCCTAAATGCAGCTATAACTCCACAAAAATTGAGTGTTCATGAAAGGCGATTGAAAATATGTGTATAGAATGCATAACTATAGTACAATTCACAATCGTACTCATAAAAATTCATTGATTGCCCAAAAATACTCAAACATGAGAGGTTTCCTAAATACATCTATAACTCAATAAAAAATGAAGGTTTGCAAAAGACGATAGAAAATATGAGTATAGAATGCACAACTATAGTGTAATTCACAATTGTAGTCTCCAAAATTGATCGATGGCCCACAAAAACTCAAACATGAGCAGTTTCGTAAATGCGGATATAACTCAACAAAAAATGAAGATTCACTAAAGGCGATAGAAAATACAAGTATAGAATGCACAACTATAGTGTATTCCACAATTTTAGTCACCAAAGTTGATCGATGGGCCAAAAAAACTTAAACATGAGCGGTTTCCTAAATGTGGCTTGTGTTTATGTTTTCGTGGGCCATCAATCAACTTTGCTGACTAGGATTGTGGATAATATTCTAGTTGTTCATTCTATATGCTTATTTTTATCGCCTTTTGTGAACATTCATTTTTCATTGAGTTATAGCCACACTTAGAAAACTGCTCGTGTTTGAGTTTTTCGTGGGCCATCAATTTGGTGACTACAATTATGAATTGTATTATAGTTGTCCATTTTGTACACATATTTTGTATCACATTTGGTGAACCTTCATGTTTTGTTGAGTTATAGCCACATTTAGGAAACCGCTCGAGTTTGAGTTTTCGTTGGCCATCAATCAACTTTGTTGACTACGATATTGGATTGTATTGTTGTTGTGCTTGTATACACATATTTTCTATCACCTTTCGTGAAACTTCTTTGTTTGTTGAGTTATAGCCAGACTTAGGAAACTGCTCGTGTTTGACTTTTCGTGTGCCATCGATCAACTTTGGTGACTACGATTGTGGATTGCACTATAGTTGTCTATTTTGTACACGTATTTTCTATCACCTTTTCAAAAACCTTCATTTTTTGTTGAGTTATAGCTGCATTTACGAAACCAACCGAGTTCGAGTTTACGTTGGCCATCAATCAAGTTTGGTGACTAATCTTGTAGATTACACTATAGTTGTGCATTCTATAAATGTATTTTCTATCGCCTTTTGCAACCCTTCATATTTTGTTTAGTTATAGCTGCATTTAGGAAACAACTCATGTTTGAGTTTTTTAAGGCCATCGATCTACTTTTGTGAGTACGATTGTGGATTGTACTGTAGTTGTGCATTTAGTACACATATTTTTAATCGCCTTTCACAAACCTTCATTTTTTGTTGAGTTATAGCCACATTTAGGAAAACGCTCGTGTTTGAGTTTTCATGGGCCATCGATCAACTTTTGCTAGTACGCTTGTCAATTACAGTGTAGTGCATTCTATACACGTATTTTTTATCGCATTTCGTGAACCTTCATTTTTTATTGAGTTATAGCCGCACTTAGGAAATCGTTCGTGTTTGAGTTTTCATGGGGCATCGATCAATTTTGCTGACTACAATTGTGGATTGCACTGTAGTTGTCCATTATGTACGTGTATTTTCTATCACCTTTCGTGAACCTTCATTTTTTGTTGAGTTATAGCCGCATTTAGAAACCGCTGAAGTTTGAGTTTTTGCGGGTCATCAATCAACTTTGGTGACTATGATTGTGGATTGTACTGTAGTTATGCATTCAGTACACATACTTTCAATTGCCTTTCATGAATCTTTTTTTTTTTGAGTTAGTGTCATTTAGGAAAACACTCATGTTTGAATTTTCGTAGGCCATCGATCAACTTTTGTGACTATGATTGTGTATTGCAGTGTAGTTATGAATTCTATACATGTATTTTCTATCCCCTTTCGCGAACCTTCATTTTTCGTTGAGTTATAGCCACATTTAGGAAACTACTCATGTGTTAATTTTCGTGGGCCATCGATCAACTTTGGTGACTACAATTGTGGATTGCATTGTAAGTGTCCAATCTGTACATGTATTTTCTATTGCCTTTTGCGAAACTTCATTTTTCGTTGAGTTATAGCTGCATTTAGGAAACTGCTCATGTTTGAGTTATTTTGGGCCATCGATCAATTTTGGTGACTACGATTGTGGATTGTACTCAAGTTGTGTATTCTATATGCATATTTTAAATCACCTTTCACGAAACTTCATTTTTTGTTGAGTTTTTGCCCCATTTAGCAAAACGTTCGTGTTTGAGTTTTCCTTGGCCATCGATCAACTTTGGTGACTATACTTGTGGATTACACTACAGTTGTGCATTCTATATGTGTATTTTCTATCGCCTTTTGGCTAATCTTCATTTATTTTTTTTTGGTGACTACGATTGTGGATTGTACTATAGTTGTGCATTATGTACGCATATTTTTAATCGCCTTTCAAGAAACTTCACTTTTTTTTAAGGTATAGTTGTTCAAGAAAAAATGAAGGTTCATGAAAGGCAATAGAAAATACACGTATAGAATGCACAACTACAGTGTAATCCACAAGCATAATAAAGTTGATTTATGTCCCTAGAAAACTCAAACATGAGTGGTTTGTGGGCCATCGATCAACTTTGGTGATCAAGATTGTGTATTGTACTGTAGTTTTGCACTTTGTACATATATTTTTAATCGCCTTTCATGAACCTTCATTTTTTCTTCAGTTATCTCTACATTTAGGAAAATGCTCGTCTTTTAGTTGTCGTGGGCCATTGATCAGCTTTGGTGACTACGATTGTGTATAGCATTGTAGTTGTGCATTTTGTACGCGTATTTCTATCACCGTTTGAAAACCTTCTACGTGTATTTTCTATCGCCTTTTGCGAAACTTCATTTTTTGTCGAATTATAGCCGCATTTAGGAAACCGCTCATGTTCGAGTTTTCGTTGGCCATCGATCATATTTGGTAACTACGATTGTGGATTACACTATTGTTGGGCATTGTATACAGGTATTTTCTATTGACATAGGAAACCGCTCGTGTTTGAGTTTTCGTGAGTCGTCGATCAACTTTGGTGACTACAATTTTGGATTGTACTGTAGTTGTCCATTCTGTATGTGTATTTTCTTTTTGCTTTCACGAACCTTCATTTTTTGTTGAATTATAGCCACATTTAGGAAACCTCTCAAGTTTGAGTTTTCGAAAAACTAAAATTTCACCAACGTGCAATAAACCCTCAAAATAGAATCTACAAAACATTTTTGTTTGGAAAAATTAAAAAATATGGGTTTTATAGGTACTTGTGTGCTCAAGACATCCAGATCATTTGGTTTTGTACAGAATGTCGTTCTGAGTAGGCCTAGATCATCCTCTTTTCGAAAAACTAATTTTTGAACAACATGCAAGAACCCCCCAAAAATAGGATCTACGAAACATTCTTTTTTGGGAAAATCCAAATATGGTTTTTATAGGTGTTTGTGTGCTAAAAAGACCTAGATTGTCCAGTTTTTGAAACTCACCAAAAAATGAAGCTTCGTGAAAGATGATTAAAAATATACGTACAAAATCAACAACTAAATACAATCCACAATTGTAGTCAGCAAAGTTGATTGATGGCCCACAAAACTCAAATACGAGCGAGAAATTGGTTGTGTAGAGAATGTCATTTTGAGTACACATAGATCATCCTTTTTTTTAAAAACTAATTTTTAACCAACATGCAAGAACCCCTCAAAAATGGAATCTACGAAACTATTTTTTTTGGAAAATAAAAAATATGGGTTTTATAGGTGTTTTTGTGCTAAAAAGACCGAGATTGTCTATTTTTTGAATCTCAACAAAAAATGAAGCTTCTTGAAAGACGATTAAAAGTATATGTACAGAATGAACAATTACAATACAATCCACAATTGTAGTCACCAGAGTTGATTGATGGCCCAAAAAAATCAAACACGAGTGTTTTCCTAAATGTGGCTATATGTCAACAAAAAATGAAGGTTATTGAAAGGTATAGAAAATATGTGTATAGAATGCACAACTACAGTGTAATCCAAAATAGTAGTAACCAAAGTTGATCGATGACCAATAAAAATTCAAACTCAAGTGGTTTCCTAAATGGCTATAACTCATTAAAAAATGAAGGTTCACGAAAGGCGATAGAAAATAAGAATATAGAACTCACAACTACAATGTAATCCACAAGCATAGTCACCCAATTTGCTCGGTGGCCGACAAAAACTTAAACTCGAGCCGTTTCCTAAATACGGCTATAACTCAACAAAAAGTGAAGGATCTTGAAAGGCGATAGAAAATGCATGGATAAAATGTACAACTACAGTGCAATCCACAAGTGTAGTAACCAAAGTTGATCGATGGCCCACAAAAACTCAAACACGAGTGATTTCCTAAATATAATTATAACTCAGAGAAAAATGAAGGTTCGCAAAAAGTCAAAGAAAATACGCATATAGAATGCATAACTATAGTGCCATCAAAAATCATAGTCACCAAAGTTGATCGATGGCCCATGAAAGCTCAAACACAAGCAGTTTCCTAAATACAACTATAACTCAACAAAAACATGAAGGTTCGTCAAAGCGGACAAAAAATACGTATATAGAATTCACAACTACTATGAGATCCACAATCGTAGTCTCCAAAGTTGATTAGTTGCCCATGAAAACTCAAATACGAGCAGTTTCCTAAATGCGGCTATAACTCCAAAAAAATTCAAATTTCGCAAAAGGCGATAGAAAATACGTGTATAGAATGCACAACTACAGTGTAATCCACACGCGTAGTCACCAAAGTTGATTGATGGCCTACAAAAATGAAAACATGAGCAATTTCCTAAGTGTAGATATAACTCAATAAAAAATGAATGTTCGCGAGAGGCGATAGAAAATACACGTATAGAATGCACAACTATAGTGTAATCCACAATCGTAGTCACAGAAGTTGATCGATGGCCCATGAAAAATCAAACACAATCATTTTCCTAAATGCGGGTATAACTCAACAGAAAATGAAGGTTCGCGAAACGTGATTCAAAATATGTGTACAAAATGCACAACTATAGTACAATCCACACTCCTAGTCATCAAAGTTGATTGATGGCTCACAAAAACTCAAACACGAGCGGTTTTCTAAATATGGCTATAATTGAACGAAAAATGAAGGTTCGCAAAAGGCGATAGAAACTACGCCTATAGAATGGAAACCTACACTGCCATCCACAATCATAATCACCAAAGTGAACCAATGGACCACGAATTAAACACGAGCAGTTTCTGAAATATGACTATAACTCAACGAAAAATGAAGGTTCGTGAAAGGGGATAGAAAATAAAATTAGAGAATTCACATCTACAGTGCAATCCACAATCGTAGTCACCAAAGTTGATTGGTGGCCCTCGAAAACTCAAACATGAACGGTTTCCTAAATGCTGCTATAACTCAACAAAAAATGAACATTTGCGAAAGGTGATAGAAAACACATGTATAGAATGCACAACTATAGTGAATCCACAATCGTTGTCACCAATGTTGATCGATGGCCCATGATAACTCAAACACGAACATTTTCTTAAATGCGGCTATAATAAAACAAAAAACGGAGGTTCATGAAAGGTGATTAGAAATATGTGTACATAATGCACAACTACAATATAATCCACAATCGTCGTTACCAAACTTGATTGATGGCCCACGAAAACTCAAACACTAGAGGTTTCCTAAGTGCAGCTATAACTCAATGAAAATCAAGGTTCACGAAAGCTGATAGAAAATACGTGTATAGAATGCACAACTACAGTGTAATCCAGAATCATAGTCACCAAAAAATGAAGGTTTACAAAAGGTAATAGAAAACACACGCATAGAATGCACAACTATAGTTTACCTCACAAGCCTAGTTACCAAACTTGATCGATGGCCCACGAAAACACAAACATGAGCATTTTCGTAAATGCAGCGATAACTCACCAAAAAATGATGGTTCGTGAAAGGCGATCAAAAATTTGCATACAGAATGCACAAATACAATACAATCCACAATCCTAGTCACCAAAGTTGAACGATGGCCCATAAAAACACAAGCATGAGCTATTTCCTAAATGCGGCTATAACTAAACAAAAAATGAACTTTCGGGAAAGGCGATAGAAAATACGTATAGAATGCATAACTACAGTGTAATCCACAAGCGTACTCACTAAAGTTGATTGATAGCCCACGAACACTCAAACACGACCGTTTCCCTCAATGTGCTATAATTCAACAAAAAATGAAGGTTTGCGAAAGGTGCTTAAAAATATTCATATGAAATGCAAAAGTACAATACAATCCACAATTTTACTCACCAAAGTTGATCGATGGCCCATAAAAACATAAACTTTAGTGGTTTCCTAAATGCAGCTATAACTCAAAAAAAACACAAACATAAGCGGTTTCCTAAATGCGGCTATAAGTCAACAAAAAATGAAAACTCACGAAAGGCGAGAAAATATAGGCTGAGAATGTACAACTACATTGCCATCCACAATCGTAGTCATCAAACTTCATTCATGGCCCACGAAAACTGAAAAATAAGCGGTTTCCTAAGTGCAGCTATAACTCAACAAAAAATGAAGTTTGTCGGAAGACAATAGAAAATACACGTATAGAATGCACAACTAAAGGGTAATTCACAATCATAATGACCAAAGTTGATCTATGGCCCATGAAAAGTCAAACACGAGCATTTTCCTAAATGCGGCTATAACTAAAAAAAAATGAAGATTCATGAAAGGCGATTAAAAATATGCATACAAAATGCACAGCTACAGTACAATCCACAATCGTAGTCACCAAATTTTAATAATGACTCACAAAACCTAAAACATGAGTGGTTTGCTAAATGCGGCTATAACTGAACAAAAAATAAACTTTCGTGAAAGGTGATAGAAACTACATGTATAGAATGCACAACTACAATGTAATCCAAAAGTGTAGTCAATTAAGTTGATTGATGGCTCAAGAATATTCAAACACGATTGTTTTCCTAAATGCGGCTATAACTCAACAAAAACTGAAGATTCCTGAAAGGTAATTAGAAATATTCGTACAAAATGCACAACTACAATACAATCCACAATCATAGTCACCAAAGTTGATCGATGGCCCAAAATAACTCAAACATGAGCGGTTTTTCCTAAAGGCCACATTTAGGAAACTGCTTGTGTTTGAGTTTTCATGGGCCATTGATCAAGTTTGGTGACTACGATTGTGGATTGTACTATAGTTGTGCGTTATGTACTAATATTTCTAATCGCCTTTCACAAACCTTCAATTTTTGTTGAGTTATTGCCACATTTGGGAAAACACTCATGTTTGAGTATTCGTGGGCCATCGATCGACTTTGTTGACTACACTTGTGGATTACACTGTAGTGTGCATTCTATACGCATAGTTTCTATCGCCTTTCACCAACATTCATTTTTCATTGAGTCATAGCTACATTTAGGAAACCACTCATGTTTTTTTTTGTTGGCCATCGATCAACTTTCGTGACTACAATTGTTAATTACACTGTACTTGTACATTCTATACTCGTATTTTCTATCGCCTTTTGTAAACCTTCATTTTTTGTTGAGTTATAGCCGCATTTAGGAAACTACTCATGTTTGAGTTTTTATGGGCCATCAATGAATTTTGATGACTACAATTGTGGATTATACTGTAGTTGTGCATTCTATAGCATATTTTCTATCGCCTTTCACGAACCTTCATTTTTTGTTGAGTTATAGCTGCATTCAGGAAACTGCTCGTGTTTGAGTTTTCATGGGCCATCAATCAACTTTGATGACTACAATTGTGTATTGCACTGTAGTTATCCATTTTGTATGCGTATTTTCTATTACCTTTCGTAAAAAAAATAAAATCATAGATTCTATTTTCTAGGGGTTCTTGCATGTTGGTGAAAAAGTATTTTTACGAAAAAGGAATGATCTAGATCTACTCAAATGACATTCTCTACAAAACCCATTTCTCAGATTTTTCTATACTGCTTTTAGTTTTTAAAAAAATCTACTTTTATAAGAACAACTTATCTTTTCAAAAATTGGATGATCTAAATCTCTTCAGCGAACGAGCACCTATAAAACCCATATTTTCAATTTTCCCAACAAAAATTATTTTGTAGATTCTATTTTTCAAGGGGAGCATGTTTGTGAAAAATTAGGTTTTTTAGAAAGGCCAATCTGGGTCTACTAAGAACAACTTCTCTACAAAACCCATTTCTCAAATTTTTCATAAAAAGATTCAAAAAAGTTGCCTCTGTTACCTCTATTGGTTCTACTTTTCAAAAACAACTTATATTTTTAGAAAATAGACAATCTGGGTCTCTTTTGCACACGAACACCTATAAAAACCAAAATTTTCAATTTTCTAAAAAAAAAAATATTTCTTAGATTCTATTTTTGAGGGGTTCTTGCATGTTGGTGAATAATTAGTTTTTTGAGAAAAGGACGATCTAGGTGTACTAAGAACGACATTCTCTACAAAACCCACTTATCAAATTTTTCATAAAAAAGATTCAAGAAAATTGCCTCTTTTACCTCTACTGCTTCTACATTTCAAAAAAATGTATCTTTTTCAAGAACAACTTATTTTTTCAAAAAATGGAAGATTTGGGTTTCTTTAGCTTTCGAGCACCTATAAACACCCATATTTTTTATTTTCACAAAAAAAAATGTTTTGTAGATTCTATTTCTGAGGGGTTCTTGCATGTTGGTGAAAATTTGGTTTTTCGAGAAAAAGGATGATCTAGGTCTACTTAGAACTATATATTCTCTACAAAACCCATTTCTCAGATTTTCCATAAAAGGATTACAAAATTTCCTCTGTTACCTCCACTACTACTTTTCAAAAAATCTATCTTTTTCAAAAACAACTAATTTTTTCAAAAACCAGACAATATGTGTCTCTTGAGCACACGAGTACTTATAAAAACCCATATTTTTTTTGTTTTCCTAAAAAAAATTGTTTCGTAGATTCTATTATTGAGGAGTTCTTGCATTTTGTTGAAAAAAGTAGTTTTTTGAAAAGAGGACGATCTGGATCTACTCAGAATGACATTCCCTAAAAAACCTATTTTTTAGATTTTTCATAAAAAAATTCAAAAAATTTGCCTTTGTTACCTCTACTGCAACTACTTTTTAAAAACATCATTTTTTAAGAATAACATATTTTTTGAAAAAACAAACAATTTGAATCTCTTCAATGCATGAGCACCTATAAAACCCATATTTCAACATATGTTTTCAAAAAACGGATGATCTGAATCTCTTCAACAAACAACATATTTTTGCCTTTGTTACCTCTACTACTTCTACTTTTCAAAAAAATTCAAGAACAAATAATTTGAAAAAATGGACAATCTAGGTCTCTTTAGCACACGAGCACCTATATAACCCATATTTCGATTTTCCCCAAAAAATATTGAGTGATAGATCTATTTTTGAGGGGTTTTTGAATGTTGGTGAACTTTTTTTTTTTTTTTAAAAAGGACGATCTAGGTCTACTAAGAACGACATTCTCTACAAAATCCATTTATCAGACTTTTCATAAAAAGGATTAAAATTTTTTGGCTCTATTACGTCGACTGCTTCTACTTTTAAAAAAATATATCTTTTTCAGGAATAAATAATTTCAAAAAATTGACAATCTGGGTCCCTTTAGCACACGAGCACCTTTAAAACCCATATTTTTTATTTTCCCAAAAGAAAATTGCTTCGTAGATTCTATTTTTGAGGGGTTCTTGCATGTTGGTGAAAACTTAGTTTTTCGAAAAAGGACGATCTTGATCTATTCAAAATGACATTCTCAACAAAACCCATTTCTCATATTTTTCATAAAACCATTCAAAAATTGCCTTTGTTACCTCTACTACTAGTTTTTAAAAAAATCTATCTTTTACAAAAACAAATTATTTAAAAAAAAAATAGATGATATGGGCGTCTCTAGCTATTGACCACCTATAAAACCCATATTTTTAATTTTCCCAAAAAAAATTGCTTTGTAGATTCCATTTTTGAGGGGTTCTTGCATGTTGGTGAAAAAGTAGTTTTTCAAAAAAACGTCAATCTGGGTCTATTCAAAGCGTCCTCTATAAAATCCATTTCTCTTATTTTTAATAAAAATATTCAAAAAATTTACCTCTATTACCTCTACTACTACTTTTCAAAAACATCTATCTTTTTCAAGAACTACTTTTTTTCTCAAAAAATAGGTTCAAATCCCATTTTCATAAATAGGTTCAAATTTTTTTCCTCTGTTACCCCTACTACTACTTTTCAAAAAAATCTATCTTTTTCAAGAACTACTCAGAACGACCTTCTCTACAAATCCCATTTTTTAGATTTTTCATAAATAGGTTCAAATTTTTTTCCTCTGTTACCCCTACTACTACTTTTCAAAAAAATCTATCTTTTTCAAGAACTACTTTTTTTCTCAAAAAATAGATGTTCTGTGTCTCTTTACAACTCGAGCAGTTTCCTAAATGCGGCTATAACTCAACGAGAAAATGATGGTAAGCAAAAGGCGATAGAAAATACGCGTAAAAAAAGGACAACTGTAGTGCAATCCACAATTGTAGTCACCAAAGTTGACAGATGGCCCACAAAAACTCAAACACGAGTGGTTTCCTAAGTGTGGCTATAGAAAAAATGAAGGTTTGCAAAAGGCGATAGAAAATAAGTGTGTATAATGAACAACTACAGTGTAATAAAAAATCATACTCACCAAAGTTGATCAATGGCTGACAAAAACTCAAATATGAGCAATTTACTAAATGCGGCTATAACTCAAGAAAAAAATAAAGGTTCACAAAAGCGATAGAAAATATGCATACAGAATGGACAACTACAATGCAATCCAAAATCGTAGTCACCTAAGTTAATTGATTGCCCACATAAACTCAAACTTGAGGGGTTCCCTAAATGAGGCTATAACTAAATGACAAAAGAAGGTTTCCGATAGGTGATAGAAAATACATGTACAAAATGAAAAACTACAGTGCAATCCACAATTGTAGTCAGCAAAGTTGATAGATGGCCCATGAAAACTCCAACTCGGCCGACTTCATAAGTACAGTTATAACTCAACAAAAAATGAAGGTACACGAAAGGCGATAGAAAATACGCGTATAAATGCACTACTAGAGTGTAATCCACAATTGTAGATACCAAAGTTGATTAATGGCCCATGAACATTTTCCTAACTACAGCAATAACTCAACAAAAAATGAAAGTTTGTGAAAGGCGATTAAAAATATGCGTATAGAATGCACAAGAAAAATACAATCCATAATTGTAGTCACCAAAGTTGATCGATGGCCAACGAAAACTCAAATATGAGCAATTTACTAAATGCGGCTATAACTCACCAAAAAATAAAGGTTCATAAAAGGCGATAGAAAATACGCGTACAAAATGGACAACTACAGCACAATCCACAATCGTAGTCAGCTAAGTTGATCGATGGCCCACAAAAACTCAAACTCGATCGGTTCCCTAAATGTAGCTATAACTAAACAAAGAAAGAAGGTTTGCGATAGGCAATAGAAAATACATGTAGAGAATGGAAAACTATAGTGCAATCCACAATTGTAGTAACCAAAGTTCATAGATGGCCCATGAAAACTCAAACACGAGCGGCATTATAAGTGCAGTTAGAACTCAACAAAAAATGAAGGTTCGCAAAAGGTGATAGACACCAAAGTTAGAATGCAGTTAGAATGCACAACTACAATGTAATCCACAATCGTAGATACCAAAGTTGATCGATGGCCCATGAAAACTCAAACACAAACGTTTTACTAATTGCGGCAATAACTCAACAAAAAATAAAGGTTCGTGAAAGGCGATTAAAAATATGCGTATAGAATGCACAACTATAGTACAATCCATAATCATAGTCACCAAAGTTGATCGATGGCCCACAAAAAACTCAAACATGAGAAATTTCATAACTCATCAAAAAATGAAGGTTCACTGAAGGTTATAGAAAAGCATATTTAATGCACAACTACAGTGTAATCTAGAAGCGTAGTCACCAAAGTTGATCGACGGCCCAGAAAAACTCAAACTCGAGTGGTTTCCTAAATGCGGCTATAACTCAACCAAAAATTAATATTCGCGAAAGGCAATAGAAAATACATGTACAAAATGGACAACTATAGTGCAATCCACAATTGTAGTCACCAAATTTGATCGATGGCCCATGACAACTCAAACACGAGCATTTTACTTAATGTGGCTATAACTCAATCAAAAAATGAAGATTCTTGAATACCGATTAATAAATATACATACAAAATGCACAACTATAGTACAATCCACAATCGTAGTCACCAAAGTTGATTGATGGCCCACAAAAACTCAAACATGAAGGACTTCCTCAATGCAGCTATAACTCAACAAAAAATGAACATTCACGAAAGGCAATAGAAAATACACATATAAAATGTACAACTACAATGTAATCCACAATAGTAATCACCAAAGTTGACCAATGGCCTACGAAAACTCAAAGACAAGTAGTTTCCTAAGTACGGCTATAACTCAACAAAAAATAAAGTTTTGTGAAAGGTGATTAAAAATACGTGTACAAAATGTACAACAACAGTACAATTCACAATAGTAGTAATCAAAGTTGATCGATGGCCCATAAAAACTCAAACATGAGCGATTTATAAAATTTTCCTATAAATCATGAAAAAATGAAAGTTCACAAAAGGCGATAGAAAATACGCATATAGAATGTACAACTACAATGTTATCCATAAGCGTAGTCACCAAAGTGTATCGATGGACCACAAAAACTCAAACATGAGCGGTTTAGGAAGATCTGTGCAAAGTCAAAAGGAAAGAGATGAGGTTAAGGCAGCAATCCTAGCACTAAACAATGATAAGGCTCCGGGGGTGCATGGAATCACCATTGAATGCTATGAAAAAAATATAGATTGGGTTAGTGAGGAACTCCTCAATGTATACACAAAAGCAACTGAGGTGGGCTCTCTACGCAGCAAACTTAATAAAGGTATTATAAAACTGATCCCTAAAGAGGGAGACAAGGCACTTGTAAAAAATTGGAGACCCATAACTTTGTTGAATGTCTCTTAAATTTTTTTTGTAAAGGCTATAGCACTAAGGTTGGCAGGACTGCTTCCAAAGATAATTAACAGAACGCAAAAAGGCTTTATCAAAGGGAGATACATCCTTGAGAACTTCCTAACAAGTTGGGAGGGAATTGAATGGGCCAGAATGCCATGGAAAAACATGGGAATGCTCCTTGTGGACTTTGAAAAGGCTTATGATAAGATTGAGTGGCCGTTCATAATGATGGTCCTTGAATCTTTTGGGTTTCCTAAGAAGCTCTGTAGAATGATTGAAACTCTTATGAAAGATGCCAATGCACAAATAGAGATAAATGGTTGCTTGACGGACGAGTTTGAGTTGCATAGATCTATAAGTCAAGGTTGCCCCCCTAGCCCCTACATTATTTGTGATAGCTGCTGATGCTCTACACTTTATACTCAGAGATAACTATTTAACCCCCAAAGTAAATGGCCTTATCCTTCCAAATAAAGAGGAGTTAATAAACCTCCAGTGTGTGGATGATACAACCCTTATCATAAAGTTCGAAGAAGAGAATGTGAGTCATCTCATGGGCAAGCTTGAATTCTTGGAAAAAGTTGCAGGTTCTAGGATATCAAGAACCAACTGTATCATGCTTAGGGTAGGAAAACCAACCCCCTTGGTTTGAAAGGTTGTGCCTGCAATGGGGGGGACCAAGTAAAATAGTAAGATACCTAGGGATGCCCCTTACAATCAACCCCAACTTGAGAGACATGTGGGAGTGGGTGAAGGGAAAAATTGAGAAAAAGTTAAACAATTGAAATAATAGGTACCTTTCATTGGCAGGAAGGGCACAAGTATGCCAAAAAATCCTTGCCTCTTATAAGATTTACTACTGCTCGGTTTGGATTTTCAATAGCTATCAAGTTCAGGAAATCCCAAAGAAAATTGGACAATTCTTATGGTCTGATGGCAAAGGCAATAAGAAAATGCATGCAATAAAGTGGGAAATTTGTTGTATGGATAAGCAGCTAGGAGGCCTAGGACTCAATAAATTAAAACAAGGCTTAGCCCTGGCTACAAAATGGATCTGTAAGGCTCTTACAGGTGATGAGCCTTGGAAAGTCTTGGTTAGAAACAATATTAAGATGACTACAACTAAAAAAGCCAAAACCTGGAAGCGCCTTCATCTTTGTGACTTGGTCTTTGGAAAGTTTGCAACAGCCCCTGCTGGATCTAAGGTGTTTAAAAGCTTGTGGAAAGCTTGGGAATCCTCTAAAGATAAAATTATTGAGATGTGTCAAGTTGACATTAATATCAATAAGATCTTTTTGGAAAGATCCATATGGTGGAATGTATTCCACAAGGACAAGCCATTGGCTTGCCACTGGCTTTACTGCAGGGATGTTCTGCTAAATCCTGGAATAAAAAAGGTTTGTCTTGCTTTGACCAAATCCTAATAGAGGGTAGACTAAAATGTTGGGATACCCTTAGAATTGCATTTGACTTGCCACAATCTCATAAAAGAACCTTTGAAACCATTAAAAAAAAAGTGGTGATCCCCATTGCTAATGTAAATGCCAAGA
Organism: Sequoia sempervirens; assembly: GCA_007258455.2. Classification (NCBI taxonomy): domain Eukaryota; kingdom Viridiplantae; phylum Streptophyta; class Pinopsida; order Cupressales; family Cupressaceae; genus Sequoia; species Sequoia sempervirens. The sequence goes on along the minus strand of VDFB02281492.1, from coordinate 163,021,000 downwards.
AAAATATGTGCATGATTTTTGATTGGCTGGAAACTAATAGCATTGCAGGTTTAAAAGCAAAAGAGATCTATGGTTTATTGAATAACAATTCAGAACTTGCAGAAGGCTTAAATCAGAAGTGGAGGATAAAATTAAATGATAAAGAGTGGAAACTCATTTTCATGCATAATTGGATCAGCACCTTGGAGCCCAAGAAGGAAGCATTTAGATGGTTGTTTTTGATGCAAAGATTATGAAATGTGGACTCGAGCAAGTATCCACTTGTCTGTAATATCAATGAAAAATATGATTCTATAATGCATATTTTTTTTCATTGCTTTTTTGCTAAAGAAATATGGAATATCTTTAAAATTGACATGTTAAAAGCTAGGCAAGCTAGAGAAGAAAGAAAATTAGAAATTATAATGGGAAAATGTAATGGTTTTCGAAAAACCAGCAATTTATTCTGTTTAATTCTATCAACTGAAATACTCTGGTTTATCTGGAAGGAAAGGAATAAAGAAATCAGTCAGGGCTGTAGAAGAGATCTTACTAAGTTTTATAGAAAACTCACTCTACACTCTTTTTATGTGCAGGTTTCCATCATCATCCAGGTAGCCTAGGAGAAATTTCAAAAACTGTTGGAGGATGGAAAAACATAGAAATACAACCAGATTCAGCAATGGCTACAACATGGAGAGACCTACAATCATGAGAGAAGTGGCATCAAAAAGGAAAAGAAAGATAATAGCACCTTTGTATAATTCAGTTTTTTCTACTTTTGTAATAGTCCAGGGCTGCAAAAATGTGTCCAAGGTAGAAAGATATTAGCCATAAATTGGGCTTAAGTAGTGGCCCTATATGTAAACCAACGCACTAACAGCCACTAATGTTGTTCATTCATGTTATTTTTTAAACTATATTGAATAGAAAAAAATAAAATTGAAAGTTTTTGAAAGGTGATAGAAAATACGCATATAGAATGCACAACTACAGTGTTATCCATAAGCATAGTCACCAAAGTGTATCAATGGCCCACAAAAACTAAAATATACGTATAAAATGCACAACTACAGCTTAATCCACTATCCTAGTCACCACCAAGGTGGATTGATGACCCAGGAAAAATCAAACACAAACATTTTCCTAAATGCGGCTATAACTCAACAAAATATGCAGGTTCGTGAAAGGCGACTAAAAATATGTGTACAAAATGCACAACTACAGTACAATCCACTATCGTAGTCAACAACGTTGATCGATGGCCCACAAAACTCAAACACAACCGGTTTCTTAAATGCAGCTATAACTCAACAAAAAGTGAAGGTTCACGAAAGGTGATAGAAAATATACATATAGAATGGACAACTGTGCAATCCACAATTGTAGTCTCCAACATTGATCAATTGCCCACGAAAACTCTAACACGAGAGGATTCCTAAATATTGCTATAACTCAACAAAAATCAAGGCTCATGAAAGGCGATAGAAAATACGCAAACATAATTGACAACTACAGTGCAATCCCCAAAAGTAGTTACTAAATTTGATTGATGGCCCACGAAAACTCAAACATGAGTGGTTTCCTAAATGTGGATATAAGTCAACAAAAAATGAAGGTTCACGAAAGGCGATAAAAAATACAAGTATAGAATGGAAAACTACAATGTAATCCACAATTGTAGTCACCAAAGCTGATCGATGGCTCACACAAACTCAAATATGAGGGTTTTCCTAAATGCGGCTGTAACTCAACAAAAAATGAAGGTTTATGAAAGGTGATTAAAAATATGCGTACAAAATGCACAACTACAGTACAATCCACAATCGTAGTCACCAAAGTTGATGATGGCCCAAAAAGAAAAAAAATGAGTTGTTTCCTAAACGCTGATATAACTCCACAAAAAATGAAGGTTCGATAAAGGTGCTATAAAATACATGGATAGAATGCACAACTACAATGTAATCCACAAGCGTAGTCACCAAAGTTCATCGATGGCACACAAAAAGTCAAACATGATCGGTTTCCTAAATGCGGCTATAACACAACAAAAAATGAAGAGTCACGAAAGGCGATAAAAAATACACATATAGAATGCACAATTATAGGTCACTCCACAAGTGTAGTCATGATCAATGGCCCACGAAAACTCAAAAAGTCGAGCAGTTTCGTACAAAATGCAGTGCAATCCACAATCGTAGTCACCAAAGTTGGTCGATGGCCCAAGATAACTCAAACAAGAGCCGTTTCCTAAGTGCGGCTATAACTCAACAAAAAATGAGGTTTCAGGAAAGGCGATAGAAAAGATGAATATAGAATGCACAACTATAGTGTAATCCAAAATCGTAGTCACCAAAGTTGATCGATGGCCCACAAAAACTCAAACACGAGCGTTTTCCAAAATGTAGCTATAACTCAACAAAAAAGGAAGGTTCATGAAAGGCAATTAAAAATATGTGTACATAATGCATAGGTAGATAGTCACCAAAGTTGATTCATGGCCAACCAAAAATCAAACATGAGCGGTTTCCTAAATACGAATATAACTGAAAAAAAATGAAGGTTCGCAAAAGGCGATAGAAAATATGCTTATAGGACACACAACTATAGTGTAATCCACAATTGTAGTCTCCAAAGTTGATCGATGGCCCACGAAAACTCAAAGACGAGTGATTTCTAAACATCCATAACGGAAAACTATAGCACGGATATAAGTCAAGAAAAACTTAAGGTTCACGAAAGGCGATAGAAAATAAACATCCATAACGGAAAACTATAGTGCAATCCACAATCATAGTCACTAAAATTGATCAATGGCGCACGAAAACTCAAACACAATTGTTTTTGCTAAATGCGGATATAATTGAACAAAAAATGAATGTTCGTGAGAGGCGATTAAAAATATGTGAACATAATGCGCAATTGTAGTCATCAAAGCTAATCGATGACCCACAAAAGTCAAACATGAGCGGTTTCCTAAATGCTGCTATAACTCAACAAAAAATGAAGGTTCTTGAAAAGCGATAGAAAATATGTATATAGAATGCACAACTAGATTGTAATCCACAAGCTTAGTCACCAAAGTTCATCGATGGCCCACAAAAAACTCAAACACAAGGGTTTTCCTAAATGCAGCTATAATTCAAAATTAAATGAAGGTTTGTTAAAGGCGATTAAAAATATGCGTACATAATCCACAACTACAATAGAATCCACAATCGTAGTCACCAAAGTTGATCGATGGCCCACAAAAACTCAAACATGAGTGGTTTCTAAATGTGGCTATAACTCAACAAAAAATGAAGGTTCGCGAAAGGCAATAGAAAATACATGTATAGAATGCACAACTAGAGTTTAATAAATCCCATTTCTTGGTTTTTTCATAAAAAGATTCAAAAAGTTTGCCTTTGTTACCTCCAATGCTTCTACTTTTCAAAGAAAAGTATCTTTTTCAAAAACAACTTATTTTTTCAAAAAGCGGACAATTTGGGTGTCTTTAGCACATGGGTCCCTATAAAATCCCATATTTTCGAGAAGAAGTTAGTTTTTCAAACAACAGACAATCTGGGTCTCCTTAGCACATGAACACCTATAAAACCCATATTTTTTTTTTCTCAAAAAAAATTGTTTTGTAGATTCTATTTTTGAGGGGTTCTTACATTTTGGTGAAAAATTAGTTTTTGAAAAAGAGGACAATTGTGGTCAACTCAGAACGACATTATCTACAAAACCCATTTCTTAGATTTTTCATAAAAAGATTCAAAAAATTACCTCTGTTACCTCTACTACTTCTACTTTTCAAAAAAATCTATCTTTTTCAAGAATAACTTATTTTTTGAAAAGACTGACGATAAGTGTTTTTTTTATAACAAAAAATGAAGGTTGGTAAAAGGTGATCAAAAATACACGTATAGAATGCACAACTACAATGTAATCCAGGCGCATAGTCCCTAAAGTTTATCGATGGCCCACAAAAAGACAAACACGAATGGTTTCCTAAATGCAGCTATAACTAAAAAAAAATTTAGGTTCATGAAAGGCGATGGAAAATTAGCATTCATAATGCACAACTAATAGTGCAATCCACAATATTAGTCACCAAAGTTGATAGATGGCCAATGAAAACTCAACCACGAGCGGTTTACTAAGGGCAACTAAATGAAAAATGAAGGTTTCTAAAAAATAATAGAAAATACAAATATAGAATGCACAACTACAATGTAATCCACAATCATCGTCCCCAAACTTAATCAAAGTTGATCGATGGCCAACGAAAACAGTAACATGACCATTTCACTAAATGTGGGTATAACTCAACAAAAAATGAAGGTTCACAAAAGGTGATAGAAATTTTATGTAGAGAATGCACAAATACTATGTAATCCACAAGCGTAATCACCACCCACAAAAACTAAAACTCGAGGGGTTTCCTAAATGTGGCTATACTACAACAAAAAATGAAGGTTTGTGAAAAGCGATAGAAAATACACATAGAGAATAGACAACTATAGTGCAATCAACAATTGTAGTCACCAAAGTTGATCGATGGACCATGAAAACTCAAACACGAGCGGTTTGCTAAATGCAGCTATAACTCAACAAAAATGAAGGTTCGCGAAAAGTGAAAGAAAATTGTAATTCACAATTGTAGTCACGAAAGTTCATCAAAGTTGATTAATGGCATATGAAAACTCAAACATGAGTATGAAAAAAATGCATGTATAACTCAACAAAAAATGAAGGTTCCTGAAGGGCGATAAAAAATAGGTGTACAAAATGCACAACTACAGTACAATCCATAATCGTAGCCACCAAAGTTTATCAAAGGCCCACAAAAACTCAAACATGAACGGTTTCCTAAATGCAGCCATAACTCAACAAAAATTGAAGATTCTTGAAAATCGATAGAAAATACACATATAGATTACACAACTATAGTGTAATCCATAAGCGTAATCACCAAAGTTGATCGATAACCCACAAAAACATAAACTCGAGTGGTTTCCTAAGTTGATCGATGGTGTATGAAATCTCAAACATGAGCATTTTCCTAAATGCAGGTATAACAAAAAAAAAATGAATGTTCGTGAAGAGCGATTAAAAATATGCGTGCAAAATACATTACAATCCAAAATCCTAGTCACCAAAGTTGATCGATGGTCCACAAAATTTCAAAAATGAGCGATTTCCTAAGAGCAGCTATAACTCAATGAAAAATGAAGGTTCGCGAAAGGTGATAGAAAATACGTGTATAGAATGCACAACTACCATGTAATCCACAAGCGTAGTAACCAAAGTTGATAGATGGTCCACAAAAACTCAAACTCGAGCGGTTTCCTAAATACGGCTATAACTCAAGAAAAAATGAAGGTTCGCAAAAAGCGATAGAAAATACGTGTATCTAATGCACAACTACAGTCTACACCATTTCTTAAATTTTTCATAAAAAGATTCAAAAAATTTGCCTCTGTTACCTCCACTGCTTCTACTTTTGAAAAAAATCTATCTTTTTCAAGAACAACTTATTTTTTCAAAAATTGGACAATCTAGGTCTCATGAGCACACAAGTACCTATAAAACCCATATTATTTATTTAAAAAAAAGAGTGTTTCGTAGATTCTATTTTTGAGGGGTTCTTGCATGTTTGTGAAATATTACTTTCTCAAAAAAATGACGATTTGCATCTACTCAGAATGAGATTCCCTACAAAACCAATTTATCCCAGTTTTCATAAAAAGATTCAAAAAAATTGCCTCTGTTACCTCTATTGTTTCTACTTTTCAAAAAATCTATCTTTTTCAAGAAGAAGTTATTTTTTCAAAAAATGGACAATCTGGTTTCTTTAGCACATGAACACCTATAAAACTCATAGTTTCGATTTTCGAAAAAAAAAGGTTTTCTAGATTTTTATTTTGAGGGGTTCTTGCATGTTGGTGAAACATTAGTTTTTCAAAATAAGGACGATCTAAGTCTACTTAGAACGAGATTCTCTAGAAAACACTTTTCTGAAATATTTCATAAAAAGATTCAAAAAATTTGGCTCTTTTACCAATACTACTTCTACTTTTCAAAAAAATCTATCTTTTTGAGGAACAATTTATGTTTTTCAAAAATAGACGATCTAAATCTCTTCAGCACACCAGGACATATAAAACCCGTATTTTTTATTTCCTTGAAAAAATTGTTTTGTAGATTCTATTTTTGAGGGGTTCTTGTATGTTGGTGAAAAATTAGTTTTCTTAAAAAAGGGCGATCCGTGTCTATTCAGAATGACATTCTCTACAAAACCCATTTCTCATATTTTTCATAAAAAGATTTTTAAAAAATGACTTTGTTATCTCTACTGATTCTACTTTTCAAAAAAATCTATCTTTTTCAAAAACAATTTATTTAAAAAAAAAAAGACGATTTTGGTGTCTTTAGTTGTCGAGCACCTATAAAATCCATGTTTTTTATTTTCCCAAAAAAATTGTTTCATAGATTCTATTTTTGGAGGGTTCTTAATTTTTTCAGAACAACAATCTCTACAAAACCCATTTCTATAATTTTTCATTAAAAGGTTCAAAAAATTTGCCTCTCTTACCTCAACTACTTCTACTTTTAAAATACTCTATCTTTTTCAAAAACAACTTGTTTTTTCAAAAACCGGACAATTTGGGTCTACTCAGAATCACATTCTGTTAAAAACCCATTTATCCCATTTTTCATTAAAAAGATTCAAAAAATTTCCCTCTATAACCTCTATTGATTCTACTTTTCAAAAAAGTTGTCATTAGTCGCCAAAGTTGTTCGATAGCCCACGAAAACTCAAACATGAGTAGTTTCATAAGTGTGGCTATATGTCAAAAAAATTTGAAGGTTAGCGAAAGGTGATAGAAAATATCTGTATGGAACAAAGAACTATAGTAAAATCGACAATTGTAGTCACCAAAGTCGATGAATGGCCCATGAAAATTCAAATACGAGCAATTTCCTAAATGCGGCTATCACTCAACAAAAAATAACGTTCGCAATTGTAGTCAACAAAGTTGATTGATGACCCACAAAAACACAAAACAGGAGCGGTTTCCTAAATGCGCCTATAACTCAACAAAAAATGATGGGTTCATTAAAGGCGATAGGAAATACGTGTATTTCTAAAAACCAACTACAATGTAATCCTTAATCGGTGTCACCAAAGTTGATCAATGGCCCATGTAAACTCAAATACAAGCGGTTTCCTAAATGTGGCTATAAGTCAACAAAAACTGAAGGTTCATAGAAGGCGATAGCTCTAGTTTGAATTTTCGTTGGCCATCAACCAACTTTGGTGACTAGGACATTGGATTACACTGTATTTATCTATTATGTACGTGTATTTTTTGTTGAGTTATAGCCACATTTAGGAAACAACTCGTGTTTGAGTTTTTGTGGGCCATCGATCAACTTTGGTGACTACAATTATGGATTTCACTGTAGCTATGCATTCTTTACGTGTATTTTCTATCACCTTTCGCGAACCTTCATTTTTTATTGAGTTATAGCTATACTTAGGAAATCGCTCGTGTTTGAGTTTTCATGGGCCATCGATCAACTTTGGTGACTAAGATTGCGGATTGCACTATACTTGTTAATTATGTAAGTGTATTTCTATCGCCTTTTGCAAACCTTCATCTTTCATTTAGTTATATCCGCATTTAGAAAACCGCTCGTGTTTGAGTTTTCGTGGGCCATCAATCAACTTTGGTGACTACGATTGTGGATTTCACTGTAGTTGTCCATTCTCTGCAAGTATTTTCTATCATGTTTTGTGATCCTTCATTTTCTATTGAGTTATAGCCACATTTAGGAAACCGCTCGAGTTTGAGTTTTTTTTGGGCCACCAAACAACTTTGGTGACTACGATTGTGGATTCTATAGTTGTGCATTTTGTACGTATATTTATAATCGCCCTTCACGACCCTTCATTTTTTGCTGAGTTATAGTTGCATTTGAGACAATGCTCGTGTTTTAGTTTTTGTGGGCCATCAATCAACTTTGGTGACTACAATTGTGGATTGCACCATAGTTCTCCAATCTTTACACGTATTTTCTATCACCTTTCATGAACCTTCATTTATCGTTAAGTTATAGCCGCATTTAGCAAACAACTTGTGTTTGAGTTTTCGGGGGCCATCAATCAACTTTGGTGACTACAATTGTCGATTGCACTGTAGTTTTCCATTATGTAAGAGTATTTTCTATCCCCTTTCGTGAACCTTCATTTTTTTTTAGTTATAGCTGCACTTAGGAAATAGCTTGTGTTTGAGTTTTCGTGGGCCATCGATCAACTTTGCTGACTATGATTGTGGAATGCACTATAGTTTTCCATTTTGTACATGTATTTTCTATCGCCTTTCATGCACCTTCACTTTTTGTTGAGTTATAGCTACATTTAGGAAACCAACCGCGTTTGAGTTTTCATTGGCCATCGATCAAGTTTGGTGCTTAAGCTTGTGGATTACACTGTAGTTGTGCATTTTATACACGTATTTTCTATTGCCTTTCACAACCCATTATTTTTTGTTTAGTTATAGCCACATTTAGGAACCCGCTGACATTTGAGTTTTTGTAGGCCATCGATATACTTTGGTGAGTATAATTGTGGACTGTACTATAGTTGTGCATTTTGTACGTATATTTTTAATCTTCTTTCAGGAATCTTCATTTTTTGTTGAGTACTACCCGCATTTAGGAACTGCTTAAGTTTGAGTTTTTGCAGGCCATCGATCAATGTTGGTTACTATGATTTTGGATTGTACTATAATTTTTCATTTTGTACGTATATTTTTAATTTCCTTTTCACAAACCTTCTTTTTATTTTTTAGTTATATTTGCATTTAGGAAAATTCTCATCTTTGAGTTTTTGTGGGCCATCGATAAACTTTGGTGACCAGGATTGTGGATTGTACTGTAATTGTGCATTCTATATGCATATGTTTAATCGCCTTTCACAAACCTATAATTTTTCTTTAGTTATAGTTGCATTTAGGAAAATGCTCGTGTTTGAGTTTTCCTGGGCCATTGATTAACTTTGGCGACTACGATTATGGATTACACTATACTTGTGCATTCTATAGGTGTATTTTCTATCGCCTTTTGCGAAGCTTCATTTTTCGTTGAGTTATAGCTTCACTTAGGTAAACGGTTGTGTTTGAATTTTCATGGTCCATCTATCAATTTTGGTGACTACGATTGTTCATTGCACTATAGTTGTGCATTCCCTACATGTATTTTCTATCACCTTTCCCAAACATTCATTTTTTGTTGAGTTATAGCCACATTTAGGAAACTGCTTGTGTTTGAGATTTCTTAGGCCATCAATCAGCTTTGGTGACTACGATTGTCGATTGCACTAATTTGTCCATTCTGTACATGTATTTTCTATCACCTTTCGTGAACCTTCATTTTTTGTTGAGTTATAGCTGCATTTTGGAAACTGCTCATGATTGAGTTTTTGTAGGCCATCAATCAACTTTGGGGACTAAGATTGTGGATTAAACTTTAATTGTGCATTCTATGCACATATTTTCTATCGCCTTTCGTGACCCTTCATTTTTTCTTCAGTTATACCTTCATTTAGGAAACTACTCATATTTAAATTTTTATGGGCCATCGATAAAAATTTTTGACTATGATTTTGGATTGTACTATAGTTGTGCATTCTATATGCATATTTTTTATCGCCTTTCACAAACCTTCATTTTTTGTTGAGTTATAGCCGCATTTAGGAAAATGCTCGTGTATGAGATTTCCTAGGCCATCGATCAACTTTGGTGACTATGATTGTGGATTACTTTAGAATTTTCTCAAGTTTTAGTTTTCGTGGGCTATCGATTAATTTTGGTGACTACACTTGTGGATTACACTATAGTTGTGTGTTCTATAGTATATTTTCTATTGCCTTTTGTGAGCCTTCATTATTTGTTGAGTTATAGCCGAACTTAGAAAACCACTCATGTTTGAGTTTTCCTAGGCCATCGATCAACTTTGGTGACTATGATTCTAGGTTGCACTGTAGTTGTCCATTTTGTATGTGTATTTTCTATCACCTTTAATGAACCTTAAATTTTTCTTGAGATATAAATGCATTTAGGAAACCTCTCGAGCATGTGTTTTCGTGGGCCATCTATCAACTTTGGTCACTACAATTGTGGATTGTACTTTAATTGCACGTTCTATAAGCATATTCTTAATCGCCTTTCACGAACCTTCATTTTTTGTTGAGTTATACCCACATTTCGGAAACCGCTCGCATTTGAGTTTTTGTGGGCCATCGATCAAGTTTGGTGACTATGCTTGTGGGTTGCACTGTAGTTGTGCATTCTATATGCGTATATTCTATCATCTTTCACAAACCTTCATTTTTCGTTGAGTTAGAGTCTTTCTTAGGAAACCGCTCGAGTTTGAGTTTTCGTGGGCCATCAATCAACTTTGCTGACAACAACTATGGATTGTAGTGTATTTGTGTATTATGTACAGATATTCTTATTTGCCTTTCACGACCCTTAATTTTTATATGAGTTATAGTCGTATTTAGAAAACTGCTCTTATTTGATTTTTCGTGGGCCATCAATCAATTTTGGTGACTACGATTATGGATTGCACTATAGTTGTGCATATATTATGCTACTTTTCTATCACCTTTCATGAACCTTGATTTTTTAGTTGAGTTATTGCCGCATTTAAGAAACCACTCGTGTTTAAGTTTTTTGGGACCATCGATGAACATTGGTGACTATGATTGTGGATTACACTATAATTGTGCATTCTATATGTGTATTTTCTAATTCCTTTCGCAAACCTTGAACATTCGTTGAGTTATCGCCACACTTAGGAAACCTCTTGTGTTTGAGTTTTTGTGGGCCATCGATGAACTTTGGTGACTATGATTGTGGATTGCATTGTAGTTGTCCATTTTGTACACATATTTTCTATTGTCTTTTATGAACCTTGATTTTTTGTTGAGTTATAGCTGGATTTAAGAAACCGCTCGAGTTTGAGTTTTCATGGGCCATCGATCAGCTTTGGTGACTATGCTTGTGGATTGCACTATAGTTGTGTATTGTATATGCTTTTTTTTTATTGCCTTTCATGAATGTTGATTATTTTTAAGTTATAGCGGCATTTAGGAAACCACTCATGTTTGCGTTTTTGTGGCCCATCAATCAACTTTGTTGACTACGATTTTTCATTGTACTATGGTTGTGCATTTTTTACACATATTTTTAATCACTTTACACGAACCTTCATTTTTTTTTAGTTATAGCCGCATTTAGGAAACCACTCATGTTTGCATTTTTGTCGATCATTGATCAACTCTGGTGACTGGGATTGTGGATTATACTCTAGTATGCATTTTGTACCCATATTTTTCTTTTCCATTGATCAACTTTGGTGACTATGCTTGTGGATTAAACTTTAATTGTGCATTCTATACACATATTTTCTATTGCCTTTCGTGAACATTCATTTTTTGTTCAGTTATAAGCGCATTTAGAAAATAGCTCATGTTTGAGTTTTTTGGGCTATCAGTGAACTTTGGTGACTACAATTGTGGATTGTACTGTTGTATTGCATTTTGTATGCATAATTTTAATCACCTTTTATGAACCTTCATGTTTTTTTGAGTTATTGCCACTTTTAGGAAAACGCTTGTGTTTGAGTTTTCGTGGGCCATCGGTCAACTTTGGCGACTACGATTGTGGAGATAGTGTAGTTGTGCATTCTATAAGCATATTTTTTATCGCTTTTCATAAATCTTCATTTTTTGTTGAGTTATAGCTCCACTTAGGAAACCTCTTGTGTTTGAGTTTTTGTGTGGCATCAATCAACCTTGGTGACTACGATTGTGGACTGCACTTTAGTTGTGCATTCTCTACACATATTTTTAATCACCTTTCACTAACCTTACGTTTTTCCTTTGTTATAGCCACATTTAGGAAACTGCATGAGTTTGAGTTTTCTTTGGCTATCGATCACCTTTGGTGACTATGCGCTTGGATTACACTATATCTGTGCATTCTTTACGAGAATTTTCTATCGCATTTTGCAATCCTTTTTTTTTTCTTGAGTTATTGTGTCATTTAGCAATCCTCTCATGTTTATGTTTTTGTGGAACATCGATCAACTTTGTTGACTATAATTGTGGATTGTAACTTAGTTGTGTGACTTTCACGAACTTTGGCGACTACAATTGTGGATTACACTGTAGTTGTGCATTCTATACAGATATTTTCAATCGCCTTTTGTGAACCTTCATTCATTGAGTTATAGCCGCACTTCAAAAACCGCTCATTTTTGAGTTTTCGTGGGCCATTAAACATCTTTCATGACTTCTATAGTGGATTATATAGTTGTGCATTTTGTACGCTTATTTTTAATCGCCTTTCATAACCCTTCATTTTTTGTTCAGTTATAGTCGCATTTAGGTAAACGCTCATGTTTCAGTTTTCCTGGGCCATCAATCCACTTTGTTGACTACGATTTTGGATTGCACTGTTGTTGTGCATTATGAAAACTAATTTTCTATCATCTTTCGTGAACCTTCATTTTTTGTTTACTTATAGCCGCATTTAGCAAACCACTTGTGTTTGAGATTTTGTGGGCTATCAATCAACTTTGGTAACTACACTTGTGGATTCCACTATAGTTGTCTACTCTATACACATATTTTCTATCACCTTTCGAACCTTCTTTTTTTGTTGTGTTATAGCCGCATTTAGGAAACCTTTCAAATTTGAGTTTTCATGGGGCGTCGATCAACTTTGGTGACTACGTTTGTTGATTACACTATAGTTTTGCATTCTACACACATATTTCCTATTGCCTTTTACGAACCTTGGTTTTTCGTTTTGTTATATCTACAATTAGGAAACTGCTTCTATTGGAGTTTTCGTGGGCCATCGATCAACTTTCGTGAATACGAAACCGTGTATTGTATGATAGTTGTCCAATCTATACGCATATTTTCTATAACCTTTCACGAACCTTCATTTTTCATTGAGTTATAGCCGCATTTAGGAAACGACTCATATTTGAGTTTTTGTGGGCCATTGATCAACTTTGGTGACTACAATTGCGGATTGTACTGTAGTTATGCATTTTGTATGCATATTATTAATAGAGTTTCATGAAGCTTCATTTTTTGTTGAGTTATAGCCGCATTTACGAAACCGCTCGTGTTTGAGTTTTCTTGGGGCATCGATAGACTTTGGTGACTACGATAGTGAATTACACTATAGTTGTGCATTGTATACACGTAATTTCTATCACCTTTTACGAACCTTCATGATTTTTTCTTTAGTTAGAGCTGCACTTAGGAAACCACTCGTGTTTGAGTTTTCATGGGCCATCAATCAACTATGGTGACTACGATTATGGATTGCACTATAGTTTTTCTTTTTGTATAGGTATTTTCTATCACCTTTTGAGAACGTTCGTTCTTTGTTGAATTTAGCCGCATTTAGGAAACCGCTCGTGTTTGAGTTTTCGTGGGCCATCGATCAACCTTGGTGACTATGATTGTGCATTGCACTATAGTTGTGCATTATGAACGCTAGATTTTATCACCTTTTTGCAAACATTCATTTTTTGTTGAGTTATAACTACATTTAGGAAACCAGTGGTGTTTGAGTTTTCCTGGACGATCAAATTTGGTGACTGCGATTAAGGATTGCACTGTAGTTGTCCATTATATATGCATATTTTCTATTGCCTTTTGTGAACTTTCATTTTTCATTGAGCTATACCCACACTTAGGAAATCGCTCGTCTTCGAGTTTTTGAGGGCCATCGATCAACTTTGGTGACTATGATTGTGGATTAAATTGTAGTTTTGCATTTTGTACACGTATTTTTAATCGCCTTTCACAAACCTTTAATTTATTTTTACTTATAGCCGCATTTTGGAAAATGCTCGTGTGCTGAAGAGACCTACATCATTTGTTTTTTAGAAAATAAGTTGTTCTCAAAAAAGATAGATTTCTTTGAAAAGTAGAAGCAGTAGAGGTAACAGAGGCAATTTTTTTGAGCCATTTTATGAAAAATCTGAGAAATGGGTTTTGTAGAGAACGTCATTATGAGAAGACCCAGATCGTACTCTTTTCAAAAAACAACTTATTTGAAAAAAAACAAACGATCTACGTGTCTTGAGCTGTCAAGCACCTATAAAACATATATTTTTCAATTTTCCCAAAAAAAATTGTTTCATAGAATCTATTTTTTAGGGGTTCTTGCATGTTGGTGAAAAATTAGTTTTTCAAAAAAAGAACGATATGGGTTTACTCAAAACGACATTCTCAATAAAACTCATTTCTTAGATTTTTTCATAAAAGGAATTATAATTTTTACCTTTGTTACCTCTACTGCTTTTACTTTTCAAAAAAAAAAATATTTTTCAAGAATAACTTATTTTTTCAAAAAACGGAAGTTCTAGGTTTTTTTAGCGCACGAGAACCTATAAAAACCATAGTTGAATTTTCCCAAAAAAAATTGTTTTATAGATTCTATTTTTGGGGGGTTCTTGCATGTTGTTGAATAATTAGTTTTTCGAAAAAAAGACGATTTGGGTTTATTCAAAGCAACAATATCTTCAAAACCCATTTCTCAAAATTTTCATAAAAAGATTCAAAAAATTTGCCTCTGTTACCTCCGCTTCTTTTACTTTACAAAAGAATCTATCTTTCTCAAAAACAACATATTTTTTGAAAAATCGGTCGATCTAGGTCTTTTGAGCACACGAGTATCTATAAAACCCAGATTTTTTATTTTCCCCAAAAAAATGTTTGGTAGATTCTATTTGAGAGGGGTTCTTGTATGTTGGTAAAATATTAGTTTTTTGAAAAAAGGACGATCTGGGTGTACTCAGATTGACATTCTCTAGAAAACCCATTTATCCCATTGTTCATAAAAAGAGTCAAAAAATTTGCATTTGTTACACTGCTTCTACTTTTCAAAAAAATATATAACTTTTTCAAGAAGAACTTATTTTTTCAAAAAAATGGATGATCTAGGTCTCTTTAGCACAGGAACACCTATAAAACCCATATTTTTTTTTTCCAAAAAAAAGAGTTTCGTAGATTCTATTTTTGAGGGGTTCTTGCATGTTCATGAAAAATTATTTTTTTCAAAAAACAACAATTTGGGTTTACTCAGAACGACATTCTCCGTGAAACCCATTTCTAAGATTTTTCATAAAAAGATTCAACAAATTTGTCTTTGTTACTTCTACAACTTCTACTTTTCAAAAAAATTATCTTTTTGAGAACAAATAATTTTTTCAAAAATTGGACAATCTGGGTTTCTTTAGCACACGGGCACCAATAAAACCCATATTTTTTATTTTCCCAAAAAAAATTGTTTCGTAAATTCTATTTTGAGGCGATTAAAAATATGCATATAGTATGCATAACTACAGTACAATCCACAATAGTTTTCATCAAAGTTGATTGCTGTCCCACAAAAACTGAAACATGAGGGGCTTCCTAAATGGGGCTATATAGCTAAAAAAAAATGAAAGTTCACGAAAGGCGATAGAAATTATGCATATAGAATGCACAACTACAATGTAATTCACAATCCTAATCAAACCGCTCATGTTTGAGTTTTTGTAGGCCATCGATGAACTTTGGTGACTACGATTATGGATTGTACTATATTTGTGCATTTGTACGCATATTTTTTATTGGCTTTCACGAACTTTCACTTTTTGTTGAGTTATAGCCAGATTTAGGAAAACGGTCGTGTTTGAATTTTTGTACGCCATTGATCAAATTTGGTAGATTGTGGATTGCACTGTACTTGTGGATTATGAAATCTAATTTTCTGTCGCATTTAGGAAACCACTCAAGTTTGAGTATTCGCGTGCCATCTATCAACTTTGGTGACTACGATTGTGGATTATACTATATTTGTGCATTCTATACACAGATTTTTAATTGCCTTTCACAAATCTTCATTTTTTTCTTGAGTTATAACCATATTAGGAAACTGCTTGTATTTGAGTTATTGTGGGCCATCAATCAACTTTGGTGAGTACGCTTGCGGATGGTATTAGAGTTGTGCATTCTATACATGTATTTTCTATTACCTTTCACAAACCTTCATTTTTTGTTGAGTTATAGCCGCATTTAGGAAATCGCTCATGTTTTAGATTTTTTGGGCCATCGATCAACTTTGGTGACTATGATTGTGGATTTTAGTGTAATTGTGTATTTTGCATGCATATTGTTAATCACCTTGCAAGAACTTTCATTTTTTGTTGAATTATAGTCGCATTTAGGAAACCGCTCGTGTTTGAGTTTTCATGGGCCATCGATCAACTTTGATAACTACGTTTGTGGATTACACTATAGTTCTGCATTCTATTCTCGTATTTTCTATCGGCTTTCGTGAACCTTAATTTTTTGTTCAGTTATAACTACAATTTGGGAACCGCTTATGTTTGAGTTTTCGTGGGCCGTCGATCAACTTTGGTGACTACAATTGTGGATTGTATTGTAGTTGTCCATTCTATATGCGTATTTTCTATCACCTTTTCCAAAGCTTCATTATTTGTTTAGTTCTAGCCACATTTAGGAAACTGGTCGAGTTTGGGTTTTCAAAAAACTAATATTTAAACAACATGCAAGTACCCCTCAAAATAGTATCTATGAAACAATTTTTTTGGGAAAATTGAAAATATAGGTATTCTAGGTACTCATGTTCTCAAGACACCCAGATAATTCGATTTTGTAGAGAATGTCATTCTAAGTAGACACAAATTGTTCTTTTTCGAAAAACTAATTTTTCAACATGCAAGAACCCCTAAAAAAAAGAATATACGAAACAAGTTTTTTCGGAAAATAAGAAATATGGGTTTTATATGTGCTCGATAGCTAAAGACACCCAGATCGTATAATTTTTTTAAAATAAGTTGTTTCTGAAAAAGATAGATTTGTTTGAAAAGTAGGAGCAAGAGGTAACAAAGGCAATTTTTTTCAATCCTTTTATGAAAAATCTAAGAAATGAGTTTTGTACAGAATGTCATTCTGAATAGAGCTAGATCATTCCTTTTTTCGAAAAACTAAATTTTCACAAACATGCAAGACCCCCTCACAAATAGAATCTACGAAACAATGTTTTTTGGGGAAATCGAAAATATGGGTTCAATAGTTGCTGGTGTGTTGAAGAGATTCATATCTTCTAATTTTCAATGGAGTAGTAGAGGTAACAAAAACAATTTTTTGAATCTTTTTATGAAAAATGGGATAAATGGATTATGTAGAGAATGTCATTCTGAGTAGACCTAGATCATCCTTTCTTTGAGAAACTAATATTTCACCAACATGCAATAACCCCACAAAAAATAGAATCTATGAAACACTTTTTTTGGGGAAAATAAGAAAGATAGGTTTTATAGGTACTCGTGTGCTAAAGACACCCAGATTGTCTGGTTTTCTAAAAAATAAGTTGTTTTTCTTGAATTTTTTTATTTTTTTTTGAAAAGTAGAAACAGTGTAGGTAGCAAAGAATTTTTTTTTGAATCCTTTTATGAATAATCTGAGAAATGGGTTTTGTAGAGAATGTCGTTTTGAGTAAACCCAAATCGTCTTTTTTTTTCAAGAAACTAATTTTTCAACAACATGGAAGAACCGCTCAAAAATAGAATGTAGGAAACAATTTTTTTCGGGAAAATCAAAATATGCCTTTTATAGGTGCTCGTGTGCTAAAAACACCTAGATTGTCCATTTTTTGAAAAAATAATTTCTTCTTGGAAAAGATAGATTTTTTTTAAAAGTAGCAGTAGAGGTAACAAAGATAAATTTTTTGAATCTTTTTATGAAAAATCTACGTAATGGGTTTTGTACATAATGTGTTCTGAGTAGACCCATGTCGTCCATTTTGTGAAAAATTAATTTTCCACCAACATGCAAGAACCCCTCAAAAATAGAATCTACGAAACACTTTTTTTGGGAAAATAAAAAGATATGGGTTTTATAGGTGCTCGATAGCTAAAGAAACCCAAATCAACCATTTTTTGAAAAAATAGCTTCTTCCTGAAAAAAAGATAGATTTTTTTTAAAAAGTAGAAGCAGTAGAGGTAACAAAGGCAAATATTTTCAATTTTTTTATGAAAAATTGGATAAATAGGCCATCAATCAACTTTGGTGACTATGATTGTGGATTGTACTCTATTTGTGCATTTTGTAAACATATTTCTAATACGCATTTTGGACGCATATTTTCATTCACCATCAATCAACTTTGGTGACCATGCTTGTGAATTACACTTTACTTGTGCATTCTATACACTTATTTTCTATTGCCTTTCGCAAACTTTCATTTTTTGTTCAGTTATAGCCACATTTAGGAAACCGCTCATGTTTGAGATTTTTTTGCCATCAATCAACTTTGGTGACTACGTATATGGATTGAACTGTATTTTTGCATTTTGAATGGATATTTTTAATCGCCTTTTATGAACCTTCATTTTTTGTTGAGTTATCGCCACATGTAGGAAAACAGTAGTGTTTCAGTTTTCGTGGGCCATCGATCATCTTTGGTGACTACAATTGTGGATTACAATGTACTTGTGCATTCTATACACGTATTTTCTATCGCCTTTCACGAATCTTCATTTTTTCGTTGAGTTATAGGCCCGCTTAGGAAACCACTCGTGTTTGAGTTGTCGTGGGCCATCGATCAACTTTGGTGACTACAATTTTGGACTGCACTATAGTTTTGCATTATGTATATCAATTTTAATCACCTTTCACTAACCTTCATTTTGTACTTTGTTATAGCCACATTTAGGAAACCACTCGAGTTTTAGTTTTCTTTGGTCATTGATCAAATTTAGTGACTACAATTGTGGATGGGACTTTAGTTGTCCATTCTATATGTGTATTTTCTATCTTCTTTTGCAAACCTTCATTTTTCATTGAGTTATAACTGCACTAATGAAACTACTCGTATTTAAGTTTTCATGGGCCATGGATCAACTTTGGTGACTACGATTCTGGATTGCATTGTAGTTGTCCAATCTATACATGTATTTTTTTATCTCCTTTAGTGAACCTTCATTTTTTGTTGAGTTATAGCCGCATTTAGGAAACCGCTCGAGTTTGAGTTTTCATGGGCCATCGATCAACTTTGGTGACTATTGCCTTTGACGAACCTTCATTTTTTGTTGTATTATAGTTGCATTTAGGAAACCACTTGTGTTTGAGGTTTCGTCGACCATCAATTAGCTTTGGTGGCTACGCTTGTGGATTGTACTGTATTTGGGCATTTTGTATGCATATGTTTAATCACCTTTCACGAACTTAAAAATTTTTGTCGAGTTTTATGCACATTTACGAAACCGCTTTTCTTTTAGGTTTCGAGGGCCATCAATCAACTCTAGTGAATACGATTGTGGATTGCACTATAGTTGTCAATTCTATATGCGTATTTTCTATCCCCTTTAGCAAACCTTCATTTTTTCTTGAGTTATAGCCGCATTTAGGACTTCACTCAAGTTAGAGTTTTTGTTCGCAATCGATCAACTTTGGTGACTACGATTGTGGATTGGACTATAGTTTTACATTCTGTACACATATTTTTAATCGCATCTCACGAACCTTCATTTTTTTTTGAGTTATAGCCACATTTAGAAAAACACTCTTGTTTGAGTTTCCGTGGGCCATCGATCAAATTTGGTAACTACGATTGTAGATTACATTATAGTTGTGCATTTTATATGCGTATTTTCTATCGACTTTCACAAACCTTTATTTTTCATTGAGTTATAACTACTTTAGGAAACCACTGGTATTTGAGTTTTCGTGGGCCATCAATCAACTTTGGTGACTACGCTCGTGGATTACACTATAGTTGTGCATTCTATATGCGTATTTTCTATCGCCTTTTGCGAACTTTCATTTTTCGTTGAGTTATAGCCGCATTTAGTAAACCACTCGTGTTTGAGTTTTCGTGGGCCATTGATCAACTTTGGTGACTACAATTGTGCATTGCACTGTAGTTGTCCATTATGTACGTGTATTTTCTATCGCATTTTCTAAACCTTCATTTTTTGTTGAAATATAGCTGCATTTAGGAAACTGCTCATATTTGAGTTTTCATGGGACATCCATCCACTTTGGTGACTACGATTGTTGATTATACTATAGTTGTTATTTCTATACATGTCTTTTCTATCACCTTTCACCAACCTTAATTTTTGTTTAGTTATTTCCACACTTAGGAAACCACTCGTGTTTGAATTTTTGTGGGCCATCGAACAACTTTGGTGACTACGATTGTGAATTTCACTATAGTTGTCCATTGTGTACTCATATTTTCTGTCGCCTTTTACGAACTTTCATTTTTCGTTGAGGTATAACCAGATTTAGGAAGCCACTCATGTTCTAAATAGACATGGATTATTCATTTTTTCAGAAAATAAGTTCTTGAAGAAGGTTTTTTTGAAATGTAGAAGCAATAGAGGTAACAGAGGCAATTTTTTTGAATCTTTTTATGAAAAATGGGATAAATGGGTTTTGTAGAGAAATATGATTTTGAGTAAACCCAGATCTTCATTTTAAAAAAAAACAAATATTTCACCAACATGCAAGAACCCCTCAAAATTATTTTTTCTTCAAAGAGATAGATTTTTTTAAAAAGTAGAAGTAGTAGAGGTAACTGAGACATTTTTTTTGAATTTTTTTATGAAAAATCTAAGAAATGCGTTTTTTAGAGAATGTCGTTCTGAGTAAACAAAAATTGTACTCTTTTTGAAAAACTAATTTTTTACCAATATGCAAGAACCCCTCAAAAATAGAATCTACGAAACTATTTTTTCTGGAAAATCAAAAATATGGATTTTATAGGTGTTTGTGTGCTAAAAAGACCCAGATTGTCTATTTTTTGAAAACATAACTTCTTGAAAAAGATAGACTTTTTTGAAAAGTACAAGCAGTAGAGAAGGCAAATTTTTGATTCTTTTTATGAAAAATGGGATAAATGGGTTCATTAGAGAATGTCACTCTGAGTGCAGCCAAATCGTCCCTTTTTCAAAAAATTAATATTTCATCAACATGCAAGAACCCCTCAAAAATAGAATCTACGAAATAATTTTTCTGGGAAAATCGAAAATATGGGTTTTATAGGTACTTGTGTGCTTAAGAGACCCAGATCGTCTGGTTTTTGAAAAACTAAGGTGTTTTTGAAAAAGATAGAATTTTTTGAATAGTAAAAGCAGTAGAGGTAACAGAGGTACATTTTTTGAATCTTTTTATGCAAAATCTAATAAATGGGTTTTGAAGAGAATGTCGTTCTAAGTAGACCCAGATCATCCTTTTCTTCGAAAAACTTGTTTTTCACCAACATGCAAGAATCCCTCAAAAATAGAATCTATGAAACAATTTTTTTGGGTAAATAAAAAATATGGGTTTTATAGGTGCTCAACAACTAAAGACACCCAGATCGTCCCGTTTTTAAAAAAATAAGTTGTTCTTGAAAAAGATAGATTTTTTTGAAAAGTAGAATCAGTACAGGTAACAAAGGCAATTTTTTTTCATTTTTTTATGAAAAATTTGAGAAATGGGTTTTGTAGAGAATGTCATTATGAATAGACCCAGATCATTTTTCTTTCTTCGGTAAACTATTTTTTCAACAACATGCAAGAACCCCTCAAAAATAGAATCTACGAAACAATTTTTTTTGGCGAAATAAAAAATATGGGTTTTATAGGTGCTGGTGTGCTGAAGAGATTTAGATTGTCTATTTTTTAAAAAAATAAGTGCTTCTTGAAAAAGATAGATTTTTTTAGAAAAATAGAAGAATCAGTAGAGGTAACAGACCCAGATTGCACTAATTTTTCACCGACATGCAAGAACCCCTCAAAAATAGAATCTAAGAAACATTTATTTTTGGAAAATCGAAAAGATCGGTTTTATAGGAGTTTATGTGCTAAAGAGACCCATATCATCTGTTTTTTGAGAAAGTAACTTCTTTTTGAAAAAGATAGATTTTTTTGAAAAGTAAAAGCAGTAGAGCTAACAAATGCAAATTTTTTGAATCCTTTTATGAAAAATAGGATAAATTGGTTTTGTAGAGAATGTCATTTTGAGTAGACCCAAATCGTCATTTTTAAAAAAAAATTAATATTTCACAAATATGCAAGAACCCCTGATAAATGGAATCTACGAAGTTCACTTTTTTTTGGGAAAATAAAAAATATGGGTTTTATAGGTGGTCATGTGATCAAGAGACCTAGATTGTCTAGTTTTTGAAAAAATAAGTTGTTTTTTTGAAAAAGATAGAATTTTTTGAAAAGTAGTAGTGAAGGTAACAAAGGCAAATTTTTAGAATGTTTTCATGAAAAATCGGAGAAATGGGTTTTATGGCCCATCAATCAACTTTGGTGATTATGATTATGGATTGTACTATTGTTGTGCATTTTCTATGCATATTTTTAATCACCTTTCACGAACCTTAATTTTTTGTTGAGTTATGGCCGCATTTAGGAATACACTTGTGTTTGTGAATTTTCACGTGCCATCGATCAACTCTAGTGACTATGATTGTGGATTACACTGTAGTTGTGCATTCAATACTCATGTGTTCTATTGCCTTTTGTGAATCTTTGTTTTTCGTTGAGTTACAGCCCAACATCGAAAACCGCTTGTGTTTGAGTTTTTGTGGGTTGTCGATCAACTTTGGTGACTATTATTGTGGATTGCACTATAGTTTTCCATTCTGTACATGTATTTTCTATCACCTTTCGTGAACCTTCATTTTTTGTTGAGTTATAGCCGCATTTAGGAAACCGCTCTTGTTTGAGTTTTTGTGGGCCATTGATCATGTTTGGTGACAGATTGTGGATTGTACAGTACTTGTGCATTTTATATGCATATTTTTAATTGCCTTTCATGAACATTGTTTTTTTTTTGAGTAATAGCCACAAATTCCACACGAGTTTAAGTTATAGATGCACTTAGGAAATTGCTCGTATTTAAGTTTTGGTGGGCCATCGATCAACTTTGGTGACTACGACTGTGGATTACATTATAATTGTGTGTTATGTACACGTATTTTCTATTGCCTTTCGCAAACCTACTGTTTTTGTTGAGTTATAATCGCATTTAGGAAATCGCTCATGTTTGAGTTTTGGTGGGTCATCAATCAACTTTGGTGACTACGATTGTGGATTGTAATCTAGCTGTGCATTATCTATGTATATTTTTAGTTGCCTTTCATGAACCTTCATTTTTTGTTGAGTTATAGCTTTAAGGAAAACACTCGTGTTTGTTTGAGTTTTCATGGGTCATCGATCTACTTTGGTGACTACAATTTTGGATTACACTATAGTTGTGCATTCTATACGTATATTTTCTATTGCCTTTCATGAACTTGCATTTTTTTCTTGAGTTATAGCTTCACTTAGGAAACCGCTCGTGTTTGAGTTTTCATGGTTTTATCACCTTTTGCAAATCTTCATTTTTTTTGTTAAGTTATAGTCGCATTTAAGAAACCTCTCATGTTTGAGTTTTGGTGGGTCATCAATCATCTTTGGTGATTACAATTGTGGATTGTATTCTAGCTGTGCATTATGTATTTATATTAGTCACCTTTCATGAACCTTCATTTTTTGTTGAGTTATAGCTGCATTTATGAAAACGCTCGTGTTTGAGTTTTTGTGGGCCATCGATCCACTTTTGTGACTACAATTTGGATTACACTGTAGTTGTGCATTCTATACGTATATTTTCTATTGCTTTTCACGAACCTTCATTTTTTTTCTTGAGTTATAGCTACACTTAGGAAACCGCTGGTGTTTGAGTTTTCGTAGGACATCAGTCAACTTTGGTGACTACGATTGTGGATTGCATTGTATTTGTGCATTATGATTGCTAATTTTCTATTGCCTTTCAAGAACCTTAATTTTTTGTTGAGTTATATAGCCGCATTTATGAAACCACTAGTGTTTGAGTTTTTGTGGGCCATTGATACACTTTGGTAACTACGCTTGTGGATAACACTGTGGTTTTGCATTTTATAAACGTATTTTATATCGCCTTTCGTGAACTTTCTTTTTTTGTTCATTTATAGCCACATTTTGGAAACCGCTCATGTTTGAGTTTTTATGGGCCATCGATCAACTTTTATGACTACTATTGTGAATTGTACTATTGTTGTACATTCTGTAGGCATATTTTTAATCGCCTTTCATGAACCTTCATTTTTTGTTGACTTATAGCTGCATTTAGAAAAGCACTCTTGTTGGAGTTTTCGTGGACCATCGATCAACTTTGGTGACTATGATTGTGGATTACACTATAGTTGTGCATTTTATATGCGTATTTTCTATCACCTATCGCGAACCTTCATTTTTTTTTTTTTATAGCTGCACTTAGGAAACTGCTCGTGTTTGAGTTTTCTTTAGCCATCGATCAACTTTAGTGACTACAATTTCGAATTGCACCATAGTTGTCCATAATGTATGCGTATTTTTATCGCCTTTTGTGAACCTTCATTTTTTGTTGAGTTATAGCCGCATTTAGGAAACCGCTCAAATTTGAGTTTTCGTGGGCATCGATCAACTTTGTTGACTACGCTTGTTGCTTGTTGATTACACTATATCGTTGCATTCTATTCAAGTATTTTCTATTGCCTTTCATAACCCTTCATTTTTTGTTGAGTTATAGCCGCATTTAGGAAACCGCTGATGTTTGAGTTTTTGTCGTCCATTGACCAACTTTGGTTACTATGATTGTGGATTGTCCTTTACTTGTGCAATCTGTATGCATATTTTTAATCGCCGTTCACAAACCTTCTTCATTTTGTTGAGTTATAGTCGATTTAGGAAAACACTCGTTTGGAGTTTTCATGGGCCATCGATCAACTTTTCTTGTGTAACTACAATTGTGGATGACACTGTAGTTGTGCAATCTATACTTGTATTTTCTATCGACTTTCACGAACCTTCAATTTTCGTTGAGTTATTACTACACTTAGAAAACTGCTCGTGTTTGATTTTTTGTAGGCCACTGATCAACTTTGCTGACAACAATTGGATTGTAGTGTAGTTGTCCATTATGTACGTGTATTTTCTATTGCTTTATGTGAACCTTTATTTTTTGTTGAGTTATAATGACATTTAGGAAACCACTCGAGTTTGAGTTTTCGTGGGCCATCGATCAACTTTGGTGATTACGATTGTGGATTATACTGTATTTGTGCATTCTGTAAACGAATTTTCTATCACCTTTCACGAACCTTCATTTTTCATTTAGTTATAGCCACACTTAGGAAACTGCTCGTGTTTCAATTTTCGTACGCTATTGGTCAACTTTGGTCATTACAATTGTGGATTACAGTATACTTGTGTATTTGATATGCATATTTTCTATCATCTTTGATGAACGTTCAGTTTTTGTTGAGAAAGTTGCATTTAGGAAGTCCATCGTGTTTGAGTTTTTGTGGGCCATTGATCAACTTTGGTGATTATGATTGTGGTTTGCACTGTAGTTTCCATTTTGCACATGTATTTTCTATCGCCTATCATAAACTTTCTTTTTTCGTTTAGTTATAGCCACATATAGGAAACCGCTTGAGTTTGAATTTTCATGGGCCATCTATCAAATTTGGTGACTACGATTGTGGATTGCCCTGTAGTTGTCCATTATGTACGCATATTTTTTGTTTCCTTTTGTGAACCTTTAATTTTTGTTGAGTAATAGCCGCAGTTAGTAAATTGCTTGTATTTAAGTTTTCGCTAGCCATCGATCAACTTTGTTGACTACGATTTTTTATTACACTATTGTTTAGTTATAGCCACACTTATGAAACCGCTTGTGTCTGAGTTTTCGTGGGGCATCAGTCAACTTTGGTGACTACGATTGTGGATTGCACTGTTGTTGTACATTGTGTACGCATACTTTCTATCGCCTTTTGCTTAACTTCAATTTTTCATTGAGTTATAGCTACATTTAGGAAACCGCTCGTGTTGTAAAGAGACACAGATCGTCCGTTTTTCAAAAATCTAAATTTTCAACAAAATGCAAGAAACCCTAAAAAATAGAACCTACGAAACCATTCTTTTTTTCTAAAATCGAAATATGGTTTCTATAGGTGCGAAAAAAACAAATTTATTCTTGAAAAAGATAGATTTTTTGAAAAGTAGAAGCAATAGAGGTAACAAAGCCAATCTTTTTGAATCTTTTTATAAAAAATATGGAAATGGGTTTTGGAGAGATTGTCATCTAAGTACACCCAGATCTTCCTTTTTTCGAAAAACTAATTTTTCAACATGCAAAAACCCGTTAAAAATAGAATCTACGAAACAATTTTTTTTTAGGAAAATTGAAATATAGTTTTTATAGTCATGTGTTAAGAGACCCAGCTCGTATGAGTTTTGAAAAAATAAGTTATTATTGAAAAAGATAGATTTTTTGAAAAGTAGAAGTTAGAGGTAACAGAGGTAAATTTTTTGAATCCTTTTATGCAAAATCTAAGAAATAGATTTTGTATAAAATGTCGTTCTGAGTAGACCCAGATCGTCCTTTCTTTAAAAAACTAATTTTTCACGAACATATCTTACCCATCAAAAAAAAAAGGAATCTATGAAACAATTTTTTTAAGAAACTAAAATATATGGGTTTTATAGGTGCTCAACAATTAAAGACACCCAAATTGTCCTTTTTAAAAAAAAATAAGTTGTTTTTGAAAAAGATAGATTTTTTTGAAAAGTAGAAGCAGTAGAGGTAACAAAGGAAAAAAAAATCATTCTTTTTATAAAAAATCTCAGAAATGGGTTTTGTACAGAATGTCGTTCTGAATAGATATATATTGTCCTTTTTTCAAAAAACTAATTTTTTACCAACATGCAAGAACCCCTCAAAAATAGAATCTACGAAACAATTTTTTTTGGGGAAATAAAAAATATGGGTTTTATAGGTGTTGGTATGCTAAAGAGATTTAGTTCCTCTATTTAAAAAAAAAAAAAAGTTGTTTTTGAAAAAGATGGATTTTTTTGAAAGGTAGATAATAGAGGCAATTTTTTTGTATCTTATTATGAAATATCTGAAAAAGGGGTTTTGTAGAGAATGTCATTCTTAGTAGACACAGATAATCCTTATTTTGAAATACCAATATTTCAAAAACATGCAAGAACCGCTCAAAAATAGAATCTATGAAACATTTTTTTTTGGGAAAATAAAAAATATGGGTTTTATAGGTACTTGTGTGCTCAAGAGACCCAGATTGTTAAGCTTTTGAAAAATTAAGTTGTTTTTCAAAAAGATAGATTTTTTTGAAAAGTAGAAGCAGTGGAGGTAATAGAGGCAAATTTATTTCATCTTTTTATGAAAAATATGAGAAATGGGTTTTGAAGAGAATGTCATTTTGAGTAAACCCAAATCGTTCTTCTATCGAGAAATTAATTTTTCAACATCATGCAAAAACACCTCAAAAATAGAATCTACTATACAATTTTTTTTGTGAAAATCAAAGTATGGTTTTTATAAGTGCTCGTGTTCTTAAAAGACCCAGATCATTCATTTTCAGAATAAAAATGTTATTCTTGAAAAAGATATATTTTTTTTTTAAAATTACAAGCAGTAGAGGTAATAGAAGCAATTTTTTGATTATTTTTTATGAAAAATCTAAGAAATGGGATTTGTAGATTGTAGTTGTGCATTCGATAGACGTATTTTCTATTGCTTTTTCTGAACCTTCATTTATTGTTGAGTTATAACCGCACTTAGGAAACTGCTAATGTTTGAGTTTTTGAGGGCAATCAATCAACTTTGGTGACTATGATTAGGGATTTGTACTATTGTTGTGCATTTTGTATGCAGATTTTTAATCATCTTTCATAAACCCTTCATATTTTTTTGAGTTATGGCCGCATTTAGGAAAACACTCGTGTTTGAATTTTCGCAGGCCATCAATCAAGTTCGGTGATCTTGTGTGCTAAAGAGAACCATATTGTTTATTTTTAAAAATTATTTTTCTTTGAAAAAGAGACGTCTTAAGTTTTGGTGAGGTAACTCAGCTAAATTTTTCAATTTTTTTTGTTAAAAATGGGTTTTGTAGAGAATGTTGTTCTGAGTAGACCCAGATCATACTTTTTTTCAAAAAACTAATGTTTCACCAACATGCAAGAACCCCTCAAATAAAGAATCTACGAAACAATTTTTGTTGGGAAAATAAAGAATCTAACAAAGGCAATTTTTTTGAATCTTTTTATGAAAAATTTGAGAAATGGGTTTTTTAGTGAATGTTATTTTGAGCAGATCTAGATCATCCTTTTTTTCAAAAACCTCCATTTTTCACCAAAATGCAAGAACCACTCAAAAATACAAATCCATAAAATATTTTTTTTGGGAAAATTTAAAATATGGGTTTTATAGGTGCTCGTGTGCTATAGAGATCCAAATCGTCTGTTTTTTGAAGGTTTGTGAAAGGAAATAGAAAATAAGTATATAGAATGCACAACTACAGTGTAATCCACAAGCGTATTCAACAAAGTTGATTGATGGCCCATGAAAACTCAAACATGAACGGTTTCTTAAATTTGGCTATAACTCAACAAAAATTGAAGGTTCACAAAAGGCAATAGAAAATGAGTGTACAAAATCTTCAACTACAATACAATCCACAATCGTTCTCACCAAAGTTGAATGATGGCTGACGAAAACTCAAACATGAGCAGTTTACTAAATGCGGCTATAAATCAACAAAAAATGAAGGTTCGTGAAAGCAAATAGAAAATATGCGTATAAAATGCACAACTACAGTAAAATCCACAATCGTAGTCATCAAACTTCATTGATTTCCCACAAGAACTCAAACATGAGCGGTTTCCTAAATGTGGCTATACCTCAACCAAAAATGAAGGTTCACGAAAGGCAATAGAAAATACAAGTTTAGAATGCACAACTATAGTGTAATTCCCAATCATAGTCACTAAAGTTGATTGATGGCCAACAAAAACTCAAACATGAGTGGTTTGCTGAATGCGGCTATGACTCAATGGAAAATGAAGGTTCGCTAAAGGCAATAGAAAATCCACAAACATAGTCACTAATGTTGATCGATTGGCCACAAAAACTCAAACATGAATGGTTTCCTAAATGCAGCTATAACTCAGCAAAAAATGAATGTTCATGAAATGCAATAGAAACTACACGTATAGAATGCACAACTACAGTGTAATCCACAAGCATAGTCACCAAATTTTATCGATGGCCGAGTTATACTCGAACATGAACGTTTTCCTAAATGTGGCTATAATTCAAAAAAAAATGAAGGTTTGCGAAAGGCAATAGAAATTACGTGCATAGAATGCAAAAAAACAGTGTACTCCACAAGTGTAGTCACCAAAGTTGATCGATGGCCCATGAAAACTCAAACACGAGCAGTTTTTGACCTTTAGGAAACTGCTCATGTTTGATTTTTTTGGGCCATCGATCAACTTTAGTAACTAAGATTGTGGATTGTACTATAGTTTTGCATTTTGTACGA
The DNA here is from genome assembly GCA_007258455.2 of Sequoia sempervirens. NCBI lineage: Eukaryota > Viridiplantae > Streptophyta > Pinopsida > Cupressales > Cupressaceae > Sequoia > Sequoia sempervirens. The sequence continues at coordinate 162,991,511 of VDFB02281492.1, read as the reverse complement.
GTATTTTTAATCGTTTTTCACGAACCTTCATTTTTTTTTGAGTTATAGCGCCATTTAGAAAAATGGTCATCTTTGAGTATAGCTGGACTTAGGGAACTGCTTATGTTTGAGTTTTTTTGGTACATCTATCATCTTTGGTGACAACGATTGTGGACTGTATTATAGTTGTGAATTTTGTACACATAAGTATAATCGCCTTTCACGAACCTTCATTTTTTGTTCAGTCATAGCCACATTTAGCAAAAACGCTCATGTTTGAGTTTTCATGGCCGATCGATCAACTTTGGTGACTATGATTGTGGATTGCACTATAGTTGTCCATTATGTATGCATGTTTTCTATCACTTTTCGTGAACCTTCATTTTATGTTGAGTTATAGCCGCATTTAGGAAAATGCTTGTGTTTGAGTTTTCTTGGGCCATCGAGCAACTTTGGTGACTACAATTGTGGATTACACTATAGTTATGCATTCTATATGCATATTTTCTATCATCTTTCGCGAATTGTCATTTTTTCGTTGAGTTATAGCTGCACTGAGGAAACTGCACGTGTTTGAGTTTTAGTGGGACATTTATCAACTATGGTGACTACTATTGTGGATTGAAATTTGGTTGTCCATTATGTAAGCTTATTTTCTATCGACTTTTGCGAACCTTCATTCTATGTTATGTTATAGTCACATTTAGGAAACTGCTCGAGTTTGAGTTTTCATTGGCCATCGATCAACTATGCTGACGACGCTTGTGGATTACACTGTAGTTGTGCATTCTATACACGTATTTTCTATTGCCTTTTGTGAATCTTCATTTTTTGTTGAGTTATAGCCGCTTTTAGAGAACTGCTCATTTTTGAGTTTTTTTGGGCCATTGATCGACTTTTCTGAGTACGATTGTTGATTGTACTGTAGTTATGCATTTGGTACGCATATTTTTAATTGAATTTCATGAACCTTCATTTTTTTTATTTAGAGCCGCATTTAGGAAAACGCTCTTGTTTGAGTTTTCATGGGCCATCGATTAACTTTGGTGACTACGATTGTGGATTACACTATAGGTGTGCATTTTATACGTGTATTTTCTCTCGCCTTTCATGAAAATTAAGTTTTCATTGAGTTATATCCGCACTTTAGAAACCACTCGTATTTGAGTTTTTGTGGGCCATTGTTCAACATGGGTGACTATGATTGTGGATTTCATTGTAAATGTCAATTGTGTTCACGTATCTTCTATTGCCTTTGATGGACCTTCATTTTTTGTTGAGTTATATCTGCATTGAGTAAACCGGTAGAGTTTGAGTTTTTATGGGCTATCGATCAACTTTGGTAACTACGCTTGTGGATTACACTATAGTTGTGTATTCTATATGCTTATTTTCTATCGATTTTCAAGAACTTTCATTTTTGGTTGAGTTATAGCCGTAATTATGAAACTGCTTATGTTTGGATTTTTGTGGGCCATTGATCAACTTTGGTGACTACGATAGTGGATTGTGCTATAGTTGGCCATTTTGTATGCGTATTTTCTATTAGCTTTCACAAAACTTCATTTTTTGTTGAATTTTAACTGTATTTAGGAAACGGCTCGAGTTTGAGTTTTTGTGGGCATCTATCAACTTTGGTGAATACAATTATGGATTACACTACAGTTGTGCATTTTATACATATATTTTCTATCGGCTTTCACGAACTTTCATTTTTGTTGAATTATTGGTGCACTTAGGAAATTGATCATGTTTGAGTTTTTGTGAGCCATCGATCAACTTTGGTGACTACGATTGTGGATTGCACTATAGTTGTCCATTCTATACGTTTATTTTCCATCCCCTTTCGTGAACCTTTAATTTTTGTTGAGTTGTAACTGCATTTAGGAAACCACACATGTTTGAGTTTTTGTTGGCCATCGATCAACTTTGCTGACTACGGTTGTGGATTGCACTGTAGTTGTTCGTTTTGTACATGTATTTTCTATGGCCTTTCGCGAACCTTTTATTTTTGTTGTGTTATTGCCACGTTTTCGAAACCACTCGTGTTTGAGTTTTCGTGGGCCATCCATCAACTTTGGTGACTACGATTGTGGATTATATTGTAGTTGTCAATTTTGTACATGTATTTTATATTGGCTTTCGTGAACCTTCATTTTTTGTTGAGTTATAGCTACATTTAGGAAATCGCTCGTGTTTGAATTTTCATGTGCAATCGATCAACTTTGGTGACTACAATTGTGGATTGCATTGTAGTTGTGCATTATGAAAACTAATTTTCTATCACCTCTCCCAAAAACCTTCATTTTTTTTGTGTTATAGCTGCATTTAGGAAATTCCTCGTGTTTGAGTTTTCGTGGGCCATCTATCAACTTTGGTGACTACGCTTGTGCATTACACTATAGTTGTGCATTTTATACACGTATTTTCTATCACGTTTTCTCGAACATTCATTTTTTGTTGAGTTATAGCTGCATTTAGGAAACCACTCATGTTTGAATTTTTAAAAAACTAATATTTCACAAACATGCAAGAACCCCTCAAAATAGAATCTACAATTTTTTTTTGTTTTTGTTTTGAAAAATAAAAATATGGGTTTTATAGGTACTCGTGTGCTCAAGAGACACTGATTGTTTGGTTTTTTAGAGAATGTCATTATGAGTAGAGCCATATCATCCTCTTTTTGAAAAACTAATTTTTCAACAACATGCGAGAACCCCTCAAAAATAGAATCTACTAAACTATTTTTTTTGGGAAAATTGAAATATGGTTTTTATAGGTACTCGTGTGCTAAAGAGACCTAATTTTCCCATTTTCTAAAAAAATAAGTTATTCTCTCAAAAGATTTTTTTTTTTTAAAAGGTAGAAGCAAAAGATTTAACATAGGAAATGTTTTTGAATCTTTTTACGAAAAATCTATTAAATCGTCTTTTTTTCAAAAAACTAATTTTTCACCAACATGGAAGAACCTCTCAAAAATAGAATCGAAGAATTATTTTTTTTTGGGAAAATTTAAAACTACGGGTTTTGTAGGTTTTGGTGTGTTGAAGAGATTCAAATCATCTGTTTTTTTTAAAAAATCAGTTGTTCAATTTTTTTGAAAAGTAGAAGTGGGGTGTAGAGGCGTAAACTTAGGGCAAATTTTTAAATCTTTTATGAAAAAATTTGCTATAAAATGGTTTCTTTTAGAGAATGTAATTCCAAGTAACTTAAATCGGCCCTTTTTTTTAAAATTCATTTCACCTCACTACTTAACCTCAAAAATAGAATCTACGAAACAATTTTTCTTTTAGAAAAATAAAAAATATGCAATTTATATGAGCTCGTGTGCTAAAGAGACCCAGATCATTTGTTTTTTTAAATTATTTGTTCCTGAAAAAGAAAGACTTTTCTGAATGTAGAACCAGTAGAGGTAATAGAGGAAAATGTTTTGAATCCTTTTATGAAAAATCTGAGAAATGGATTTTGTAGAGAATGTCGTTTTGAGTAAACCCAGATCATCATTTTCTCGAAAAACTAAATTTTCACCAACATGCAAGAACCCCACAAAAGTAGAATCTACTAAACAAATAGAATCTATGAAACAATTTTTGTGGGGAAAATAAAAAATATGGGTTTTAGAGGTGCTCGTTCGCTAAAGAGACTCAGAATGTCCGATTTTTGAAAAAGATAGGTTTTTTTTTTAAGTAGAAGTAGCAGAGGTAACAACGAAATTTATTTTGAATCTTTTTATGAAAAAATTGAGAAATGTTTTAGAAGAATGCTTCATTCTGGCACACCCAGACGGCTCCTATTTCTGAACTAATTCTCTTTTCAATTCAACAAAAGAAGCTGTCTCGACGGCGCCGCCACGGTAGTGGCGACAAGCCGTGTACCGGAGAAGTGCAAAATCCGCAATGTAAACGAAAACCGCAACTTGATTGATGGACCCCATGAAAATCCTGCACGAGCTGCTCTCAATGCGGTGCCTGTTCCTCATCGAACGTTCTGCTGAATGCTATAGAAAATACAGCCGCACCGGCGGTAATCTGCTGGCGGTCGACAGTTGATCGATGGCTTTAGGTATCAAAACGACGAAGCCGTTTAAACGCAACTATACCAACAGTAAAATGAGGGAGCTCAATAAAGGGCTTAAAGAGCCGAGCGCGAGGCGACAACCATGATTCCGTGATTAATCTCTTAGTCACCATCGATGGTCTCGAATGCGCGGAGTTCTGCAGTATATTCTAACAAAATAAAGGGCCTCGAAAGGTGATAGAAAATATGGGTATAGAATGCACAACTACAATATAGTCCACAATTGTAGTCATCAGAGTTCATTGATGGTCCACAAGAACTCAAACATGAGCGGTTTTGTAAATGCAACAATAACTAAACAAAAAATGAAGGTTTGCGAAAGGTGATAGAAAATGAGTATAAAATGCACAACTACAGTGTAATTAACAATTATAGTCACCAAAGTTGATCGATGGCCCACAACAACTCAAACATGAGCGGTTTCCAAAATGGAGCTATAAGTCAACGAAAAATGGAGGTTCACTAAACGTGATAGAAAAGACACGTACAAATTACACTATGCATTTACGAAACCACTCGTGTTTGAGTTTTCGTGGGGCATGGATCAACTTTGGTGAGTATGATTGTGGATTGCATTGTAGCTGTCCATTCTGTAAGCATATTTTCTATCGGCTTTTATGAACCTTCTTTTTTTGTTGAGTTATAGCCGCATTTAGGAAATTGCTTGTATTTGAGTTTTCATAGGCCATTGATCGACTTTGGTGACTACGATTATGGATTACACTGTAGTTGTTCATTCTATACACGTATTTTCTATCGCCTTTTCTTGAACCTTCAGCTTTTGTTGAGTTAGAGCCACATTTAGGAATTTGCTTGTACTTGAGTTTTCATGGGCCATCGATTAACTTTGGTGACTATGATTGTGGATTGCCTTGTAGTTATCCAATTTGTACACGTATTTTCTATCTCCTTTTGGGAATCTTCATTTTTCGTTAAGTTGTAGCTGCACTTAGGAAACTGCTCGTGTTTGAGTTTTTATGGGCCATGTATCAAGTTTGGTGACTACGATTGTCGATTGTACTGTTGTTGTCTATCATGTACGTGTATTTTCTATCACCTTTCTCGAACATTTATTTTTTGGTTAGTTATAGCCGCATTTAGGAGATCACTATATTTGTTTTTCGTAATTTGACCATCACTTTTGCACAACACCGTGACAAAATTTAGTTGTGATGAATGCGATATTTTAATTGCCTTTCACGAACCTTCATTTTTTTTAGTTATAGCTGCGTTTAGATAAACCCTCGTCATTGAGTTTTCGTTGCCCATCGATAAACTTTGGTGACTATGATTGTTGATTGCATTGTGGTTTTCCATTTTGTATGCGTATTTTCTATCTCCTCTTGTGAAACTTTTTTTTTTTTTTTTTGAGTTATAGCCGTATTTAGCAAATTGCTTGTGGTTGAGTTTTTGTGGTCCATCGATCAACTTTGGTGACTACGATTGTGGATTTCACTGTATTTGTGCAATCTATATGCTTATTTTCTATCGCCTTTCGTGTTTGAGTTTTTTTGGGCCATCGTTGAACTTTGGTGACTACGATTCTGGATTGCACTGTAGTTGTCCATTTTGTTCACGTATTTTCTATTGCCTTCCGCGAACCTTTAAATTTTTTTTAGTTATAGGCACATTTAGAAAATCGCTGAAGTTTGAGTTTTCGTGGGCCATCGATCAACTTTGGTGACTATGCCTGGCGTGGATTGGTCTATAGCTTGCATTCTATAATGCGGAATTTTCACTTTTAGCGAACCTTCATTTTTCATTCTCCTTATAGCCGATTTCGAAACCACGATTTGTGCCGCGCGGGCTATAACTCGAATTCGGTGACTACAGGATGATAGCAATCGAGGTTGTCCAATATATGCCATTTTCAGTTCATATAAACATTTTTGCGCTAATTTATAGCCGAGATTAGGGAACCGCCATTTGAGCGCGCGCTTTTAGGCCATCGTCACTTTGGTAACTACGACAGGAGCCATACCTGGCAGTTATGCATTTTGTATGCCTTTTCGTATCAGCTTTTCGCGGAACCTTCATGTTTTTTGAGTTATAGCCACTTTTAGGAAACCGCCATGCTCATTTCTTTAGGCCATCGAGCAACCCTTTATTAGTGCGATAGCGGATTGTACCGATGCATTTTAATAATATATTTTTCATCGCCTTTCTCTACAACCCTTCATTTTTTGAGTTATTCTGAAGCATTTCTACGTTCACTGTGTTTTGAGTTTTCCCCGGCCATCAACCAATTTTAGTCGTTATTTATTGTGGATTACAGATAGTTATGCATTCTATAATGCTTTTTATTTTATCGACTTTTAGAACCTTCATTTCGAGTTGGTGAATCCAGCACGAAGCAATCAGTTTTTTGAGTTTGGCTTTCTGTACCCCACCCAACCCTTTGGTGACTACACTTGTGGATTACACTATATTTGTGTATTCTAGACACATATTTCCAATCACCTTTCACGAACCTTCATTTTTTGTTGAGTTACATCCGCATTTAGGAAAACGCTAATGTTCGAGTTTCAGTGGGCCATTAATCAACTTTGGTGACTACGATTGTGCATTGTACTGTAGTTGTGCATTTTGTATTCATATTTTTAATCGCCTTTCACAAACCTTCAGTTTTGTTGAGTTATAGCAGCATTTAGGAAAATACTCATGTTTGAATTTTTGTGGGCCATCAACCAACTTTGGTGAATATGATTGTGGATTACACTATAGTTGTGCATTCTATATGCATATTTTCTATCACCTTTTGCGAAGTTTCGTTTTTTGTTAAGTTATAGCTACATTTAGGAAGTCCCTAATGTTTGAGTTTTTGTGGGCCATCGATCAATTTTGGTGACTACGATTGTGGATTGTATTGTAGTTGTGCATTTTGTATGCATATTTTTAATCTCCTTTCATGAATGTTCATTTTTTGTTGAGTTATAGCCGCATTTAGGAAAACGCTCATGTTTGAGTTGTCATCTGCCATCAATTAACTTTGGTGAATACACTTGTGGATTACATTGTATTTGTGTGTTATGCATATTTTCAATCTCCTTTCGTGAACCTTCATTTTTTGATGACTTATAGCCACATTTAGGAAGCCCCTCATGTTTGAGTTTTTATACGATAGAAATCAACTTTGGTGAAAACGATTGTGGATTGTATTGTATTTGTGCATTATGTATAAATATTTTTAATCGCCTTTCACGAATCTTCATTTTTTATTGCGGTATAGCCGTGAAATTTAGGAAAACACTCGTGTTTGTGTTGTTTTGGACCATCAATCAACTTTTCTGACTACGATTGTGGATTACACCGTAGTTGTGCTTTCTATATGCGTATTTTCTATCGCCTTTCTCAAATCTTGATTTTTCATTGAGTTATAGTTGCACTTAGGAAAACGCTCTTGTTTGAGTTTTCGTGGGCCATCGAACAACTTTGGTGACTATGATTGTGGATTAAACTATAGTTGTGGATTCTATACGTGTAGCTTCTATCGCCTTTCGTGAACCTTCATTTTTCGTTGAGTTAAAACTGCACATAGGAAGCCACTCGTGTTTGAGTTTTTGAGGGCCATTTACCAACTTTGGTGACTACAATTGTGGATCGCATTGTAGTTTTCCATTTGGTATGTGTATTTTCTATTGCCTATCACAAACCTTCATTTTTTGTTGAGTTATAGCCGCATTTATGAAACCACTCGAGTCTCAGTTTTTGTGGTCCATCAATCATCTTTGGTGACTACGCTTGTGGATTACACTATAGTTGTGCATTCTACACATGTATTTCCTATCTCCTTTCGTAAACCTTCATTTTTTGCTGAGTTATGGCTGCATTTAGGAAATCAATCAGTGTTTGATTTTTCGTGGGGCATCGATCTACTTTGGTGACTTCAATTGTGAATTGCAATGTAGTTGTCCATTATGTATGTGCAAATTTCTATTGCCTTTTGTGAACCTTAATTTTTTGTCGAGTTATAGCCTCATTTAGGAAATTGCTCGTATTTGAGTTTTCGTGGGCCATCGATCAACTTTGGTGACTACGGTTGTCAATACATTGTAGTTGTTCATTCTACACATGTATTTTCTATCGCCCTAGGTGAACCTTCATTTTTTGTTGAGTTATAGCCACACTTATGAAACCGCTCGTGTTTGAGTTTTCATGGGGATCAACTTTGGTGACTACGATTGTGGATTGCACTATAGTTGTCCATTATGTGCACGTATTTTCTATTTCCTTCTGCAAACCATCATTTTTTCATTGAGTTATAGCCGCATTTAGGAAACCGCTCGTATTATAAAGAGACACAGATCGTCCATTTTTTGAGAGAATAAGTTGTTCTTGAGATTGATTTTTTTGAAAAGTAGAAGCAATAGAGGGTAAATAGGCAAATTTTTTGAATCTTTTTATGAAAAATGGGATAAATAGGTTTTGTAGAGTATGTTATTCTGAGTAGACTCAGATCGTTCTGTTTTTGAAAAAACTAATAATTCACCAACATGCAAGAATCCCTAAAAATTAGAATCTACAGATTTTTTTTTTTATGGCAAAATCGTAAATATTTGTTTTATAGGTACTTCTGTGCTCAAGAGACCCAGATCATCCGGTTCTTGAGAAAATAACTTGTTCTTGAAAAAGATGAATTTTTTGAAAAGTAGAAGTAGTAGAGGTAAGAACGGAATTTTTTTTGAATGTTTTAATGAAAAATTTGAGAAATGGGTTTATTAGAGAATGTCGTTCTGATTAATTCCAAATCGTCCTCTTTTCGAGAAACTAATTTTTGAACAATATGCAAAAACCCCTCAAAAATAGAATCTATAAAACAATTTTTTTGGGGAAAATTGAAAATATGGGTTTATAGGTGCTCGACAACTAAAGACACCCAAGATCGTTTGTTTTTTTTTTTTAATAGGTTGTTGAAAAAGATAGATTTTTTTGAAAAGTAGAAGTAGTAGGGGTAACAAAGGCAAATTTTTTGATCTTTTTATGAAAAATCTGAGATACAGGTTTGGTAGAGAATATCGTTTTGAATAGACTCAGATCGTACTTTTTTCCAAAAACTAATTTTTTCACCAACATGCAAGAACCCCTCAAAAATAGAATCTACGAAATATTTTGTTTTGGTAAAATAAAAAATATGGGTTTTATAGGTGCTGGTGTATTGAAGAGATTCAGATAGTCCATTTTTTGAAAAAATAAGTTGTTCTTGAAAAAAAAAGAGATTTTTTTGAAAAGTAGAAGTAGTAGAGGTAACGTAGGCAAAAACTTTGAATCCTTTTATGAAAAAATTCTATGAAATGGGTTTTGTAGAGAATGTCATTTTGACTAAATCCAAATCGTCGTTTGTTTGAAAAATTAATTTTTCACCAACAAAGCAAGAACCTATCAAAAATAGAACCTACTTAAACTATTTTCATTCGAGAAAAAAAAAAATATGGGTTTTATAGGTGCTCGTGGTGCTAAAGAGACCTAGATCGTCCATTTTTTCAAATTATTTATTCCTAAAAAGATAGATTTTTTTGAAAGCAGAAGTGATTAGTCAAGCCATCATCACTCTCGATTAATAGGATTTAGAGGATGGCTCTGCAAGCGCTGCATGAGGCCGCAGCCATCTAGGCTCGGCCTGCATGTGGTCTTTTGGTGGTTGCATGTGTAGTTGGGGGTCGGATCTGTTCTCTTCTTCTCTGAAGCTTCTTGGGGGTGGGTTTTTTTACGCTATTTGGGGGGAGGCTCTTTTCTTTTGCAGCAGGTGTGTATTCTGGGGTTGGGGGGTTGCGACCTTGGTGTCCAGTGGAGTGTGCCTTCTTCGAAGGGCTCTTGGTTTTATTTGGGCCTTGCTTGCTCATCTTGCGTTGTGTGCTCTTTGATGGATACTGGAGAATCTTCTAGGGTTTGTCCCAATATGGACTTTCGTTCTGCTTTTGGATCGAAACCCTCTCCACAGGGTTCGAAGATTTTTGATAATAATCTTTTCTCGGTGGAACCTGAGAAAGTCGAGATGGGCTCAGTAGGGGGGCCTAGAATTCCGAAGATTAATGGGTGCCTCGAACGGTGTAAAGAGAGGCCGAGCGTAGTCATTCCAATGGAGATGTTGGCTGAAGACATTGATTATTATGCACGACATTCTCTTTATTGCAAATTCTTAGGTTTGAAAATTTCTTTGCAATTCTTGGAGATGTGGGCTCAAAAGACATGGATGCCTGAGGGAGAGATGGAGATCCGCCTCCTGGCAAATAACTACTTCATGGTTACTTTTGATTGTTTGGCTGATCGGAATAGGATTTTTGAAGGGGGCCCGTATTTTTATAACCAGGTGGGCTTATTTATTAAGCCATGGCATGCTGGCTTCAACCCGGCAGAGGAACTTCCGAATCGGGTTCCGGTTTGGGTCCGTCTTCCAAGGCTCCCTGTGGAATGCTGGCGAGAGGATGTGTTGTGCCTATTAGCCTCGAAGCTGGGGAAACCTGTGGGTTCTTCTCAGCAAACACAATTCAAAAAGGTAATGACTTTTGCCCGGTTTTGTGTAGAAATTGATTTAAGTAAGCCATTGCCAGACTCGTTAGAAGTGAGTGCAGGAGATTATTCATGGGTGCAACAGCTGGATTATGAAACACTTCCCTTCCGTTGTCATTTCTGTCATGAGTATGGTCACCTCCTGCGCAGATGTCCAAAGGCCAAGCCTTTGGAGGCTCATTCTTCTCAACCTTCAGCTAATCCACCTAGGGTGGATAAGGGCAAGGACCCCATTCAGGGTTCTGGTGGTAGGGAAGATGGATTTATTCCCGTTAGAGGCCGAAACAGAAATAAAGGTCATAAAAGGACTTTGAAGGACAGGCAGGAGGAGGACACCTTCAACAGGTTTGAGGTGCTAGAGGATCTTAGTCAACAGGAGGTGAACCCAGGATTTTTGGATCTAGATCATGGGACTCTGGATATTGATCAACATGGCCCTTTAGTTGAGGCAATGCTTACTCCCCAACAGGAGGGGGGTATGGGAGTGCCATGCTTAGATGAGGTTGAGAAAGATTCTAGTCAGGTTTTGCTCAACTCAGAGGGGATTATGGCTCCGCTTACTGATGGGACTTCGGCTCTAGGGACAGATCGTCAAATGGAGGTTCAGGTTGAGTTGGGTGGTAGTGCTGAGGTAGTGAAAGATAGTGTAGATAAGGTTCACCTCTTGCAAAAAGTTGGTCCAGAGGTGGGCAAGAAGAATATTAAGGCGTCCTCTCAGTTGGGTGTTCTGCAAAAAGTTCTCAAGAAGGGGGGGCCGGAGAAAATTTCTAAGCTGGGAAGGAAGAAGGATGAGGAAAAGATTAAGATGATAGGGGAGACTTTGGTGGAGTCAGGGTCAGTCAAGACTCTGGATTCGCATTTTTCATGCCCCTCGAAATGATAGTTCTCTCTTGGAATGTTAGGGGCTTGAACAGTGGCCCTAGACAAAAAGCTGTTCGGGATTTGATTAGGTGTCATTCGCCTGATGTTCTTTTTTTGCAGGAGACTAAGCTCTCTGTGGAGGGTATGATGGATCTAGTTCCTAAGTTATGGGGGAATGGTGGATGCCAATGCATTGGTGCTCAAGGGTCTTCTGGCGGGGTGGCATGTTTATGGAACCCGCGTAAGATTTGCCCCCTTTGGTGGGTGTCTTTCAGGTCCTCCCTTTCCATGGTGGCCTCTTGTTTTATGTCAGGGGAAATTGCTCTCTTCTCCAATGTGTATGCGCCTGTGGAGTTGCAAGGAAAGCAACTTTTGTGGTCCAACATTCATTTAGTTCGCAGCTTATTTCCCTACCATCCTTGGATTATTGGAGGCGATTTTAATGCTATCACGGAGCTTGCAGAAAAACGAGGTGGTATTGCAAGGTTGGAGGCTTCTGCATTATTGCTCCAGGACAATATCTCTGCTTTGAATCTTGTGGATATCAAACCTGGCAATGGTCTTTTTACTTGGAATAATAGGAGAATTGGCGATGCCTCTATTTCTGAAAGACTTGATAGATTTTTGGTGTCTAGTTTTTGGGTGGGGGACAGGTGGTTGATAAGCTCTGAAATTTTGGATGGTCGTGGTTCTGATCATTGGCCTATTAAGCTAGTGGTTGATGTGCCTCAACGGTGTGCTAGACAGACCTTTAAGTTCCAACTCATGTGGCTTAGGGATGAATCTCTTCATGTTTTGCTCCCTAGTTGGTGGGATCAGGGGAAGCCAGCATATGGCACTGCCATGTACTCTTTCTCAAAGAGGCTCCAGTATGTTAAATACAGATTGAAAAGATGGAATAGGCAGCATTTTGGTAACTTATTTCAGGAAAAGCAAAAGGCGCGAGATAATATAGACCTAATTACCAGACAAATTCGAGATCAAGGCCTCTCAGAGGAGCTGAGTTTATTAGAGGTTGCTGCAACAAAAGAGCTTGAGGAATGGGAGTTAAGAGAAGAGATTTTTTGGAAACAAAAGTCTCGTATTGAATGGCTCCAGGCTGGGGATCGAAACACTGCTTTCTTCCATAACTCAGTTAAGGATCGGAGACAAGGTAATGCTATTTCTTCTATTCTGTTGCCTAATGGGGAATCTTTGTCCTCTTCAGCCTCTATTTCAGCTGAATGCATTCGATATTTCTCTACCCTTTTCTCTGAGGATTCGCCTCCTGCGGAGGAGGATGAAGCTAAAATTTTAGATTGTATCCCGAAGCTGGTGACTAATGAAATGAATGACTCATTGCTTGCTCCTATTACCTTGTCGGAGCTTGAGAAGGTTGTATTCCAGATGAAGAAAGGTAAAGCTCCTGGGCCTGATGGATTCCCCATTGAATTTTTTCAGGAGTTCTGGGAAGTGGTTAAATTGGACCTTTTAGAGGTTGTCCAAGAATCCTTTATGCATAAACAAATGTTGAAGTCCCTAAATGCTACATTTTTTAGCTCTTATTCCTAAGAAGGTGGGAGCTAACTCCTTGGATTTGTTTAGGCCTATAGCTCTATGTAATGTTGTGTATAAAATTATTACTAAGTTGATCGCAGAAAGGCTGAAGCCTTGGCTTGATGACTTAATTTCTGAAGAGCAGGGGGGTTTTGTTGCTGGAAGACAGATCATGGATGGGGTAGCTATTGCTGCTGAGGCCATCCACTCTATGGAATCCTCAAAAGATAAATCTATGTTTATCAAGTTAGACATGGCTAAAGCTTATGATCGTGTTAAATGGAGTTTTCTATTTAAAATCCTTGGAGCTTTTGGCTTTGCTGAGGGTTGGATTGAATGGGTTAGGAGTTGTGTCACTTCCTCCTCCTTTTCGGTGCTTGTCAATGGTGAGCCCACTTGTTTGTTTGGTGCTTCTAGAGGCCTTAGGCAAGGAGATCCCCTATCTCCTTACTTATTCATCCTCCTTGCGGAAGGCCTGGGAAGACTCATTCGTGCTCAGGTTGCTAGTGGATTGCTTCAGGGATGGAGTTGGGGAGATGGTATTCCCCCTCAGTCTCATCTGCAATTTGTAGATGATACTGCCTTGATGGGTAGGGCTAAGGTTGAGGAGGCTCTCAATTGGCGCAGTGTTTTGGACAGTTACTTGGCAGCTTCTGGGCAATGCATAAATGAGGGGAAGTCCTTCATATATTTCTTCCACACTCCTAAAGGTATTCAAAGGAGAATTGCTGGTATCCTTCGGTTTCAAATTGGTTCGCTTCCTTTTTCCTATCTTGGAATCCCTCTTGCTGTTCGCTCTCTCCCCAAAAGGTTTTGGCAAGAGACTCTTGATAAGTTTCGAGGATTGGTCAGTCATTGGACTTGCAGGTGGCTTTCTTCAGCAGGTAGAGTGACTCTTTTAAAGTCGGTGGTCCAGGCTCTTCCTATTTATAAATGCTTTGTTCTTTCTGCTCCTTCAAGTTTTATTAGAGATTTCGAGAAATTGTCTCGTCAGTTTCTGTGGGCTGGTAATCTTCTTCATAGAAAATGGAGTCTTGTGAAGTGGGATGTTGTTTGTAGGCCAAAGCAAGAGGGGGGTCTTGGTTTACGGCGGGCTGATTTGAATGGGCAGGCCTTGGCTGCTAAGTTGTATTGGCGCTGGTGCTCTCAACAGCATATGTGCTGGGCTAAAATTCTGACCTTCAAATATTTGGGGGCAGTAGAAAGTAGGGAGGTATCAAGGTTTAGTATGGAGGGGAAAGGCTCTGTGATCTGGAGTACCCTTAAACGTGGTGCCAAGTTGGTTAAACAGGGACTTTTTTGGATTTGTAATGGGGGTCGAGATGCTCTTTTCTGGTATGATTCTTGGGATGGATACCCACCCATTGTGTCATCTCATCCCCATCTCCAAGATTTGTGCCAGATTTTTGTGGAGGCGGGTTGGAATCATGTGGCAGATTTTAAATCTCAACAATCTTTGGGTCAAATTTCTGTGTCTAGGTGGAAGAGCCCCTTGGATTGGCCTCCTGGTGGTGCAGTGGAGGATCGTCAAGAGCTTGCTAAGATTTTATCGAGTCGTGTCTGCAATTCTCTCCAAGGGGCTGATGTGCTTGCTTGGGGACCTGACTTGAAAGGAAAATTTTCGGTTGCCTCTGGTTATCAGGTTTTGGATAAACAGGTCTTTGGAAGCTCCCAGGTTTCTTGGTGGAAGCATGCTTGGAATAAATTTGCTTGGCCTAAGTGTAATTTTTTCTCTTGGCTCGTGGTTCAAGGTAAGTGTCTTACTTGGGATAATCTTTGCAAACGTGGGTTCCAGGGCCCCTCCATGTGCATTCTATGTGGTCAGCATGATGAATGCTTATCACATCTATTTTTTCAGTGCTCTTTTGTTAAGACTATCTGGCATCACTGGTGGAATCTTTGGAGCTTACCGTGTTGCCATGTCTCTTCTTTGGAGGATTTTTGGAAGAGACAGGGTTCTTCTCCTGCTACAACCTCTTTTCTTAAAATTGCTTGGAGCATTGGTCCTAGTTTGATTGTTTGGCAAATCTGGTTGGAACGTAACAGAAGAATATTCTTGGATAAAAAATTGCTCGTGGGGCAACTTTGGAGGCGAATTCTTGGGGCTTTGCTGGAGACTTTGACTGCAAAGTGTGACTTGTCTGTGCCGATTGCTCCTGGGGACTTGGGTGTTGTAAATTCCCTGGGTCTTGCCACAGGGGGGAAGTGTATTATGAGTAAAGTGCATCGTAGGCGTGGGCGTGAGAGGGTTTCTCGTGAGGGCTTTTGGTGCCCACCTGCTCTAGGGGAGTTGAAAATTAATACTGATGGGTCTTCTAGAGGTAACCCTGGGCATGCTGGGGTTGGTGGTATTGGTAGAGATAGCCTTGGAGTGGTGGTTTTCTTCTTTTCTATGTATCGTGGTTTGCAAACTAATAATCTTATGGAGGCTAGCGCTATTCTCTTGGCGGTTGAGCGTGCGGTTTCCCTTGGATGGCGGCGGATTGTTTGTGAAGCTGATTCTCAGGTGGTTATTGATATGTTGAATAATCAAAATTTGGAGGATGTGAATTGGCAGCTAGCTGTGGTTGTCAAACAGATTATTTCTCTGTGCTCTACCTTGGAGTCCATTGTTTTCGTCATATTCCACGGGAGTGGAATAGGGTGGCTGATGGGCTGGCTAGATGGGCGTCGGAAAAGACTGATTTTGGTCTGTGGATGATTGGAGCAATCTCCCTGTTGATATGGCCCCTGTTCTTGAGGAGTGGGTTGCTGAGGATATGAGGTGCTTCTTGGGTGTGAATTAATTCTTGTTGTTTTGGCCCCTTGTGGCTTCCTTCTTTGGACTTTGTAATGCTGTTATGATTCAATAAAGTTTTTACCCTCTTTATTAAAAAAAGAAAGTAGAAGTAGTAGAGGTAACTGAGAGAATGTCCTTCTTAGTTTACCCATATCGTCTTTTAAAAAAACTAATTTTTCACCAACATGCAAGAACCCCTCAAAAATAGAATCTTCAAACCAATTTGTTTTGGGATAATCTAAATATGGGTTTTATAGGTGCTCGTGTGCCAAAGAGACTTAGATTGTCCGTTTTTTAAAAATTATTTATTTTTGAAAAAAAAATAGTTTTTTGAAAAGTACAAGCAGTAGATGTAACAGAGGCAATTTTTTCTATCTTTGTATGAAAAATCTGAAAAATGGGTTTTGAAGAGAATGTCATTTTGAGTAGACCCAGATTGTCCTTGTTTCAAAAATCTAATTTTTCACCAACATGCAAGAACCCCTTAGAAATAGAATCTACAAAACAATTTTTTTTGGGAAAATCGCAGATATGGGTTTTATAGGTGCTTGTTCGCTAAAGAGATTCAAATCGTTCATTTTTTTTTAAAAATAAGTTGGTCTTGAAAAAATATTTTTTTGAAAAGTAGAAGCAATAGAGGTAGAAGAAATGGGTTTTTTAGAGAATGTCATTTTGAGTAGATGTAGATCGTCCTTTTTTTGAAAAACTATTTTTTTCACCAAAATGCAAGAACCCCTCAAAAATAGAGTCTACGAAACAATTTTTGGTGGGAAAATAAAAAAATATGGGTATTATAGGCCTACAAAAACTCAAACATGAATGGTTTCCTAAATGTGGCTATAACTCAACGAAAATTGAAGGTTCGATAAAGGCAATAGAAAATACGCATAAACAATGTACAATTATACAGTAATCAACAATCGTAGTCACCAAAGTTGATCGATGGCTCACGAAAACTCAAACACAATTATTTTCCTAAATATGGCTATAGCTTAGAAAAAAATGAAGATTCATGAAAGGTGATTAAAAATATGTGTACATAATGCATATCTACAGTACAATACACAAACGTAATCACCAATGTTGATCGATGGGCCACAAAAACTCAAACATGAGTTATTTCCTAAATGCGGCTATAACTCAACAAAAAAAGAACCTTCGTGAAAGGTGATAGAAACTACACATATAAAATGTATAACTACAATGTAATCCACAAGCGTAGTCACCAAAGTTGATTGACGACCCACGAATACTCAAACACGAGCGTATTTGTAAATGCGGCTATACCTCAACAAAAAATGAAGGTTCATGAAAGGCGATTAAAAATATTCGTACAAAATGCACAACTATAGTACAATCCACAATCGTGGTCATTTCTTGTTGAGTTAGCAGAACATTTAGAAAAATCCTCGTGTCTGAGTTTTCATTGGCGATTGATCAACATTGGTCACTATGATGGTGAATTACACTGTAGTTGTGTGTAGTACCCCTCCTGTTACGGTTTAGATTTATTTTTCTATGTGTTGTTTTGGTACTTTGATACTGTGATGAGACTGTTATTGTTTGGTTTGGTTAGTAGACCTTATTATTTATGCCTATACATTAGAGGACATGGTTATTGATATGGTATTGTGATTGGCGATATTAGTTTGATTTCAGTAACATTGTGATGCATTAATTTAGTAAATTATGTTACAATATGATTTGTTAGTTTAGAAATGATTAATTTATCAATTATATTATATTGTTTAGATAGATGTGATGAAGGACAGTGTGGCACCACTCGTTCGCGGGTGCCCTGCTACGCTGCGATTCCTTCTCACAATACAATGCTTTGAATTTATATATGCATGCACATGTACACGACTTTGTTTGTATGCAGGGATTGCAGGTACATAGTCTCGATTCCACCTGCTTCGGCAGGACAGGGCGAGCACCAATAACCCAACAGCATAATGTTGAAATAGAGGTGACAATGAAGTCATCTCGTCCCATGATGTCAGACCATCTTGTTGATTGGTATTGTATGTTTTTGTAGTTGACGTTATTGTGGTTTGTGGTTGTGTATTGTCATATTTTATTGATGTTGGTATTTTACAAGTTATGATTTATTTTAATTAAATGTTGGTAATAATTGTTTATTTTAATGTTAGATTTATCTTTATGAAAATATTTAAATGTTTTATTTATTTTAAAAAGTCATGTGTTTTATTAAATGTAAATTAAATATTAAATTGTGTTTATTATTTTAATTAATTATCTTGTTGAGGATGATTGTTAGAATAAATTATTTAATTAAATGAGATAATGTGCTTTGCAAGTAAAGCTGTAAAAAAAAAAAACAAAAATTAAAACAAAAAAATAAATAAAAGAAGGAAAAAAAGTTGTGTGAACGAATGAGAACTCAGATCTGATTGAAAAGCTTATTTTTAAAAATATAATTTCTTTTATTTATGATTTTTGAGAGCTTTTGAAGGAGATCGGTAATATCTTTTATTTTTAATTAGAATTTTTGGAAGTTTTTCACACACAAAAGATTTTATGAAGACAGAAATTGAAAAAGAATGGTGATGCATCTTTGAATTTTCGAAAGTTTTCAAAAAGGATTTTGGATTCTTTTATTTTGAAATGATTTGAAAAGAGTCTGGAGATTAAGGATTTGGGTTGGGAGATTCGAAGCAGGAACAAGGAGCTCTTCGTGGAGGCCATCATGATCGAACAAGCTTCATCAGACTCTCGAGAGCGTAGGACTACAGGTTCCACTCTCTCTCTTATGGATTGTTGTCGAATCTGTAAAAAGAATAGAAATGTGTTTTGAATCCATCTTTTCCTGTAAAAGAAAATCCTTCTGAGAATTAGATTTAAATAGGTTTTCTGAGAAAATAAATAAATAAATACATAGATAATAAACAAATGAATAAATATAGTTGATTGTTTTAAATTGTCAAAACAAAAAAACCTACATCTTCTGAAATGTCCAATTTGTCTATAAAGGGATTTAGAGAAAATTTATTCATTCTTTGAAAATAATGAATTTGAGATTTTGAAAATATATTTATATATAAATGTATTCATTTTGTCCCTCGGTATCTTACTCTGTTATATCATTACTAATATACATTTATATAAAAATATATATATACATACTTATACTTATTTCATTATATATGCATTCGAATGGAATATTGTTTTAATCGAAATTTTAAATGTTCTGTGTTTTTCGTTTGAGGCCGAATCCATGCGTTATTTCCGTATGCGCTTTTAATATTAAGGATGGGTTTTTATTTTATTCTTAGAATACAAAATAAAAATAAAAATAAATGTATTATTTTTGGGTCGGAGGGAAGGTCGTACCGTTCCCCCCTCCCCGTCGCCAGCCAAGGGCTGCGACAGCAATCCTTGACTGCTGCATTGTTAATAATGGGCAGTGGTTGTTTTTTTTTAATGTTTATTATTATTTTAAATTTATTTTTTATTTATATATATATATATATATATATTTTTGGGTATATTTATATATATTTTACTTTATTAAAATTATAATTATAATGTATTTTATTTAAAAATGTAAAATTATAATTATTTTATTTAATATTATTTATTTTAAGATGAAATTAGAATTATTTAGTTTAATGTTAATTTGAGATTTTGAAAATATATTTATATAGGAATGTATTCATTTTGTCCCTCTGTATCTTACTCCGTTATATCATTACAAATATACATTTATATATATATATATATATAAACGTGTATATACAATTTTATTATATATACATTTGAATGGAATATTGTTTAAATCAAAATTTTAAACGCCCTATGATTTTCGTTTGGGGCCGAATCCGTGCATTATTTCGTACGCATTTTTGTTTTTGTCAACAGGTTATATTTTATTACAATGATATAAAATAAAAATAAAAATAAGCTTATTGTTTTGGGTCAGAGGGAAGGTCGGCATTACCCGTACCCTTCCCCCCTCCCCGTCGCCAGCCATGGGCTGTGACAGCAGTCCTTGGACTGCTGTGAGTAGTCCTACGGACTGGCGCAACAGTCCTTGACTGCTGCGCACAACAGTCACAAGGACTGCTGTGAGCAGTCCTACGGACTGGCGCAGCAGTCCTTGACTGCTGCGTTGGTTTTAATGGAGTATGGTGGGTTTTGTTTATTTATTATTTATTTAATTTTTGTCTTTTAATAAATATTTATAATTATATTTATATTTATGTTTAAATTATAATATATAAATATATATATATATATATATTTATATTTATATTTATGATTAAATATTATTTATTTTAATTATAATTGTTATTTTGTTTTTAGTTATTTTTATAGTTAGAGAAATATATTAATAGGTTATTAAGTTATGATTAAATTAAAATAAAAATTTATCTTTAAGATTATTACAAATATAGAGAAATTGTGTTTTTGAAAATTTATTATAAATTTGAATGTCTAGATATTATTGTTTAGAAAATAGTAACCATTTGAGAAAATTGATTTATTGGTGAGTTGAGAATGATTTAATTTTTTAAGATGCAATTTTATAAAGTTAATTTTGAGTTCTTTTCCTTAATAGTTATTGCTTAGCATAGTCGATGTGGAAACCCGGTTGTAATTTGTGAAATTTTATTCTATAGACACGTTTTATTTTTAATGTCATCCTTGTCGTGGTTATACTTTTGGAGTTGAACTTATTGGTTTTATGATGGAAGGGTGTACGGGTTGTTGAATTTTGTTATAAGTTATCGCAAAATGAGTTATGCCTTACGTGGCTTGGTTTTGAGTTATGTGCTTTATCTGTTGAGTTCAACCCTTGCCTGGACCTGTTTTATGTTAGGGGTCTTAGGGAGAGTGGCTTTTCATGGGGGCCGACGCCTCAGTTGGAGGAAGGGCCAGTAGATCCCATGAGAGTTATGCGATGACACTCTCCACTAGATACCCTTGTACTTGGTTTTTTTTTGGATGCCTCTGAAATAGTAAACTTTATGTTGTATCTGAACCTTGTGAATTTGATTTATGGTTGTTATTTAGTGCCTTGTTCATTGATAATGCTTTACTTAATTGTGGTAAGTTTCATAGCTTTACCTTGTTATGTTTGACTCGTGAATGTTGTGGCCTATGTCATTGTAACCTTGAGTTGTAATTGTGCTCGTACTATGTTGTTCTTAGAGTCAGTTTGACATTCATGGTCGGGTTCTCTTCCTTGTCACCTCTGAGCACGGGGGGTGAGTTATTTATAATTCACATGGTTGGGTGGAACGTGCTCCTCACCCGTTGGGTTCCCCATCAGCAGTCTATCTTCTTAGCATCCTTTGTTCGCAGCATTTTTGCAGTTGGCGTTGCACCAGTGTTCCCTTGTAATCAAAATTTCATTGTATTTATTTTATCCCACATGTTTGGGAAATTTGATGTAATTATTAATCATGAGCTTGTAATGTAATATTAAAATGATGATGTAATAGTTAGGATTTTATGTAACTTTATTGGATGAGTTTCTATATGATTGTAGTATGGGATGTAGTGATACTTTCACTCTTAGTTTATGGATGTACTTTTATTAATGATTATTGTAGTATAATTGGTCAAGTTGTTTAATAGTTATCTATTACTTTTGTTATTAGTTGTTTTGCGAAGTAACCTCACGTGCCCCCAGAGAATGTAACGTTAAGTTATTAATGTGCAATGTTAATGTAATTAATATGTAAATGTAATTAATGTACAAATGCATGTTTACTTTGTGTATTATTTTTTATTTTTTATTTTTAAATTATTTGCTGTGTGTGTTCTCTGGGGTTTGCACGGCGGGCGTTTTACAACTTGGTATCAGAGCGAGATTGCAGCACTGGGATCTTTGGGTAATGTTGCTACCATGTTTAGTTGTGGTGATTCGTTGTGTCAATACAGATATAGTTCTACCCTTGTGTCATTCGGGTGTAGATGAGCATGTTGAGTCTTAACTTGTTGAGGGTGAGAGTTATGTTGTTCAACATTCTCTTGTGTCTTCTCTTAACTTCGAGTTTGAGTGAGGTCAAGGTGACTTTCAAGTTAGTTATATTGTCTTATCTTTGTGTATCTTCTCTTTGGGTGTATGTTTGTTGACTTTATATCATGTGAATTTTTTTTCCTCATTCTACCTCTTTTGATGTATGTGAGCGTTGATTGTATTCTATGTGATTTTAAGGCTATGTGCTGAAAATTCATTATGAGTAATGATTAGAAATAGATAAAAGAATGACTTTAGTGTTATCCTAGATTGAGGATGCATGTATTTTTATTGAATTATACTATATAAGTATAAAAGGAATGTAGTATAGTATAATCATACTGTCAAGTAGTGATCCGTTAAAATAATTATGATGGTTCCTTTACGATTGGTGCAAGTGAGTGACTTGATCATGTAACATGTATGAAATATTGTTAGGGTGAATCTTTGAAATTAATTTAACAAACTTATTTTTAGTGTGTGCCTTGCAAAGAACACTTCTTCTATCTCCTCGTGTTTTTGGATGCATAAGTTTTAAGGGAATGCTCTAGGAGTACATTGGTTATTAAATGCTTATATATGCTAGTTAATTTTAAGTTTTATGAAAGGAAGTTGCGCATATTAAGTTTAGGAATAAATTTGAGTTTTCAAAATTTTCTTCATAAGTATAAATTCATAGGTGAAGTTGATCATATATTATTTGCACCAGTGTATAGGGAAAAAAATTAAATATTTTGATTTTATAAATGTGTTGTACTTGGATGGTGTTTAAAGGCCTTGTGTCGATCAAATAAATGTTTTACCTTAGGAGAAAATGTGATGATGTATGTTCATTCAATGAAATCTTGAATTATTACAAAATTGATGTGTCGTGGTGTGTAATTGACTGACGATTCTTCTTAATTGTTATTGAATCTAATATGTAAATAAATGGTAATGTTTTGTGTTGAAAGACAATGCATTTTGACATGTATATGATATGTTTCTATGTTAAGTGCACTCTCCCTTGCAAATGTAAATGATATAACTTGGGTAAAATGTTGTTTCATGCATGAAAATAAAAGTTTCTTTACACGTGTATTATTATGAATGATGGAAGCAAATAGGAATTCTATAATTGAAAGGCATTGATGTTTATCTCTCGTAAAGTGTATGATGTAGTACCCCCCATGTTACTGATATTCTTTGCTACTATTTGTTACTCTTATGTGTTAGTGTGATACTGGGTTGTGATGGTGACTAGTTCACCGATTTGGAGTGTGAGGATGCCTCTCGTATTAGGGGATCTTATTTTCTTTTGTTTGGCGGCTTCCAGGAGTAAGCCGAATTTATGGGGGGGAGGATGTAGTACCCCTCCTGTTACGGTTTAGATTTGTTTTTCTATGTGTTGTTTTGGTACTTTGATACTGTGATGAGACTGTTATTGTTTGGTTTGGTTAGTAGACCTTATTATTTATGCCTATACATTAGAGGACATGGTTATTGATATGGTATTGTGATTGGCGATATTAGTTTGATTTTAGTAACATTGCGATGCATTAATTTAGTAAATTATGTTACGATATGATTTGTTAGTTTAGAAATGATTAATTTATCAATTATATTATATTGTTTAGATAGATGTGATGAAGGACAGTGTGGCACCACTCGTTCGCGGGTGCCCTGCTACGCTGCGATTCCTTCTCACAATACAATGCTTTGAATTTATATATGCATGCACATGTACATGACTTCGTTTGTATGCAGGGATTGCAGGTACATAGTCTCGATTCCACCTGCTTCGGCAGGACAGGGCGAGCACCAATAACCCAAAGGCATAATGTTGAAACAGAGGTGACAATGAAGTCATCTCGTCCCATGATGTCAGACCATCTTGTTGATTGGTATTGTATGTTTTTGTAGTTGACATTATTGTGGTTTGTGGTTGTGTATTGTCGTATTTTATTGATGTTGGTATTTTACAAGTTATGATTTATTTTAATTAAATGTTGGTAATAATTGTTTATTTTAATGTTAGATTTATCTTTATGAAAATATTTAAATGTTTTATTTATTTTAAAAAGTCATGTGTTTTATTAAATGTAAATTAAATATTAAATTGTGTTTATTATTTTAATTAATTATCTTGTTGAGGATAATTGTTAGAATAAATTATTTAATTAAATGAGATAATGTGCTTTGCAAGTAAAGCTGTAAAAAAAAAAAAAAAAATTAAAACAAAAAAATAAATAAAAGAAGGAAAAAAAGTTGTGTGAACGAATGAGAACTCAGATCTGACTGAAAAGCTTGCTTTTAAAAATATAATTTCTTTTATTTATGATTTTTGAGAGCTTTTGAAGGGTGGGGTAATATCTTTTATTTTTAATTAGAATTTTTTTGTAAGTTTTACACACAGAGGATGGCTGAGAGCCTTTTGAACAAAGGTTGAGATTCGAATTCATCTACGGTATTCTGGAGACGGTTTTCAAAGCAGGAACTCGAGGCTCTTCGTAGAGGCATCGGTATCAAGTAGGCTTCATCAGATTCTCGAGCGCGTAGGACTACAGGTTCCACTCTCTCTCTTTTTAATTGTTTTCGAATCTGTAAAAAGAATAGAAATGTGTTTTGAATCAATCTTTGCTTGTAAAAGAAAATCCTTCTGAGAATTAGATTAAAATAGGTTCTCTGAGAAAATAAATAAATAAATAAATAGATAAATAAACAAATGATTGAATATAGTTGATTATTTTAAATTTGTCAAAGCAAAAACCTACATCTTCCGAAATGTCCAATTTGTCTATAATGAGATTTTGAGAAGATTGATTTTTTTTTTTAGAAGAACGAATTTGAGATTTTGAAAATATATTTATATAGGAATGTATTCATTTTGTCCCTCTGTATCTTACTTCGTTATATCATTACAAATATACATATATATATATATATATATATAAATGTGTATATACGTATTTTATTATATATACATTTGAATGGAATATTGTTTAAATCAAAATTTTAAACGCCCTGTGATTTTTGTTTGGGGCCGAATCTGTTAGTTATTTCCGTACGCGCTTTTAATATTAAGGATGGGTTTTTATTTTATTCTTAGAATACAAAATAAAAATAAAAATAAATGTATTATTTTTGGGTCGGAGGGAAGGTCGTACCGTTGCCCCCTCCCCGTCGCCAGCCAAGGGCTGCAACAGCAGTCCTTGACTGCTGCACGCAGCAGTCCTTGACTGTTGCGTTGTTAATAATGGGCAGTGGTTGTTTTTTTTTTAATGTTTATTATTATTTTAAATTTATTTTTTATTTATATATATATATATATATATATATTTTGGGTATATTTATGTATATTTTACTTTATTAAAATTATAATTATAATGTATTTTATTTAAAAATGTAAAATTATAATTATTTTATTTAATATTATTTATTTTAAGATGGAATTAGAATTATTTAGTTTAATGTTAATTTATTACATTTTAAAAATGTAATTTTTATTTTTTATTAAAATGATTAATAATGTTTTTATATAGGTAGTTATATTTCTTTTGAAGGCATTATTTTATTATTTGTTTTGGCTGAGCAAATATTTTAAATAGAAATTTTGCTTTGGTTCTTGTTTGCCGAGAAAAATTGCATTTCAGTATATTATTTTTATAATCCGGTAAAAATTAGTTTAATTATTTTATTGGAAAAGGAATTTAATTTAAACCTTGCAAATTATAATTTGAGTTTCTTTTACATTTTAGTTATCATTTAGTGTTGTTCTTGTGGGAACCCTATTGTTTTGCAACTCTTGTTCCAGAGGCATGTTTAATATTGAATGTCATACTTGTTTTGGTTATTCTTTTGGAATTGAAATTCGTTGATTGATTCTTGGAAGGATTGGACGATTTCTTAAGACCTTTGGTTATGTGTTGTCGCGAGAGAGTTAATACCTCACATTTTCCCATTTTGAGTATTATGCCTTATCTGTTTTAGTTCAACCCTTGCCTAGATTTGTTTTATATTAGGGGTCTTAGGGAGAGTGGTTTTCCGTGGGGGCCGGCACGTCAGTTGGAAGAAGGGTTAGTAGATCCCATGAGAGCTAAGCAATGACACTCTCCACTAGACACTCTTGTACTTGGTTGTTGGTTGTCTCTGGGATAGTAAATTTTATGTTGTATCTGACTCTTGTGAATTTTATTTATGGTTGTTATTTAGTTACTTGTTTAATTGATAATGTTGTATTTAATTGTGACGAGTTTCATAGCTTTTACTTGTTATGTAATTCGTGAACGTTGATGGTTGTTTCATTGTATGCCTTGAATTGTGTTTGTATTTGTACTATGTTGTCTTGAGTCAGTTTGGCATTCATGGTCGGGTTCTCTTCCTTGTCACCTCTGAGCACGGGGGGTGAGTTACTTGTAATTCACATGGTTGGGTGGAACGTGCTCCGCACCCGTTGGGTTCCCCATTAGCAGCCTGTCTTCTCAACATTTCTGTAGTTGGTGTTGCACCAGTGTTCATTTGTAAATTTAGATTTCATTGTATTATCCCACACGTTTGGATAACTTGATGTAATTATTAATCAAGAGCTTGTAATGTAATATTAAAATGATGATGTAATAGTTAGGATCAATTGTAATTTGTTAAAATAGATTCATTATGATTGTATTATGTGATGTATTAATACTCTCACTCTTGGTTATTAGATGTATTCTTGTTCATAGTTTATAATATTAATAGTTATGTTGTTATCTTTTGTTTTCGTTGTTAGTTGTTTGTGAAGTAACCTCGCGTGCCCTAGAGAACTAAGTGTAATAGTGTAATGTAATGTGTTATGTGATTATGGTCAATGTTCTTGCATGTTCAATTGTAATGTTTAAAAAAAAATTATTTGGGATGTGTGTGTTCTCTGGGGTTTGCATGACGGGCGTTACATTGTGCATTCTATACATGTATTTTATCACCTTTCGTGAGCCTTCATTTTTTTTTTAGTTTATCTGCATTTAAGAAATCGCTTGAGTTTGAGTTTTCATAGGCCATCGATCAACTTTGTTAACTACGCTTGTGGATTAAACTATAGTTGTGCATTCCATATGTGTATTTTCTAATGCCTTTCACAAACCTTCATTTTTTGTTGAGTTATCGCCACATTTAGGAAAACGTTTGAGTTTTTGTGGGTCACCGATCAACTTTAGTGACTATGATTGTGGATTACACTGTAGTTGTGCATTTTGTACGGCTATTTTCTGTCACCTTTCACAAACCTTTATTTTTAATTGGATTATATCCACATTGAGGAAACCGCTCGAGTTTGATTTTTCGAGGGACATCGATAAAATTTGGTGACTATGCTTGTGGATTACACAATAGTTGTGCATTTTGTACGGCTATTTTCTATCACCTTTCACAAACCTTTATTTTTAATTGGATTATATCCACACTGAGAAAACTGCTCGAGTTTGATTTTTTGAGGGACATCGATCAAATTTGGTGACTATGCTTGTGGATTACACAATAGTTGTGCATTCTATTCACATATTTTTTATCACCTTTTGTGAACCTTCATTTACATAATGAACTACACTAGTGCAATCCACAATCATAGTACAAATTAAGGTTCAATAAACACAATAAAAAATTCATGTACAGAATGAACTACTACAGTGCAATCCACAATCATAGTCACCAAAGTTTATCAGTGGCCCACGAAAACTCAAAAATGAGGGGTTTCTTAAATGCGTTTATAACTCAACAAAAAATGAAGGTTGAAGAAAGGCAATAGAAAGTACGCATATAGAATGCAAAACTATAGTGTAATCCACAAGCATCGTCACCAAAGTTGAGCGGTTTCCTAAATGCGGCTATAAGCCAACAAAAAATAAAGGTTCGGAAAAAGGCAATAGAAAATACATGTACAGAATGGATAACTACAATGTAATCCATAATCATAGCTACCAAAGTTGATCGATGGCCTATGAAAACTAAAAAAAATGAGCAGTTTCCTAAGTGCAGCCATAACTCAATGAAAAATGGAGGTTCATAAAAGGAAATCAACAATCGTAGTGAAAAAATTTGATCAATGGCCCACAAAAACTCAAACTCGAGGGGTTTCCTAAATGTGGCTATAACTCAAAAAAAAGTTAAAGTTCGTGAAAGGCGATATAAAATACATGTCCATAATGGATAACTACAGTGCAATCCACAATCGTACTCGCCAAAGTTGATCGATGCCTCACAAAAAATTAAACACAAGCAGTTTCCTAAATGCGGCTATAACTCAACAAAAAATGAAGGCCAATAGAAAATTTGTGTTCATAATGCACAACTATAGTTTAATCCACAATTGTAGTTAGTCACTAAAGTTGATTGATGGCCAACAAAAACTCAAATACGAGTAGTTACCCAAAATATGGCTCTAACTCATAAAAAATGAAGGACCGTGAAAGGTGATAGAAAATACACATATAGAATGGACAACTACAGTTCAATCCACAATCATAGTCAACAAAGTTGATTGCTGCCCCACAAAAACTCAAACACGAGCGGTGTGCTCAATGCGACTATAACTCAACAAAAAATGAAGGTTAGTTAAAGGGGATAGAAAATATGTGTAAAGGCGATAAAAAATACACGTAAAAAATTGAGAAATAAGGTGCAATCTAGAATTGTAGTCACCAAAGTTGATTGATGGCCCACAAAAATTCAAACACGAGCGGTGTGCTCAATGCAACTATAACTCAACCAAAAATGAAGGTTAGTGAAAGGGGATAGAAAATATGCGTAAAGGCGATAAAAAATACATGTACAAAATTGAGAAATAAGGTGCAATCTAGAATCATAGTCACCAAAGTTGATTGATGGCCCACAAAAATTCAAACACGATCATTTTCCTAAATGTGACTATAACTCAAAAAAGAAAAAGGTTCGTAAAAGGTGATTAAAAATATGCATACATAATGCATGCAACTATAGTACAATCGACAATCGTAGTCACCAAAGTTGATCGATGGCCCACAAAAACTCAAACTCGAGCGGTTCCTAAATGCGGCTATAACTCAACAAAAAATGAAGGTTCACAAAAGACAATAAAATATACATGTATAGAATGAACAACTACAGTGCAGTCCACAATCATTGTCACCAAAGTTGATCGATGGCCCACGAAAACTCAAACACGAGTAGTTTCCTAAATGCGGTTATAACTCAACAAAAAATGAAGGTTCATAAAAGGCAATAGAAAATACGCATATAGAATGCACAACTATAGTGTAATCCACAAGAGTAGTCACCAAAGTCAATCGATGGCCTGCAAAAAATCAAATTCGAGTGGTTTCCAAAAATATGGCTATAACTCAACAAAAAAATGGCAATAGAAAATATGTGTATAGAATGGACAACTAAAGTGTAATCCAAAATCCTTGTCACCAAAGTTGATTGATGGCCCATTAAAATTATCCATACACCTTGAACAACTGCAGTACACTCCACAATTGTAGTCATCAAAGTTGATCGATGGCGCGTGAAAACTCAAATTCGAGTGGTTTCCTAAATACATCTATATCTCAAGAAAAAATTAAGGTTCAATAAACGGAATAGAAAATTCATGTACAGAATGAACTACTACAGTGTAATCCACAATCATAGTCACCAAATTTGATCAATGGCCCACGGAAACTCCAGAACGAGCAATTTCTTAAATGTGGCTATAACTCAAAAAAAAATGAAGGTTGGTGAAAGGCAATAGAAAATACGTGTATAAAATGCACAACTACAGTGTAATCCACAAGCGTCATCACCAAAGTTCATCGATGGCCCATGAAAACTCAAACTTGAGCGGTTTCCAAAATGCGGGTTTTACACTTGTGGATTACACTGTAGTTGTGGATTTTATAAGTGTATTTTCTATCGCCTTTCATGAACCTTCATTTTTCGTTGAGTCATAGCTGCATTTTGGAAACCACTCATGTTTGAGTTTTTGTGGGCCATCGATCAACTTTGGTGACTACGATTGTGAACTACACTGTAGTTACAGTGCATTCTATACTCGTATTTTCTATCGCCTTTCGCGAACTTTCTTTTTTTGTTGAGTTATAGCCACATTTAGGAACCTACTCACATTTGAGTTTTTGTGGGCCATCAATAAACTTTGATAACTAAGATTGTGGATTGTAATGGAGTTGTGCATTTTATATGCATATTTTCTATTGCTTTTGATGAACCTTCATTGTTTGTTGAGTTATAGTTGCATTTAGGAAACTATTCATGTTTGAGTTTTCATGAGCCATCGATCAACCTTGGTGACTATGATTGTGGATTGTTATGTAGTTGTCCATTCTGTACGCATATTTTCTATCGCCTATTGTGAACATTTTTTGTTGAGTTACAATTGCATTTAGGAAACTGCTCATGTTAGAGTTTTCATGGGCCATCGATCAACTTTGGTGACTACACTTGTGGATTAGACTATAGTTGTACATTCTATATGCATATTCTCTATCGACTTTCGTGAACCTTCATTTTTCGTTGAGTTATAGCCACACTTTGGAAACCACTTGTGTTTGAGTTTTCATGGGCCATCGATCAACTTTGGTGACTACGATTGTGGATTTCACTGTAGTTGTCCATGTTGTACATGTATTTTCTATCGCCTTTTGTGAACCTTCTTTTTTTGTTAAGTGAAAAATTAGTTTTTTGATAAAAAGACGATCTTGGTCTACTTAGAATGATTCCATTTTTTAGGGGTTCTTGCATGTTTGTAAAAAAGTAGTTTTTTGAAAAAAAGACAATCTGGATCTACTCAGAATGACATTCTCTAAAAAACCCATTTCTCAGGTTTTCTCAAGTTTTTCATAAAAAGATTGAAAAATTGGCCTCTGTTACCTCTACTGCTTCTACTTGTCAAAAATAACTTATTTTTTCAGAAAACGGATGATCTAGGTCTCTTTAGCAAACGAGCACCTATAAAACCCATATATTCAATTTTCGCAGAAAAAATATTTTGTAGATTGTATTTTTGAGGGGTTCTTGCATGTTGGTGAAATATTCATTTTTTGAAAAAAGGATGATCTAGGTGTACTCAGAATGACATTCTCTGAAGAACACAGTTATCCCATTTTTCATAAAAAGATTTAAAAAAATTGCCTTTGTTACCTCTATTGCTTCTACTTTTCAAAAAAAAAATCTTTTTCAAAAAGAAATCTATTTTTTCAAAAAACGGATAATTTGGGTCTCTTTAGCACATGAACTCATATAAAACCCATATTTTAAATTTTCTATAAAAAATATTTTTGTAGATTTCTATGTTTGATGGGCTCTTGAATGTTGGTGAAGAATTAGTTTTTCGGAAATAAGATGATTTGGGTTTACTCAGAACAACATTCTCTAGAAAATCCATTTCTTAGATTTTTTATAAGAAGATTTAAAAAATTGTCTCATTACCTCTATAATTTTTCAAAAAAAGGATGGTCTGGGCCTTCTTAGAACGACATTCTCTACAAACCCCATTTCTTAGATTTTTCATAAAAAGATTCAAATAATTTGCCTCTGTTACCTCTATTGCTTCTACTTTTCAAAAAATCTATCTTTTTCAAGAATAACTTTTATTTTTAAAAAATGGGCAATCTGGGTCCCTTCAGCACGAGCAAAATAGACAACTACAGTGCAATCCAAAATTCTAGTCACCAAAGTTGATCGATGGCCCATGAAAACTCAAACACGAGTGGTTTCCTAAGCGTAGTTCTAACTCTACGAAAAATGAAGGTTTGCGAAAGTCAATAGAAAATATGCATATAGAATGCACAACTACAGTGTAATCCACAATCATACTTACAAAATTTGATCAATGGCCCACGAAAACTCAAACACGAGGTTTTCCTAAATGCGGCTAAGACTCAATAAAAAATGAATGTTCCTGAGAGGTGATTAAAAATATGCATACAAAATGCACAACTACAATACAATCCACAATCAGAGTCACCAAAGTTGATTGATGGTGCACGAAAACTCAAACATGAGCAGTTTCCTAAATATGGCTATAACTCAGCAAGGAATGAAGGTTCGTGATAGGCTATATAAAATACGTGTATAAAATGCACAACTACAATGTAATCCACAAGCATAGTCACAAAGTTGATCGCCATCGCATGTAAACTCAAATTCGAATGGTTTCCTAAATGTGGCTATAACAATCCACAACCGTTGTCACCAAACATGATCAATCGCCCATGAAAACTCAAACACAAGTAGTTTCCTAAATGTGGTTATAAGTCAACAAAAAATGAGGGTTCATGAAAGGTGATAGAAAACACCCGTACTGAATGGACAACTATAGTGCAATCCATAATCGTAGTCACCAAAGTTGATCGATGGCCTGCAAAACTCAAACACGAACGGTTTCCTAAGTGTGGGTATAATTCAAATAAAAATGAAGGTTCAGAGAAGGCGATAGAACATATGAGTAGTGAATGCAAAACTACAATGTAATCCACAATCGTAGTCACCAACGTTGTTTGATGGCCCGCAAAAATTGAAACATGAGTGTTTTCCTAAATGCGGACATAACTTAGCAAAAAATGATGGTTCATGAAAGGTGATTAAAAATATGCGTACAAAATGCACAATAGTACAATCCATAATCGAAGTCACCAAAGTTGATTGATGGCCCACAAAAACTCGAACATGAGCGGTTTCCTAAATGTGGCTATAACTCAACAAAAATGAAGGTTCGCGAAAAGCGATAAAAAATATGTGTATCGAATGCACAACTACGGTCTACAAATCCCTTTTCTTAGATTTTTCATAAAAAGATTTAAAAATTTCCCTCTATTACCTCTACTTCTACTTTTCAAAAAAAAAAAATCTTTTTCAGGAATAACTTATTTTTTCCGAAAACAGACGATCTAGGTCTCTTTAGCACACGAGCACCTATAAAAATGATATTTCAATTTTCCCAAAAAAAATTGTTTTGTAGATTCTATTTTCGAGGTGTTCTTGCATGCTTTTGAAAAATTAGTTTCTCGAAAAATGACAATTTGGGTTTACTCAGAATGACATTCTCTACAAAACCCATTTCTCAAATTTGTCATAAAGAGATTCAAAAAAATTGCCTTTGTTACCTCTACTGATTCTACTTTTCAAAAAAATCTATCTTTTTCAAGAACAACTTATTTTTTTTTAAAATAGACGATTTGCATGTCTTTAGTTGTGCACCTATGAAACCCATACTTTTGATTTTCCCAAAAAAAAATTTTGGTAGATTATGTTTTTGAGGGGTTCTTGCATGTTGGTGAAAAAATAGTTTTTTGAAGAAAGGAGGATCTGGGTTTACTTAGAATGATTTGGGTAATAGTTTTTTCAAAAAAATCTATCTTTTTCAGTAATAACTAATTTTTTGAAAAAATGGACGATTTGGTTCCACGAGCACCTATGAAAACCATATTTCGATTTTCCCAAAAACAATTGATTCGTAGATTCTGTTTTTGGGGGGTTCTTGCATGTTGTTGGAAAATTAGTTTTTCGAAAAGAGGAAGATCTGGCTCTGCTCAGAACGACAATCTCTACAAAACCCATTTCTTAGATTTTTCATAAAATGATTCAAAATTTTTGGCTTTGTTACCCTCCACTGCTTCTACTTTTCGAAAAAATCTATCTTTTTCAAGAACACCTTATTTTTTCTAAAACCAGACGATTTGGGTCTCTTCAGCACATGAGTACCTATAAAACACATATTTTTTATTTTCCCAAAAACAAATATTTTCGTAGATTGTATTTTTGAGGTGTTCTTGCATGTTGGTGAAACATTAGTTTTTTGGAAAAAGGACAATCTGGGTGTACTCAAAATGACATTCTATACATAACCCATTTTTCCCATTTTTCATAAAAAGATTCAAAAAAATTGCGTTTGTTACCTCTATTGCTTCTACTTTAAAAAAAAAAAACAATATTTTTCAAGAAGTTATGTTTTCAAGAAACGGACAATCTAAGTCTCTTGAGCACACAAACACCTATAAAACCCATATTTTTTATTTTTCAAAAAAAAATAGTTTCATATATTCTATTTTTGACGGGTTCTTGCATGTTGGTGAAAAATTAGTTTTATCAAAAAGAGGACGATCTGGGTCTACTCAAAACGACATTCTTTACAAAACCCATTTCTTAGAATTTTCATCAAAAGATTCAAAAAAATTGTCTCTATTACCTCTTGCTTCTACTTTTCAAAAAAATCCATTTTTTTGAAGAACAAATAATTTTTTCAAAAACTGGACGTTCTAGGTCTCTAGCACACAGGCACCTATAAAACCCGTATTTTTGATTTTCACAAAAAAATTGTTTCGTAGAATTCTATTTTTGAGGGGTTCTTGCATGTTGGTGAAAAATTAGTTTTTTTGATAAAAAGACAATCTAGGTGTTCTCAGAACGACATTCTCTACATTTCTCAGATTTTTCATAAAAAGATTCAAAAAAATTTCCTCTTTTACCTCTATTGGTTCTACTTTTAAAAAAAAATCTATGTTTTTCAAAAGAAAATTTATTTTTTCAAAAAAAGGTTGATCTGGGTCTCTTTAGCTCTCAAGCACCTATAAAACCCATATTTTTTATTTTCCCAAATAAAATTGTTTCGTAGATTCTATTTTTTAGGGGTTCTTGCATGTTGGTGAAAAATTAATTTTTTTAAAAAGGACGATTTGTGTCTACTCAGAATGATATCTACAAAACCCATTTATTAGGTTTCTCATAAAAAGATTAAAAACTTTACCTCTACTGCTTCTACTTTTCAAAAAAATCTATCTTTTTTAAGAATAATTTTTTTTTTCAAAAAACAGACAATCTGGGTTCTTTCCTATAAAAACGATATTTCGATTTTCCCAAAAAAAATTGTTTCATAGATTCTATTTTTGAGGGGTTCTTAGATGTTGAAAAATTAGTTTTTCGAAAAGAGGACAATTTGCGTCTACTCAGAACGACATTCTCTACTTAAACCCATTTCTCAGATTTTTCATTAAAAGTTTCAAAAAATTTGCCTCTCTTACCTCGACTGCTTCTACTTTTCAAAAAAATCGATCTTTTTCAAAAACAACTTATTTTTTCAAAAATCGGGCGAGTTAGGTCTCTTGAGGACACAAGTACCTATAAAACCCATATTTTTGATTTTTAGAAAAAAAAAGTTTTCTAGATTCTATTTTTGTGGGGTTCTTACCTGTTGGTGAAATATTAGTTTTTCGAAAAAAGGACGATCTGGGTCTACTTAGAATGACATTCTCTACAAAACCCATTTATCCCATTTTTCATAAAAAGATTCAAAAAGGTTCCCTCTGTTACGTCTAGTGCTTCTACTTTAAAAAAAAGTCTTTTCAAGAACATATTTTCTCAAAAAATGGACGATCGATGTCTCCTTAGAACACAACTAGTCTCCTAAATGTGTCTACAACTTAATTTAAAATGAAGGTTCGCGAAAGACGATAGAAAATATGCATACATAATGGACAACTGTAGTGCAATTCACATTCGTAGTCACCAAATTTGTTTGATGGTCCACGAAAACTCAAACTCAAACATGAGCGGTTTCCTAAATGCCGCTATAACTGAATAAAAAATGAAGGTTCCTAAAAAGCGATAGAAAATACTCCTATAGAATGCAAGCCTATACACTATCAAGAAGCATAGTCACCAAAGTTGATCGATGGCCCATGAAAACTCAAACTTGAGTGGTTTCCTAAATGCGGCTTTAACTCAAAAAAAAAATTGAGATTCACAAAAGGGGATAGAAAATAGGCGTACATAATTGACAACTACAGTGCAATCCGCCATCGTAGTCATTAATGTTAATCTATGGCCAAAGAAAACTAAAACACAAGTGGTTTCCTAAGTGTGGCTATAACTCAACGAAAAATTAAGGTTCCCAAAAGGCAATTAAATATGCGTATAGAATGCAAAACTACAATTGTAGTCACCAAAGTTGAACGATTGCCCAAGAAAAGTCAAACATGAGCGTTTTCCGAAATGTGGCTATAACTAAAAAAAAAATGAAGGTTCATGAAACACAATTAAAAATATGCGTACATAATGCATAACAACAGTACAACCACTATTGTAGTCACCAAAGTTGATCGATGGCCCACAAAAACACAAACATGAGCGGTTTCGTAAATGCGGCTATGCCTAAAAAGAAATGAAGGTTCGCGAAAGGGGATAGAAAATACACGTATAGAATTCACAAGTACAATCCAATCCACAATCGTAGTCACAAAAGTTGATCGATGGCCCACGAAAAAATGAAACAAGAGTGGTTTGCTAAATGATGGTATAACTCAACAAAAATTTCAAGGTTCGTGAAAGGTGATTAAACATATGTGTAAATAATGCTTACAACTATAGTAAAATCCACAAGTGTAGTCACCAAAGCTGATTGATGGGCCACAAAAACTCAAGCACGAGCGGTTTCCTAAATTTAGTCATTTCCTAAATGCAGCTAATCGACAATCATAGTCATCAAAGTTGATCAACTGCCCACGAAAACTCAAACTCGAGTGGTTTCCTAAATGTGGCTATAACTCAATGAAAAATGAAGGTTCATGAAAGGTGATAGAAAATACAAGTATAGATTGGACAAGTACAATGCAATCTGCAATCGTAGTTAGCAAAGTTGATCAATGGCCCATGAAAACTCAAATACGAGCAATTTTTTGAGTGCAGCGTAACTCAACGAAAAATGAAGGTTCACGAAGGGTGATAGAAACTATGTGTACAGAATAGACAACTACAATACAATCCACAATCATGGTCATGAAAGTTGATCGATGGCCAATGAAACCTCAAATACGACCATTTTCGTAATAGATGGCCCATCAAATCTCAAACATGAGTGTTTTTCTAAATGCAGCTATAAGTTAGCAAAGAATAAAGGTTCGGTAAAGGCAATTGAAAATATGCATAGAAAATGCAAAACTACAGTACAATCCACAATCGTAGTCACCAAAGTTTGTCGATAGCCCACAAAAACTCAAACAGGACTGGTTTTCTAAATGCGGTTATAACTCAACAAAAAATGAACGTTCACAAAAGGTGATAGAATATTAGCGTTCATAATGCACAACTACAATGCAATCCACAATCATTGCCACCAAGGTTGATCGATAGCCCACGAAAAATCAAACAGGAGCAGTTTCCTAAATACAGCTATAATTCAACAGAAAATGAACAATCACGAAAGGTGATAGAAAATACCTATACAAAATGGAAAACTATAGTGCAATCCACAATCGTAGTCACCAAAGTTGACCGATGGCCCACGAAAACTCAAACACAAGCGGTTTCCTAAGTGCAGCTATAACTCAAGAAAAAATGATGAAGGTTCGCAAAAGGCGATAGAAAATACATGTATAGAATGCACAACTATAGTGTAATCCACAATTGTAGTTACCAAAGTTTATCGATGGCTCAAGAAAATTCAAACACGATGGCCCAAAAATACTCAAATATGAGCCGTTTCCCAAATGTGGATCCCAATGAAAAATGAAGGTTCGCAAAAGGCGATAGAAAATACGCGTACACTTTGGATAACAATAGTGCAATAAACAATTGTATTGCACTACTCAGATATTCTTTACAAAACCAATTTATCCCATTTTTCATAAAAAGATTAAAAAAAAATTCCTTTGTTAAGTCACAAAAATCCATACATATCCTCATACGACAATGTTTAGCAACTACGACAATGTTTGAGATCTAAGGAGAATAATCAATAGGGAAAATGAAACTTCTACTGCTTCTACTTTTCAAAAACATCTATCTTTTTCAAAAAAGAATTTATTTTTTCAAAAAACAGACGATCTGGGTCTCTTTAGCACATGAACACCTATAAAACCCATATTTTTGATTTTCCGAAAAAAAAGCTTTCTAGATTCTATTTTTTAGGGGTTCTTGCATGTTGGTGAAAAATTAGTTGTTCAAAATAAGGATGATCTATCGCCTTTTTAGTTGTGCTTCTATACATGTATTTGCTATCACCTTTCGCAAAACTTTTTGCTTCATTGAGTTATAGCCACACTAAGGAAACCACTCATGTTTGAGTTTTTGTGGGCCATCGATCAACTTTGGTGACTACAATTGTGGACTGCATTGTACTTGTCCATTCTGTACGCGTATGTTCTATCGCCTTTCGCAAACCTTCTTTTTTTGTTGAGTTATAGCTACATTTAGTCGCAAACCTTCTTTTTTTGTTGAGTTATAGCTGCATTTAGGAAACCAACCAAGTTTGAGTTTTTGTTGACCATTGATAAAGTTTGGTGACTATGCTTGCAGATTACACTGTAGTTGTGCATTCTATACACATATTTTCTATCACCTTTCACAACCCTTCATTTTTTGTTTACTTATAGTTGCATTTAGGAAACCACTCACATTTGAGTTTTTGTAGGCCATCCATCTACTTTGGTGAGTACGATTGTGGATTGTACTGTAGCTGTGCATTTTGTACGCATATTTTTAAACGCCTTTCAGGAACCTTCATTTTTTGTTGAGTTATCACTTAGGAAAACACTCGTGTTTCAGTTTTCATGGGCCATCGATCAACTTTTGCAACTAAGCTTGTGGATTATAGTGTAGTGCATTCTATATGCATATTTGTTATCGCCTTTCGCGAACCTTCATTTTTCATTGAGTTATAGCCGCACTTAGGAAATCGCTAGTGTTTGAGTTTTCGTGGGTCATCGATCAACTTTGGTGACTACGATTGTGGATTGCACTGTAGTTTTCCATTATGTACACGTATTTTCTATCGCCTTTTGCGAACCTTCATTTTTTGTTGAATTATAGCCGCTTTTAGGAAACCGCTCATGTTCTCAAGAGACACGTATCGTCTATTTTTTGAGAAAATATGTTCTTCTTGAAAAATATTTTTTTGAAAAGTTGAAGCAATAGAGATAACAGAGGCAATTTTTTTGAATCTTTTTATGAAAAATGTGATAAATGTGTTTTGTAGAGAATGTCATTTTGATTGGACCTAGATTGTCCTTTTTTCGAAAATCTAATATTTCACCATCATGCAAGAACCCCTTAAAAAAAAAAATCTACGTAACAATTTTTTTTGGGATAATCGAAATATGGTTTATATAGGTGCTCATGTGCTAAAGGGACCTAGATTGTCTATTTTTTGAAAAAATAAATGATTTTTGAAAAACATAGATTTTTTTGGAAAGTAGAAGCAGTAGAGGTAACAGAGATAAATTTTTGAAATCTTTTTATCAAAAATTAGTTTTTTTTAAAAAGGACAGTATGTGTCATTTTGAGTAGACACAAGCCATCCTTTTTTTGGAAAACTAATTTTTCACCAACATGCGAGAACCCCTCAAAAATAGAATCTATAAAACAATTTTTTTGGGAAAATCGAAAATATGGATTTTATAGGTGCTCAAGAGTTAAACAGACCTAGATTGTCTATTTTTTGAAAAAATAAGTTGTTTTTGAAAAATATAGTTTCTTTTGAAAACTAGAAGCAGTAGAGGTAACAAAGGCAATTTTTTTTTATCTTTTTATGAAAAATCTGATAAATGGGTTTTGTAGAGAATGTCGTTCTGAGAAGACCCAGATTGTCCTTTTTTTGAGAAACTAATTTCTCACCAACACACAAGAACCTTTCAGAAATAGAATCTATGAAACTATTTTTTTTGGAAAATAAAAAATATTGGTTTTATAGGTGTTCATGTGCTAAAGAGACCCAGATTGTCTGTTTTTTGAAAAAATAACTTCTTCCTAAAAAAGATTTTTTTTTTTGAAAAGTAGATGCGGTACAGGTAACAGAGGCAAAAATTTTATAACTTTTTATGAAAAATGGGAGAAATGGGTTCTGTAGAGAATGTCATTTTGACTACACCTAGATCGTCCTTTTTTCAAAAAACTAATATTTCACCAACATGCAAGAACCCCTCAAAAACAGAATCTACGAAACAATTTTTTCTAGGAAAATCGAAAATATGGGTTGTGTAGGTACTTGTGTGCTCAAGAGACCCAGATCATCCAGTTTTTGAAAAATAAGTTATTCTTGAAAAAGATAGATTTTTTTGAAAAATAGAAGCAGTGGAGGTAACAGAGGCAAAATTTTTGAATCATTTTATGAAAAATATGAGAAATGGGTTTTAAAGAGATTGTCATTCTAAGTAGATCCAGATCATTGTTTTTTCGAAAATCTAAGTTTTCAACATGGAACTACCCCTGAGAAATAGAATCTACGAAACAGCTCGTGTTTGAGTTTTTGTGGGCCATCGATCAACTTTGGTGACTACGATTTTGGATTATACTGTAGTTGTGCATTTTGTATGGATATTTTTAATCCCCTTTCACAAACCTTCATGTTTTTATGATTTATAGCCGTATTTAGGAAAACGCTCATGTTTGAGCTTTCGAGGGCCATCAATCAACTTTGGTGACTACAATTGTGGATTACATTGTAGTTGTGCATTTTATACACGTATCTTCTATTGCCTTTCGTGAACCTTCATTTTTTGTTGACTTATAGCCACATTTAGGAAACTGCTCGTGTTTGAGTTTTCGTTGGCCATTGATCAACTTTAGTGACTACGATTGTGGATTGCATTGTAGTTTTCCATTTTGTATTCATTTTTTGTTAAGTTATAGCCGCATTTAGGAAACTACTCGTGTTTGAGTTTTTGTGGGCCAGTGATCAACTTTGGTGATTACGATTATGGATTAGACTATAGTTGTACATTCCATACGTGTATTTTCTATCGCCTTTCACAAACCTTCCTTTTTCTGAATTCATAGCCGCATTTAGTAAACCACTCGAGTTTGAGTTTTCCCTGGGTCATCGTTCAACTTTGGTGACTACGCTTGTGGATTACACAATAGTTGTCCATTATATACATGTATTTTCTATCGCCTTTTGCGAACCTTGATTTTTTGTTGAGTTATAGCCACACTTATTTAACAACTCATGTTTGAGCTTTTGTAGGCCATCGATCAACTTTGTTTAATACAATTGTGGATTGCACTGTAGTTGTGCATCATGAACGCTAATTTTCTATATGCTTCTACGAATCTTCATTTTTTGTTGAGTTATAGTAGCATTTAGGAAACCACTCTTGTTTGATTTTTTGTGGGCCGTTGATCAACTTTGATGACTACGCTTGTGGATTACACTTTAGTTGTGCATTCTATACATGTATTTTCTATTGCCTATTGGGAACCTTCATTTTTTGTTGAGTTATAGATTTAGGAAACCGCTCATGTTTGAATTTTTTTGCACCCTTGATCAACTTCGCTAGGTACGCTTGTGGTTTACAATGTAGTTGTGCATTCTATATGTGTATACTCTATCACCTTTCACGAACCTTCGTCTTTTGTTGAATTATAGCCGCATTTAGGAAGCCGCCCATGTTTGAGTTTTTGTTGGCCATTGATAAACTTTGGTGACTAGGATTGAGGATTGTTCTTGCACGAACCTTCATTTTGTGTTGAGTTATACAGAGATTTAGGAAAATGCTCGTGTTTCAGTTTTCGTGGGCCATCGATCAGCTTTGATCAACTTTGGTGACTACGATTGTGCATTACACTATAGTTGTGCATTCTATTCACATATTTTCTTTCACTTTTCCCAAACTTTGTTGCCTACGATTGTGTATTGCAATATAGCTTTCCATTGTATATGCATATTTTCTATCGGCTTTTGCGAACCTTCATTTTCTGTTAAGTTATAGCTGCTTTTAGGAAACCACTCGAATTTTTTTTTTTTTTGGGCCATCGATCAATTTTTGTGATTACGATTATGGATTGACTATAGTTGTACATTCCATACGCATAATTTCTATCGCCTTTCACGAACCTTTCTTTTTCGTTGACTTATAGCCGCATTTACGAAACCGCTTGAGTTTTAGTTCTCGATGGCCATCGATCAACTTTGCTGTTTGCGCTTGTGGATTACACAATAGTTGTGCATTCTATACACGATCGTGAAAGGAGGAAAGAAAATACGCTTATAGAAAGTGGCTCTAACTCAATGAAAAGTGAACGTTCGTGTAAGGAGGATAGGAAATATGCTTATAGAATTGACAACTATAGTGCAAACACAAGTGGTTTCCTAAATGCAGCTATAACACAACAAAAAATGAAGGTTCGCAAAAGGCATTAGAAATACATGTACAAAATGGACAACTATAGTGAAATCCACAATCATATTCACCAAAGTTGATCGATAGCCCACAAAAACTCAAACTCGATTGGTTTCCTAAATGTGGCTATAACTCAACAAAAAATGAAGGTTCACGAAAGGCGATAGAAAATACATATATAGATTGGACAACTATGATGCAATCCACAATTGTAGTCACCAAAGTTGATCAATGGCCCATGAAAACTCAAATACAACCAGTTTCCTAAGTGCAACTATAACTCAACGATAAATAAAGGTTTTTGGAAGGTGATAGAAAATACGTGTATAGAATGCACAACTATAGTGCAATCCACAATTGTAGTCACCAAAGTTGATCAATGGCACAGAAAAATTCAAACACAAGAGTATTATTAGTAAGTGCGGCTATACCTCAACGAAAAATGAAGGTTCACGAAAGGTGACAGAAAATAAGTATACAATGCACAACTACAGTGTAATAAACAATCATAGTCACAAAAGTTAATCGATGGCCAATGAAGACTCAAACACGAGCATTTTTCTAAATGCAGCTATAGTCAACAGAAAATGAAGCTTCATGAAAAGCGATTAAAAATATGCTTACAAAATGCAAAACTACAGTTCAATCCACTATCGTAGTCACCAAAGTTGGTCAATGGTACCAGTAGGGGTAATAGAGCCAAATTTTTTGAATCTTTTTATCAAAAATCTAAGAAATGAGATTTGTATAGAATGTCGTTTTGAGTAGACCCAAATTGTCCATTTTTTGGAAATCTAATTTTTCACCGTCATGCAAGAACTGCTAAAAAATAGAATCTACAAAAGTTTTTTTTTTGGGAAAATAAAAAATATGGGTTTTATAACTGCTCGACATCTAAAGACACCCATATTGTCTATTTTAAAAAAAAAAAGTTCTTGAAAAAGATAGATTTTTTTGAAAAGTAGAAGTAGTAGAGGAAACAAAGGCAAATTTTGAGAAATGGGTTTTGTAGAGAATTTCGTTTTGAATAGACCCAGATTGTCTTTTTTTCGAAAAACTATTTTTTCACCAACCTGCAAAAACCCCTCAAAAATAGAATCTATGAAAGAATTATTTTTTAGAAAAATTGAAAATATGGGTTTTAAAGGTGCTCATGCTGCTAAAGAGACCCAGATCGTCATTTTTTTGAAATTATTTAATCCTTAAAAAGATAGATTTTTTTGAACTAGTAGAGGTAATAGAGCCAAATTTTTTGAATCTTTTTATGAAAAATTTGAGAAATGGATTTTGTAGAGAATGTCGTTCTTAGTAGACCCAGATCGTTGTTGTTTTAAAAAAT
Organism: Sequoia sempervirens; assembly: GCA_007258455.2. Lineage (NCBI taxonomy): Eukaryota > Viridiplantae > Streptophyta > Pinopsida > Cupressales > Cupressaceae > Sequoia > Sequoia sempervirens. The sequence goes on along the minus strand of VDFB02281492.1, from coordinate 162,948,348 downwards.
TAATTTTTCTCCAACATGCAAGAACCCCTCAAAAATAGAATCTATGAACCCATTTTTTTGGGGAAAATCAAAATATGGCTTTTATAGGTTCTCGTGTGCTAAAGAGACCCAGATTGTCCCCTTTTTCAAATTATTTGTTCTTGAAAAAGATAGATTATTTTGAAAAGTAGAAGTAGTAGAAGTGGTAACAAAGGCAAAAATATGTTGTTCGCTAAAGAAATTCATATTGTCCGGTTTTTGAAAAAATATGTTGAAATATGGGTTTTATAGGTGCTCGTTCACTGAAGTGATTCAAATTGTCTGTTTTTTAAAAAAATATTTTTTAAAAAAGTTGAAGCAATAGTGGTAACAAAGGAAAGTTTTGGAATCTTTTTGTGAAAAATTTGAGAAATGGGTTTTTTAGAGAATGTCATTCTGAGTAGATCCAGATAGTCCTTTTTTGAAAAAACTACTTTTTCACCAAAATGCAAGAACCCCTCAAAAATAGAATCTAGGAAACAATAGTGTAATCAACAATGGTAGTCACCAAAGTTGATCGATGGCCCACCAAAACTCACTCACGATTGTGTTCCTAAATGTGGCTATAACTCAACAAAGAATGAAGGTTCGTGAGAGGTGACTAAAAATATGCGTACAAAATGCACAATTACAGTACAATCCACAAACGTATTCACCAATGTTGATCATGGGCCACAAAAACTCAAACATGAGCGTTTTCCTAAAGGCGGCTATAACCCAACAAAAAATGAATTTTTTTGAAAGGCGATAGAAACTACGTGTATAGAATGCACAACTACAGTGTAATCCACAAGTATAGTCACCAAAGTTGATTGACGACCCATGAATACTCAAAAACGAGTGTTTTCCTAAATGTGGCAATAACTCAAAAAAATAGAAGGTTCGTGAAAGGCGATTAAAAATATTCATACAAAATGCACAACTAAAGTACAATCCACAATCGTAGTCACCAAAGTTGATCGATTGCCCAAAAAAACACAACCATGAGCGGTTTTCTAGATGCAGATATAACTCAACATAAAATGAAGGTTCACAAAAGGCAATAGAAACTACATGTATAGAATGCACAACGACAGTGTAATCCACAAGCGTAGTCACCGAAGTTGATCGATGGCCCACGAAAACTCAAACATGAGTAGTTTCCTAAATGCGGCCTTTACGAAACCGCTCATGTTTGAGATTTTTTGCACTATCGATCAACTATGGTGACTACGATTGTGGATTGTACTATAGTTGTGCATTATGTATGAATATTTTTAATCGCCTTTCATGAACCTTCAGTTTTATTTGAGTTATAGCCGCATTTAGGAAAACAATCGTGTTTGAGTATCCATGGGTCATTGATCAACTTAAGTGACTATGCTTTTGGATTAGACTATAGTTGTCCATTCTATATGTGTAGTTTCTATCGCCTTTCACGAAAGTTTATTTTTTGTTGAGTTATAGCGACATTTAGGAAACTGCTCATGTTTGAGATTTTGTGAGCCATCATTCAACTTTGGTGACTATGATTGTAGATTGTACTATAATTGTGCATTTTGTACGCATATTTTTAATCATCTTTCACGAACCTTCATGTTTTGTTGAGTTATAGCCGCATTTAGTTAAATGCTTGTGTTTGAATTTTCATGGGCCATCGATCAACTTTGGTCATTACAATTGTGAATTACACTATAGTTGTGCATTCTATACACGCATTTTCTATTGTCTTTTGCGAAATTTCATTTTTTGTTGATTTATAGCTACACTTAGGAAACCGCTCATGTTTGAGTTTTCGTGGGCCATCGATGAAGTTTGGTGACTATGATTGTTGATGGAATTGTAATTGTCCATTCTCTATTTGTATTTTCGCTCCTTTCGCGAGCCTTCATTTTTTGTTAACTTATAGCCACATTTAGGAAACCACTTATGTTTGTGTTTTTGTTGAGTGATAGTTGCATTTAGGAAACCACTAATGTTTGTGTTTTTATGGGCCATCGATCAACTTTGGTGACTACAATTGTGGATTGAACTATACTTGTGCATTATGTATGAATATTTTTAATTGCCTTTCACGAACATTCAAATTTTGTTGAGTTATAGCCGCATTTCAGAAAATGGTCATGTTTGAGTATTCGTGGGCCATTGATAAACTTTTGTGACTATGCTTGTGGATTACACTGTAGTTGTGCATTTTATACATGTAGTTTCTATCGCCTTTCACGAAAGTTCATTTTTTTTTTAGTTATAGCCACATTTTGGAAACCGCTTATGTTTGAGTTTTTATGGGCCATCGTTCAACTTTGGTGACTACAATTATGGATTGTATTGTAGTTGTACATTATGTACACATATTTGTAATCACTTGTCACGAACCATCATTTTTTGCTGAGTTATAGGTGCATTTAGGAAAATGGTCATGTTTGAGTTTCCATGGGCCATGGATTAACTTTGGTCACAAGGATTAATTTACACTGTAGTTGTGCATTCTATATATGTATTTTCTATTGCATTTCACGAACCTTCATTTTTTGTTGAGTTACAGCCACATTTAGGAAAACACTCATGTTTGAGTTTTCATGGGCCATGAATCAACTTTGGTGACAATGATTGTGGATTACAATGTAGTTATGCATTCTATACGCCTATTTTCTATCACCTTTCATGAACCTTGATTTTTATTTAAGTTATAGCCGCACATAGGAAACTGCTCATGTTTGTGTTTTCGTGGGCCATCGATCAACTTTGGTGACTAAGGTTGTGGATTGGACTGTAGTTGTCCACTATGTATGGGTATTTTCTATCGAATTTGTGTCTACCTTCATTTTTTATTGAGTTATAGCTATGTTTAGGAAACCGCTCATGTTTGAGTTTTCGTGGGCCATCGATCAACTTTGGTGACTACGATTGTGGATTATATTGTAGTTGTGCATTATGTACACAGATTTTAATCACCTTTCATGAACCTTTAATTTTTGGTGTGTTATAGCCCCATTTAAGAACATACTCGTGTTTGAGTTATCATGGGCCATCGATCAACTTTGGTGACTACGAGATTGGATTCACTATAGTTCTACATTCTATACACATTTTCTATCGTCTTTCGTGAACATTCATTTTTTTGAGTTATAGCCGCATTTAAGAAACTGCTCATGTTTGAGTGCTCCTGTGCTAAATAGACCTAGGTTGTCAGTTTTTTAAAATTATTTGTTTTTGAAAAAGATAGATTATTTTGAAAAGTAGAAGCAATAGAGGTAACAGAGGCAAATTCTTTCAATCTTTTTTATGAAAAATCTGAAAAATGGGTTTTGTAGAGAATGTCGTTCTAAGTAAACCCAAATCGTCCTCTTTTCCAAAAACTAACTTTTCACCAACATGTAAGAAACCCCTGAAAAATAGAATCTACACAACAATTTTTGTTGAGAAAAATAAAAAATATGGGTTTTATATGTGTTCACTGAAGAGATTCAGATTGTCTGTATTTTGAAAAAACAAGTTTCTCTTGAAAAAATATTTTTTTTAAAAGTAGAATAGAGGTAAAAAAGGCAAATTTTTAGAATCTTTTTATGAAAAATATGAGAAATGGGTGTTTTAGAGAATGTCATTATAAGTAGATCCAGATCGCCCTTTTTTCAAAAAATTACACTTTTCACCAAAATGCAAGAACCCCTCAAAAATACAAATTTTCGAAAGAACTTTTTTTGGGAAGATCGAAAATATGGGTTTTATAGGTGCTCATGTGCTAAACAGACCCAAATCATCTGTATTTTGAAGGTTTGCGAAAGGCGATAGAAAATACGTGTATAGAATGCACAACTACAGTGTAATCCAAGAGCGTAGTCACCAAAGTTGATCAATGGCCAATGAAAACTCAAACATGAGCAGTTTCTTAAATTCAGCTATAACTCAACAAAAAATGAAGGTTCACAAAATGCGATAGAAAATACGTGTACAAAATGGACAAATACAATACAATCCATAATTGTTGTCACCAAAGTTGATTTATGGCCCAGAAAAACTCAAACATGAGCGGTTTACTAAATGTGGCTATAACTCCACAAAAAATGAAGGTTCGTGAAAGGCGGTAGAAAATATGGATGTAGAATGCACAAAACTACAATACAATCCACAATCGTAGTCATCAAAGTTCATTGATGCCCCACAAGAACTCAAACATGAGCAGTTTCCTAAATACGACTATAACTCAACGAAAAATGAAGGTTCATGAAAGGAAATAGAAAATATGAGTTTAGAATGCACAACTATAGTTTAATTCACAATCATAGCCACCAAAGTTGACCGATGTCCAAGAAAAACTCAAACATGAGCGGTGTCCTAAATGCGGCTATGACTCAATGAAAAATGAAGGTTTCCTAAAGGCGATAGAAAATCCACAAACGCAGTTACCAATGTTGATCGATGGGCCAGAAAAAATCAAACATTAGTGGTCTCCAAAATGCATACTCAACAAAAAATGAACGTTCGTGAAATGCAATAAAAACTACACGTATAGAATGGACAACAACAGTGTAATCCACAAGCATAGTCACCAAAGTTGATCGATTGCCCATGAATACTCAAACATGAGCGTTTTCCTTAATGTGGCTATAACTTAACAAAAAATGAAGGTTTGTGAAAGGCGATTTAAAATATTCGTACAGAATGCACAACTATACTAAAATCCACAATCGTTGTTGCCAAAGTTGATTGATGGCCCAGAAAAACACAAACATGAGCGGTTTACTAAATGTAGCAATAACTTAACAAAAAATGAAGGTTTGCGAAAGACAATAGAAACTATGCATATACAATGCACAACCAGTTTGTAATCCACAAGCATAGCTACCAAAGTTGATCAATGGCCCATGAAAACTCAAACACGAGCAGTTATAGCCAAATTTAGGAAATTGCTCATGCTTGAGTTTTTGTGGGCCATCGATCAACTTTCATGATTACGCTTCTAGATTACACTGTAGTTGTGCATTCTATATGTGTATATTCTATCGCCTTTCAGGAACCTTGATTTTATGTTGGGTTATAGTTGTATTTAAGAAACGACTCATGTTTGAGTTTTCGTGGGCCATTGATCAACTTTGGTGACTACGATTTTGGATGGCACTATAGTTGTCCATTTTATATGCATATTTTCTATGACCTTTTGTGAACCTTCATTTTTCATTGTATTTAGGAAATTCATCGCGTTTAGCTTTTCGTGGGCCACCGATCAACCTTGGTGACTACGCTTGTGGATTACACTATAGTTGTACATTCTATACGTGTATTTTCTATCACCTTTTTCAAACCTTGATTTTTTTTGAGTTATAACCGTATTTAGGAAACCGCTCGTATTTGAGTTTTTGTGGGTCGTCGATCTACTTTGGTGACTAAGATCATGGATTGCAACCTAGTTGTGAACTGTATATGTGTATTTTCTATCCCTTTTCGCGAACCTTAATTTATCATTAAGAGAAGCATTTCGGAAACCACAAGTGTTTTTGCGTTTACAGGGGCCATTGGTCAACTTTCGTGACTACGTTTGTGGATTGCATTGTAGTTTTCCATTTTGTACACGTATTTTCTATCACCGCTCATGAACCTTCATTTTTTTTCTAGTTATAGCCACATTTAGGAAACCACTCGTGTTTGACTTTTCGTTGGCCACAGATGAACTTTGGTGACTGCGATTGTGGATTGGACAATAGTTGTCGATTATGTATGTGTATTTTCTATCACCTTTTGTGATCCTTCACTTTTTGTTGAGTTATAGCCTCATTTAGGAGACGACTCGTGTTTCAGTTTTCGTGGGCCATCGATCAAATTTGGTGACTATGATTCTATATTGCACTGTAAATGTGCATTGTGTACATGTATTTTCTATCAGCTTTCTTGAACCTTAATTTTTTGTTGAGTTATAGCCACATTTAGGAAACGGCTCTTGTTTGAGTTTTCGTGGGCCATCGATCACCTTTTTTGACTATGATTGTGGATTGCATTGTAGGTTTCCATTCTATACCTGTATTTTCTATCGCCTTTCATGAACCTTCAGTTTTTATGGGCCATCCATCAACTATGGTTACTACGATTGTGGATTGCAATGTAGTTCCTCATTTTGTATGTGTATTTTATATTGCCTTTCACGAACCTTTATTTTTTGTTGAGTTAGCCTTATTTCAGAAACTGCTCGTGTTTGAGTTTTCATGGGCGATCGATCAACTTTGGTGACTACGATTGTGCATTGCATTGTAGTTGTGAATTCAAAATTCGTATTTTCTATCCACTTTTGTGAACCTTAATTTTTCGTTGAGTTATAGCTGCATTTAGGAAACCACTCTTGTTTGAGTTTTCATGGTCAACTGATCAACTTTGGTGACTGTGATTGTAGATTGCACTATAGTTTTCCATTTTGTGCGTGCATTTTTTATCGGCTTTCATGAACCTTCACTTGTTGTTGAGTTATAGCTGCATTTACGAAACCGCTTGAGTTTGAGTTTTTGCGGGCCATCGATCAACTTTGGTGGCTACGCTTATGGATTACACTATAGTTGTGCATTCTATACGCGTATTTTTAATCGCCTTTCATGAACTTGCAATTTTTTTTGAGTTATGGCTGCATTTATAAAGCCGCTCGTGTTTGAGTGTGCATGGGCCTTCTATCAACTTTGGTCACTACTATTGTGGGTTACATTGTAGATGTGTATTTTATACATTTATTTTCTATCACCTTTCACGAATCTTCATTTTTCATTAAGTTTTAGCTGCACTTAGGAAGCCGCTTGTGTTTGAGTTTTCGTGGGCCATCAATCAACTATGGTGACTATATTTGTGGATTGCACTGTAGTTGTTTATTATATACATGTATTTTCTATCGCCTCTCACGAACATTCATTTTTAGTTGAGTTATAGCCACCTTTAGGAAACCGCTCATGTTTGTGTTTTTGTGGCCTATCGATCAACCTTGCTGACAACGTTTGTGGACTCTACTGTAATTGTCTATTCTATACACGTATTTTTAATTGTCTTTCATGAAACTTCATTTTTTGTTGAGTTATAGCCATATTTATGAAACAACTTGAGTTTGAGTTATCGTGGGCCATCTATCAACTTTGGTGACTACTATTGTGGATTGTACTGTAGTTGTACATTTTGTACGTATATTCTTAATCACCTTTCACAAACCTTCATTTTTTATTAAGTTATTCAATTTTTCGTGGGCCGTCGATCAACTTTGCTAACTACGATTTTAGATTACATTGTAGTTGTCCAATCTGTACACATATTTTCTATCACCTTTCATGAACCTCATTTTTCATGGATTTATAGCCATATTTAGGAAACCTCTCGTGATTGAGTTTTCGTGGGTCATCGATCAACTTTAATGACTACGATTGAGGATTGCGTTGTAGTTGTCCATTTTGTATGCGTATTTTCTATCGCTTTTCACGAACGTTCATTTTTTTTGTTGAGTTATAGCCACATTTTGGAAATTGCTCATGTTTGAATTTTCTTGGGCCATCGATCAACTTTGGTGAATGTGATTCCTGATTATGTTGTAGTTGTGCATTTTGTACGTATATTTTCTATCGCATTTCACAAACCTTCATTTTTTGTTGAGTTATAGCTGCATTTAGGAAAACGCTCGTATTTGAGTTTTTATGGGCCATCGATCAACTTTGGTGACTAGAATTGTGGATTGCACTATAAATGTACATTCTGTACATGTATTTTTCCATCGCGTTTCAGGAACTTTGATTTTTTCTTGAGTTATAGCCACATTTAGGAAAACGTTTGTATTTGAGTTTTTATGGGCCATCAAGCAACACTCATGACTATGATTGTTTATTGTACTATAAGTGTGCATTATGTATGTGTATTTTCTATCGCCTGTCACTAACCTTCATTTTTTGCTGAGTTATAGCCGCATTTAGGAAACCAAACGAGTTTGAGTTTTCGTGGGCCATCATCAATCAACTTTGGTGGCAATGACTGTGGATTACATTGTAGTTGTGCATTCTATATGCATATTTTCTATCACCTTTCGCGAACCTTTATTTTTTGTTTAGTTATAGCCGCATTTAGGAAACCGCTTATGTTTGTGCTTTTGTGGGCCATCGATCAACTTTGGTGACTATGATTCTTGATTATGATGTAGTTGTGCATTGTGTACGCATAATTTTAATTGCCTTTCACGAACCTTCATATTTTGTTTAGTTATAGCTGTATTTAGGAAAGTGGTTGTGTTTTAGTTTTCATGGGTCATCAGTCAACTTTGGTGACTAGGAATATGGACTACACTGTAATTGTCCATTCTATACGCATATTTTCTATTGCCATTTGTGAACCTTCATTTTTTGTTTAGTGATAGCTGCATTTTTGGAAACCACTCGAATTTGATTTTTCGTGGGCCATCGATCGACTTTGGTGACTACTCTTGTGGATGTGTTACACTATGGTTGTGCATTCTATACACATATTTTCTATTGGCTTTCGTGAACCCTCATTTTTTGTTGAGTTATAACCACATTTAGGAACCCTCTCGTGTTTGAGTTTTCATGGGCCATCGATCAAATTTGTTGACTACGATTGTGGATTGCATTGTAGTTGTCCATTCTATACGAGTATTTTTTATTGTGTTTCACGAACCTTCATTTTTTGTTGATTTATAGACGCATTTAGGAAACCACTCATTTCTAAGTTTTTGTGGCCATCAATCAACTTGGTAACTACGATTGTCGATTGTACTATAGTTGTGCATTTTTTATCTATTTTTTTAATTGCTTTTAACGAAACTTCATTTTCTTTTGAGTTATTGCCACATTTAGGAAAGCGCTCGTGTTTGAGTTTTCGTGGCCCATAAATCAACTTGGTGACTAGAACTGTGGATTACACTATAGTTGTGCATTCTATATGTGTATTTTATATCTCCTTGAATGAACCTTGATTTTTCATTTAATTACATTGTAGTTGTGCATTGTATACGTCTATTTTTTATTGCTTTTCGTGAACCTTCATTTTTTGTTGAGTTATAGCCAAATTTAGGAAAGCTCATGTTTGAGTTTTTGTGGGCTATCGATCAAATTTAGTGACAACGATTATGGATTGTACTTTAGTTGTGTATTTTGTATATATATTTTTAATCGCCTTTCATGAACCTTCATTTTTTGTTGAGTTATAGCCGCATTTAGGAAAACCCTCGTGTTTGAGTTTTCGTGGGCCATCGATGAACTTTGGTGACTATGCTTTTGGATTACAATGTAGTTGTGCATTCTATACATGTATTTTCTATCACTTTTCAAGAACCTTCATTTTGTGTTGAGTTATAGACGCACTTAGGAAATCACTCGTGTTTGAGTTTTCGTGGGCCATTGATCAACTTTTGTGACTACGATTGTGGATTACACTATAGTTGTGTGTTCTATATGTGTATTTTGTATCACCTTTCGCGAACCTTCATTTTTTGTTGAATTAATAGCCGCATTGAGGAAACCGCTCATGTTTGAGTTTTGGTGGGTCATCAATCAACTTTGGTGACTACGATTGTGGATTATACTCTAGTTGTACATTCTATACGCATATTTTTTATAATCGCCTTTCATGAACCTTCATTTATTGTTTTTGAAAGTTGAAAAAATGGGTTTTACAGGGACCCGAAACCACAAAATTTACAAACAAAAGATACGATCGCCAAAGTCACCAATAACATAATGGCTGTAAATAAAACTACAAAATGACAAAGCCAGAGCCATCAAAAAAGACAGCAAGGGTCATAGAAAAGACCCAAAAACACCAAACAAAATGCCAGTAGCAACTAAGCTTGGGACTTTAATTTTTCTGCAGTCTCAGCTTCCAAGTCGTTCATTTCATGAACCCCCCCCTCTTTAAGATTTGGACCATCTGGGTCGTAGGAAGTGCTTTCCTCTTAAGGTTGGCACGAGTCCCTTTCGATATACCTTGGTCTTCGTTCTTTTTTTGTTTTCCTTCTTCATTGCTAAGAGTGGATACTTTCAATTCCAATTCCTCCAGCTTGCTATTAAGAACCCTATTTCTGTGATTAAGATCATTAATTTCTTGATAGGCCCATTTCAAAACCCTGAAAATGTCACAAAAGCCACTTTTGGCAGAGGCAAGAATATCTCTAGACTGAACTTGGTCAAAAATGAGGTTAACATCATTCGGATTGGGGGAGCTAGGAAATCTGGTATCATCAACTTTGAAAGAGGCAAGAGGGGTAGACACAAAGTTTCTACTAGCTTCAGGGTTCTCAGTTTTTTTGCTGCAGAGAGTCCGCAGAGTAGGAAACCATCTTCATTTTTTGTTGAGTTATAGTTGCATTTAGGAAAACACTCATGTTTGAGTTTTCGTGGGCCATCGATAAACTTTGGTGACTACAATTTTGGATTACACTTTAGTTGTGCATTCTATATGCATATTTTGTATCGCCTTTCACGAACCCTTAGTTTTCGTTGAATTATAGCCGCACTTAGGAAACAGCACATGTTTGAGTTTTCTTGGGCCATTGACCAACTTTGGTGACTACGATTGTGGATTCCACTGTAGTTGTCCATTTTGTATGCTTATTTTCTATCACCTTTCGCAAACCTTCATTTTTTCTTGAGTTATAGCTGCATTTACCAAACCGCTCGACTTTGAGTTTATAGAATGCACAATTACAGTGTAATCCACAATCGTAGTCACCAAAGTTGATCGATAGTCCACAACAACTCAAACACAAAAACTGAAACTCGAGCAGTTTCTTAAATGCGGCTATAACTCAACAAAAAATGAATGTTCGCAAAATGTGATAGAAAATGCACGTATAGAATGCACAACTACAGTTTAATCCACAAGCGTAGTCACCAAAGGTGATCGATGGCCCACAAAAACACAAATACTAGCGGTTGCATTCTGTATGCATATTTTTAATCACTTTTAGTGAGCCTTCATTTTTTCTTGAGTTATAGCTGCATTTAGGAAAACGCTCGTGTTTGAATTTTCATCGAGCATTGATCAACTATGGTGACTACAATTGTGGATTGCACTATAGTTGTCCATTTTCTACGTATTTTTTCTATCGCCTTTCGTGAACTCTTGTTTTTTATTAAATTATAGCTGCGGTTAGGAAATTGCTCGTATTTCAGTTTTTGTGGGCCATCGATCAACTTTGGTGACTACGATTATGGATTGCATTGTAGTTGTCAATTCTATAAGCGTATTTTCTGTTCTCCTTTCACAAACCTTTATTTTTCATTGATTTATAGCCGTATTTAGGAAACTGGTCGTGTTTGAGTTTTCATGGAAGATGATTGAAAATATGCATACAGAATGGAAAGTTATAGTGCAATCCACAATCGTAGTCAACAAAGTTTATTGATGGCACACGAAAACTCAATCTTGAGAGGTTTCCTAAGAGCAGCTATAACTCAACGAAAATTGAAGGTTTTTGAAAAGTGAAAGAAATAAGCATATAGAATGCACAACGATAGTGTACTGCACAATCATAGTCACCAAAGTTGATCAAAGTTGATCGATGGCCCACGAAAACTCAAACACGAGCACTTTCCTAAATTCGGGTATAACTCAACAAAAAATTAAGGTTTGTGAAAGGCGATTAAAAATATGCATACATAATGTACATCTACAGTACAATCCTCAATCGTTGTCACCAAAGTTGATTGATGGCCCACGAAAACTCAAACTTGAGTAGTTTCCTAAATGCGGATATATCTCAACAAAAAATGAAGGTTCTTTAAAGGCGATAGAAAATACTCATAAAGAATGCACGAATACAGTGTAATCCACAATCATAGTCACCGAAGTTGATCGATGGCCCACAAAAACTCAAAAACGAGTGTTTTCCTAAATGCGGCTATAACTCAACAAAAAATGAAGTTTCATCAAAGGCGATTAAAAATATGCATACAGAATGCACAACTATAGTACATTCCACAATCATAGTCATCAAAGTTGATCGTTGGCCACAAAAACTCAAACATGAGGGGTTTCATAAATGTGGCTATAACTTAACAAAAAATGAAGGTTCTCGAAAGGCAATAGAAAATAAACATACATAATGGAAAACTATAATGCAATCCACTATTGTAGTCACCAAAGGTGATCGATAGTCCATGAAAACTCAAACATGAGCAGTTTCCTGAATGTGGGTATAACTCTACAAGAAAAACATGTATAAAAGGAACAACTACAATGTAATCCACAATTGTACTCACCAAAGTTGATCATGGCCCTCAAAAACTCAAACACGAGCGTTTTCCTCAATTCACCTATAAATCAACAAAAAATGAAGGTTCGTGAAAGGCGATTAAAAATATGTGTAAAAAATGCACAACTAAAGTACAATCCAAAATCTTAGCAACCAAATTTGATCAATGGCCCACAAAAACTTAAACACGAGCAGTTTCCTAAATGCTACTATAACTCAACAAAAAATTAAGCTTTGTGGGACATGATAGAAAATACACATATAGAATGCACAACTATAGTGTAATCCGCAAGCGTAGTCACTAAAGTTGATCGATGGCCCACAAAAAGTCAACAAAAAATGAACGTTCACGAAAGGCGATAGAAAATAGGCATACAAAATCGAAAACTATAGTGCAATCCACAATTGTAGTTACCAAAGTTGATTGATGGCTCACAAAAACTCTAAAATGAGGAGTTTCCTAAATACGGCTAGAGCCAATTGAAAAATGAACGTTCACAAAAGGCAATAGAAAATACATTTATAGAATGGATAACTACATTGTAATCACCAAAGGTGCTAGATGGCAGGTAAAACTTCAAACAAGAGCGGTTTCATAAGTGCGGCTATAACTCAACGAAAAATGAAGGTTCACGAAAGGCGATAGAAAATACGCATACAAAATGGACAACTAAAGTGCAATCCAAAATCGTAGTCACCAAAGTTGATCGATGGCCCACAAAAACTCTAATACACTTAAAGAAAATAGAATTAACGAATGGATAACTACAATGCAATCGACAATCGTAGCCATTCAAGTTGCTAGATGGCCTGTAAAAACTCAAACAAGAGCAGTTTCGTAAGTGCGGCTATAACTCAACAAAAAAAGAAGGTTCGTAAAAGGTGATAAAAAATACACGCATAGTCACCAAAGTTGATCGATGACCCTCGAAAACTCAAACTCGAGTGGTTTCCTAAATGTGGCTATAACTCAACAAAAAATGAAGGTTGACAAAAGGCGATAAAACATGCATGTATAGAATGGACAACTATAGTGCAATCCACAATCATAGTCTCCAAAGTTGATCAATGGTCACAAAATCTCAAGCACGAGCGGTTTCCTAAGTGTAGCTATAACTCAATGAAAAATGAAGGTTCTCGAAAGGCAATAGAAAACACGTGTATAGAATGCACAAGTACATTGTAATCCACAATCATAGTCACAAAACTTCATCGATGGTCCACGAAAACTCAAACACAAGCATTTTCCTAAATGCAGTTATAACTCAACAAAAAATGAAGGTTCGTCAAAGGTGATTAAAAATATGTGTACAAAATACACAACTACAATACGATCCACAATCACATAGTTGATGGGTTGCCCAAAAAACTCAAACATGAACGGTTTCCTAAATGAGGTTATAACTCAACAAAAAATGAAGGTCCACAAAAGGTGATAGAAAATACGTGTATAGAATGTACAATTACAATGTAATCCACAATCGTAGTCACCAAAGTTAATCGATAGCCTAGAAAAACTAAAACACGAGATGTTTGCTAAATGCAGTTATAACTCAACAAGAAATGAAAGTTTTGCGAAAGGTGATAGAAAATAAGGGTATAGAATGCACAACTACAGTATAATCGACAAGTGTATTCACCAAGGTTGATCGATGGCCAATGAAAACTGAAATTCGAGTAGTTTAATAAATGCGGCTATAACTCAACAAAAAATGAAGGTTCTTGCAAGACGGTTCTAAATATGCGTACAAAATGTACAAATACAGTACAATCCACAATCATAGTCACCAAAGTTGATTGATGGCCCAAAAAATCTCAAACATGAGCGGTTTCCTAAATGTAGCTATAACTCAACAAAAAATGTAGTTTCACGAAAGGCAATAGAAAATACACGTATATAGAATGCACAACTATAATGAAATTTGCAAGCATAGTCAACAAAGTTGATCGATGACCCACAATAACAGAAATATGAGTGGTTTCCTAATATGGCTATAACCTAACAAAAAATATGTGTACAAAATTAACAACTATAGTACAATCCACAATCATAGTCACCAAAGTTGATCGATGGCACTCAAAAACTCAAACTCGAGTGATTTCCTAAATGTGGCTATCCACAATCGTAGTCACAAAACTTGACCGATGGCCCACGAAAACTCAAACACGAGTGGTTTCCTAAGTGCAGCAATAACTAAATAAAAAAAGAAGGTTCGTGAAAGGTGATATAAAATACGTGTATAGAATGCACAACTACGGTGTTATCCACAATCATAGTCACCAAAGTTGATGTATGGCACACGAAAACTCAAACATAAGCACTTTCATAAATGTGGCAATAATTAAAAAAAAATTAAGGTTCATTAAAGGGGATTAAAAATATACGTACAGAATGCACAACTATAGTACAATCGACAATCATACTCACCAAAGTTCATTGATGGCCCACAAAAACTCAAACATGAGGAATTTCCTAAATGCGGCTATAAGTCAACAAAAAATTAAGGTTCACAAAATGAGATAGAAAATACATGTATAGAATGAACAACTACAGTGCAATCCACAATCGTAGTCACCAAAGTTTATCGATGGCCCACGAAAAATGCAAACACAAGCAATTTCCTAAATGCAGTTATAACTCAAAAAAAATGAAGGTTCACGAAAGGCAATAAAAAATATGCATATATAATGCACAACTACAGTGTAATCCACAAGAGTAGTCACCAAAGTCGATTGATGGCCCACGAAAACTGAAAGAGGAGTAGTTTCCTAAGTGCAGCTATAACTCAATGAAAAATGAACGTTTGCAAAAGGTGACATAAAATATGCGTATAGAATGCAAAACTACAGTGTAATCCAGAATCATTGTCACCAAAGTTATTCGATGGCCCACGAAAACTCAAACACAAGCGTTTTCCTAAATGCAACTATAACTCAACAAAAAATGAAGGTTCGTAAAAGGCGATTACAAATATAAGTATAGAATGCACAACTACAATACAATCCACAATCATAAAAGGCGATTACAAATATGCGTATAGAATGGACAACTACAAAGCAATTCACAGTCGTAGTCACCAAAGATGACTGATGGCCCACGAAAACTCAAACATAAGGGTTTTCCTAAATACGGCTATAACTAAAAAAAAATGAAGGTTCATGAAAGGTGATTAAAAATATGTGTACAAAATGTACAACTATAGTACAATCCACAGTCGTACTCATGAAAGTTGATCGATAGCCTAAAAAATCTCAAACATGAGTAGTTTCCTAAATGTGGCTATAACTAAAAAAATGAAGGTTTGCGAAGGCGATAGAAAATATGCATATGGAATGCACAACTACAGTGTAATCCACTAGCTTAGTCACAAAATTTGATCGATGGCCCACACACTAACTTATTTGATTGCAAAATCTGATGAAACTGCCCAACAAAATATGTATAATTTTATGTATCGTTGGGTGCTTGTAAATTTTGGAGTGTAATTTTCAATTTTTTGAAAGTTTATCCCTGACGTTCGTCGAAATTTCGATGAACCTGGGGTTTGTCGAAATGTCGGCTATCATTTTCGTCGAATTTTTGACAAACATGAAAAATAGAAGAAAATCAATTAGTGGCCGACATAAAGAAAAGTGAGTTCACGCCTGATTTATTGCGACAATGCTTTGCTCTACTTGAAACAGTTTGTGGAGAACTAAGGACAATTTTCTTGGGAAAAAAAAAATTCAAGAAGATATCACCAAGTTGAGGGTAGTCATTGTCTTTTTGCAAAATTCAGTTGTGAAGTCATATTTGTAGTTCCAGGTTTGAAAATCATATTTGAAAGCAACATCTCATCAGATTTCATTTTTAGAGGTTTAGGGTTTTGAGAATTTCATGTCCAGATTTTGTTGTGTGGAATCACCATAAAATGACAACCAGGGAACATATTCTTGTGATTGTAATTATGTGATCCATAACTCTATTGGTCATGTTGTACAATTGTGCTATAACAAATACAGAATGCATTCATGTGTGACCCAAGTTTAATGTGGCTATTTTGTGATAGAAATGGAGGCACTCATATAATGTAGGTGTCAATCATCATTGGGTGCATTCAGGTTGTCTCGAGTTTAACAGGTTAGGATGTAATTATAGCATGATCGAAGAGTGATTACCTCTTGCTGTAATAAAGAGCCTATAACTTTGGTTGATATGCAGAGTGGTTGTGTTATATCAATTATGTAGTGCATTCAAGCACAACCCATGTTTAATGGGCTATTCTAGAGAGTGATCAAGATTTTCTAAACCTGATGAATGTTACTTGACATATATTTACAGAATCTCAAATTCCTTCAGAGGCTTTTGAAGTATCAATGTATCTTACATAGGGTTTAGAATGAATTCTTTTAATTAAAAAAAAAAATGATGTATTTCCCTGTAATGAGATAATGTGGAGATCTCCTAAATTTTCCCCAGCACACTATCCTCTTTGGCACTGTATTCATTACTCCAGCTACTAGGGTTTTGCATGTGACATCTTTAATATCTTCATAACTGTGGATTTTAAATAGATCTTAGTCTTTGCTTTAATCGTTTTCATGGTAACCCTTGAGTTCCATAATCCACCTTCAATCTCTTCTAAGAACGGTGTCTTAAGGTAGACTGCATAGTATGCATATAAAGCAAGTCCTTCATACATACCATTGTTCCAAACCACCACTCACTGCCTTGCTTAAAATGTTGCCTCCATAAGCAAAATAGCATGTTTTAAAATCATGGTTGTCAATGATTGACCATTAAGGTCACCACTTTCATCATGAAGATACAATGAGATTTTTGTCTTCAAACTCAAGGCATTATGCAAGATAACATTGTGAATTGTTTGTTGTGTACGATTTAATTTTTTTCTTGCACATTTACTACTTTTCTAACTTTCCTTTAAGACTGGGTATTGCACCCTTAGCTGCAATCTCAAACAACTCACTCACTATCACTTGAAGATTCCCTTCATGAGAATCCTTCTATAAAATCAAACTATGCCCTATAGACTGCCTACTTACTACAGGGGACTCATTGTTTCATGGTATTGCAGTTCTTAAGATCCTTCAACCTTATTGACACTACTTCATAGTCTACAAGGTATTATTCACTATTCTCCCATCTTTGAAGAGTCTCAAAACACTGCTCAAACATGCAATCCACTACCTCCATTATACATTAATGGCTAATAAGAAAATATTGAACTTATGATTACCATTGTTACTTCATTTGGATAGTCATTCCTTGATTGCATTTGTCTTGTCTAACACTACCAAAAGCATTTGAAAAACTGTTAAGGTCAGCAAAAGGGTAAGGAAACTCACTGTTAAAATCTCCACTTTACTATGCAAAGTTTGAGTTTTATTATCTTGTCACTGCTCAGCCTCTTTTTGACTGTCATGTCTCAAGTGACTGTCATTCTTCTTACCGTAGATTGCATTTACAAATGTCACTAAGCTACATAGTGTGCTTGTTATTGGCTACAATCTTTAGATTGCAAGATTTTGTTATTTCCTACAACGTCTCAATCTTTCTAGTATTGCAACTTCACTAATCCACTATAGTTATTGTTTATATTTCTACGAAGGCCTAGGGTTTGTACCCTAATCATGCTCTTACCAATGCTTTCGTTGTTTTTTATTAGGGATCTCTCAATGTTGAGGGCCCTAGGGATAAGCTCGTCATAAGATGTGACACATTGCATCTTTAACTAAAAGGATAAATCCGTATTGACATTAACAATGATGATTTCGACTTGTTGCTCCTTAGGAATGGGTCACTTGCTCTTACTACCTCACTACCTCCATCATTCTAGGAAGTTTGCGAACAAGTTCAATATTCTGATTTTAGGAGTCTTAACGGTTGGAAATCATAGTAAAATGAAAATTTAATAAGTTTTGGAATTAGCATTTTACAGTGTTTTTTGGGGTTATTAACTTCAGACTATCTTCTCTTTTGTAGGGGTGGTTGCATGCCAAATTTTTTTGGTGTAAAATATCAGAATTATTAGATTATGTTACCTATCTATGAATAAAAATGATTGGAGTGTGAGTTTGATATTTTTGGAAAATCTAAATAGTCAAGCTTGGTAAAGAAAAATCATGTCAGATAATATTAGTCCAGAACAAAATGAAGAGACTTCTACTTGATAGATTGTGGGCTAGACTGAAAAGAAAGGGTGATGGGAAATGTTATTGACCTTATAATAATTGCAAAGGATTAAAGACGAGATGACTTTTAATGACAACAGTTGAGAAACATTGTAGGCAGCATGGTCACATTGAAGGGGGGCATGATTATTGTCCATTGGTAAGTTGTTCATTATATGTGTTTATATTGATTGAATTTGTAAATGTTTATATCATTTTAACATTTTATATATATATATATATATAATCACTTGACCATGATCGTGGTTTATTTGTGTCTATCATTATTATAAAGGTGGGGCGCCCTAGGGCAGATGATATGGATTATCACGGCATGAAGAATGTGGTTTTACAAGCGGACAAACATGGAGCTGTGAATATCGAAGATGAAGTTAATGATCCCATGGAAGAAGATGATAATGCGCCAGAAAACACAGTTGAAGATGATGGTACGAATACATTGATAGATGACACATTTAGTGGTAGAGTTGAACATGATGATCAAGATGACTTTGATAATGTTCATGATTTACCTATACTTGAGAAGGCATACAAACCCCTTTATGAAGGCTCCCAAACAACTATTCTCTCTGTTGTATTATTGTTGTTGAATTTGAAGGTTATGAATGGATGTTAAGGTATGTCATATATGTCATCTTTTTTCATCTATTTTAATTGTTGTTAGTTCATCACTAGTAAATAAAGGATGAAATATGTACTATTAATATTCTTTATATGAACAAATTATTTTTTGTTGTAGATTGATTGGTGAATTTTTGATACCGCCATCAAATATTTTACCTCGCTCATACCGAGATTAATGTGCCATTATGAAAGATATCAGAATGGAGTTTCAAGCAATAGATGCATGTCCCAATGATCATATTATATGTCATAAACAATAGGAATTTGCAACAAAATGTATAGAATATCATATCAGTAGATATCAAATAGATCAACTAACCAAAAAGGTGTCTCACAAGGTTCTTCGTTATATTCCCATTATTCCATGTATGCAACAATTATTTAGGTGCGAAAGCTTAGTGCAATTTAGTACAAAATGCTCATGTTTAGGTTTTCGTGGGCCATGGATCAACTTTGGTGATAGTATGATTTTGGATTGTACCGTAGTTGTGCAGTCTATAAGCGCATTTACGATCACCTTTTGCGAACCTTCATTTATCATTGAGTTATAGACACACTTAGGAAATCACTCATGTTTTATCTTTCCTGAGCTATCGACCAATTTTGGTGACTACAATTGTGGATTGCACTGTAGTTTTCTATTTTGTACGTGTATTTTCTATTGGCTTTCATGAACCTTCATTTTTTATTGAGTTATACCCGCATTTAGGAAAATGCTCATGTTTGAGTTTTCTTGGGCCATCGATAAACTTTGGTGACTACGATTGTGGATTATATTGTATTTGTGCATTCTATACGAGTATTTTCTATCACCTTTCACGAACATTCATTTTTTGTTGAGTTATTGCTAGACTTAGGAAATCGCTTGTGTTTGAGTTTTCGTGGGCGGTTGATCAACTGTGGTGAAAACGATTGTGGATTTCACTGTAGTTGTCCATTTTGTACTTGCATTTTCTATCGCATTTCGCAAACCATCATTTTTTTGAGTTATAGCTGCATTTGGTTTGGAAATTGCTCGAGTTTGACTTTTTGTGGGCCATGGATCAAATTTGGTGACTATGATTGTGGATTTTACTGTAGGATTGTGTATATTTTTCATTTCCCTTCAAAAACCTTCATTTTTTATTGAGTTATTAGCCGCATTTAGGAAAGCGCTCATGTTTGAGTTTTCGTCGGCCATGATCAACTTTGGTCACTACGATTTTGGATTGCACTGTAGTTGTCGATTATGTACGTGTATTTTCTATCACCTTGCCTGAACCTTCATTTTTTGTTGAGTTAAAGCCGCATTTAGGAAATCGCTTGTGTTTGAGTTTTCCTGGGCCATCGAACAACTATAGTGACTACGACTCTAGAATGCATTGTAGTTGTCCATTCTGTATGTGTATTTTCTATCACCTTTTGCAAACCTTCACTTTTTGTTGACTTATAGCCACATTTAGGAAACCGCTCGTGTTTGAGTTTTTATCGGCCATCGATCAACTTTGGTGACTACGATTATGGATTGTATTGTAGTTGAGCGCTCTATATGCATATTTTTTATCACCTTTTAGAAACCTTCATTTTTTGTTGAGTTATTGCCACATTTAGGAAAGCGTTCATGTTTAAGTTTTCATGGGCCATCGATCAACTTTGATGACTATGATTGTGGATTGCACTATAGTTGTACATTTTGTATGTGTATTTTCTTTCACCTTTCAAGAACCTTCATTTTTTATTGAGGTATAACCACATTAAGGAAAACGCTTGTGTTTGAGTTTTCGTGGGCCATCGATCAACTGTGACTATGATTTTGCATTGCACTGTAGTTGTGAATTCTATACAGGTATTTTCTATCTCTCCTTTCGCAAACCTTAATTTTTCCTTAAGTTATAGCCGCATTTATGAAACTACTCATTTTTGAGTTTTCGTGGGCCATTAATCAACTTTGGAGACTACAATTGTTGATTGCACTGTAGTTTTCTATTATACACCCATATTTTGTATTTCTTTTCCTGAATCTTCATTTTTTGGTTAGTTATATCTGTATTTAGGAAACCTCTCTTGTTTGAGTTTTTGTGGGCCTTTGATTAACTTTATTGACTACGCTTGTGTATTACAGTGTAGTTGTGCATTCTATACACGTATTTTCTATTGTATTTCATGAACCTTCATTTTTTGTTGAGTTATAGCTACATTTAGGAAACCGTTGTGTTTGAGTTTTCATTGGCCATTAAACAACTTTGGTGAGTAAGATTGTTGATTGCATTGTAGTTGTCCATTATGTACGCATATTTTCTATCACTTTTGACGAACCTTCATTTTTTGTTGAGTTATGGCCACATTTAGGAAACCGGTTGTGTTTGAGTTTTCGTTGGCCATTGAACAACTTTGGTGACTACGATTGTTGATTGCAATCTAGTTGTCCATTATGTACGCGTATTTTCTATCACTTTTGATGAACCTTCATTTTTTGTTTAGTTATAGCAGCATTTAGGAAAACACTCGTATTTGAGCTTTTATGGTCCATCGATCAACTTTGGCAACTACGATTGTGTATTGCACTGTAAATATGCATTTTGTACATGTATTTTCTTTTTCCTTTACTGAACCTTCATTTTTTATTGAGTTATAAGGGTATTTAGGAAACCACTCGAGTTCTAGTTTTCATTGGCCATCAATCAACTTTGGTGACTAGGATTATGGATTACCCTATAGTTGTCTATTCTTTACGTGTATTTTCTATTGCCTATCGTGAAACTTGATTTTTTGTTGAGTTATAGCTGCACTTATGACACCACTTGTGTTTTAGTATTGGTGGGCCATCGATAAACTTTGGTGACTATGTTTGTGGATTATATTGTAGTTGTGTATTCTATATGCATATTTTCTATCACCTTTGATGAAACTTCATTTTTCGTTGAGTTATAGCCACACTTAGGAAAATGCTCACGTTTGAGTTGTCATGGGCCATCGATGAACTTTAGGAAAAGCTTATGTTTGAGTTTTTGTTGACCATCGATCAAGATGGTGATTACGATTGTGGATTGCACTTTAGTTTTCCATTCTGCACACATGTTTACTATCGCATTTCACAAACCTTTATTTTTCGTTGAGATATATTTGCACTTAAGAAATCACTTGTGTTTGAGTTTTCGTGGGCCATCGATCAACTTTGGTGACTATGATGTAGTTTCATAAATGCGGCTATAACTAACCTAAAATTGGAGGTTCGCAAAAGGCAATAGAAAATGCACGTATAGAATGCACAACTCCAATGTAATCCACAACCGTAGTCACCAAAATTGATCAAAGGCCCACGAAAACTCAAACTCGAGTGGTTTCCTACATGTGGCTAGAACACAACAAAAAGTGAAGTTTCGCAAAAGGCGATAGACATTACACATAAAGAATGGACAACTATAGTGCAATCCACAATTGTAATCACCAAAGTTGATTGTTGGCTCACAAAAACTCAAACACGAGCAATTTCCTAAGTGCGGCAATAACTCAACAAAAAATGAAGGTTCGCAAAAGGCGATGGAAAATACACGTATAGAATGCACAACTACAGTGTAATTCACAAGTGTAGTCTCCAAATTTGATCGATGTCTCTCAAAAACTCAATCATAAGGTTTCCTAAGTGCGGCTATCACTCAATGAAAAATGAAGGTTCACAAAAGGTGATGGAAAATGCACTTATATAATGCACAACTACAGTGCAATCCACAATCATAGTCACCAAAGTTGATCCATGGCCCATGAAAACTTAAACACGAGTTTTTTCCTATATGCAGCTATAATTGAAAAAAATGAAAGTTCATGAGAGGCGATTAAAAATATGTGTACATAATGCAAAACTATAATACAATCCGCAATCGTAGTCACCAAAGTTGATAAATGCCCCAAAAAGACTCAAACATGAGCGGTTTCCTAAATGCAGCTATAACTAAAAAAACTGAAGGTTT
This sequence comes from Sequoia sempervirens, assembly GCA_007258455.2. Lineage (NCBI taxonomy): Eukaryota > Viridiplantae > Streptophyta > Pinopsida > Cupressales > Cupressaceae > Sequoia > Sequoia sempervirens. The sequence goes on along the minus strand of VDFB02281492.1, from coordinate 162,925,371 downwards.
ATGAAAGGAAATACAAAATACTTGTATAGAATGCACAACTATAGTGTAATCCACAAGCGTAGTAACGAAAGTTGATTGATGACCCACGAAAACTAAAACATGAGCGGTTTCCTGAATGGGGCTATAACTCAACAAAAAATGAAGGTTCGCGAAAGGCGATAGAAAATACGCGTACATAATGGACAACTATAGTGCAATCAAGAATCGTAGTCACCAGAGTTGATCGATGTTCCATGAAAACTCAAACAACAGCAGTTTTCGTCAATACGGCTATAACTCAATGAAAAATAAAGGTTCGTGAAAGGCGAAATAAAATACTCGTACAGATTGGACAACTATAGTCTAATCCATAGTCATAGTCACCGAAGTTGATCAATGGCCCACAAAAACTTAAATAAAATTGATTTCCTAATTACGACTATAGCTCAACAAAAAATGAAGGTTTGTGAAAAGCGATTAAAAATATTCGTACAGGATGGACAACTATTGTACAATCCACTATCGTAGCTACCAAAGTTGATAGATGGCCAACGAAAACTCAAACTCAAGCGATTTCGTAAATGCAGCTATAACTCAAAGAGAAATTGAAGGTTCGTGATAGGCGATAGAAAATATGTGTACATTATGGACAACTACAGTGCAATCCATAATTGTAGTCACCAATGTTGATCGATGGCCTACGAAAACTCAAACACAAGAGGTTTCCTGAGTGCAGATGTAATCCATAATCGTAGTCACCAAAGTTGATTGATGGCCCACAAAAACTTAAACACGAGTGTTTCCCTAAATACAGCTATTACTCAACAAAAAATGAAGGTTCGTGAAAGAATAATAAAAATATGCGTACATAATGCACAACTATAGTACAATCCATAATTGTAGTAAGCAAAGTTTGATTGATGGCCCAAAAAAACTCAAATACGAGCGGTTTCCTAAATGCAGCTATAAGTCAATGAAAAATTAATGTTAACAAAAAGTGATAGAAAATACGCGTACATAATGGACAACTATAGTGCAATCTAGAATCATAGTCACCAAAGTTGACCGATGGCCTACGAAAACTCAAAAACGAGCGGTTTCCTAAGTGCGGCTATAACTCAATGAAAAATAAAGGTTCACAAAAGGCGATAGAATATAACCATAGAGAATGCACAAATACAGTGTTATCCACAATTGTAGTCACCAAAGTTGATCAATGGCCAACAAAAACTCAAATACGAGTGATTTCCTAAATGCGGCTATAACTCAACAAAAAATGAAGGTTTGCGAAAGGCGATAGAAAATTAGCTTTCATAATGCAGAACAACATTGCAATCCACAATTATAGTCACCAAAGTGGATCGAGGGCCCACAAAAATTAAACCACAAGCGGTTTCCTAAATGGGGCTATAACTAAAAAAAAAAAAAAGTTTCATGAGAGGCGATAGAAAATACGTGTATAGATTGGACAACTACATAGCCATCCATAATTGTAGTCACCAAGTTTATCGATGGCCCACGGAAACTCAATGACGAGTGTTTTCCTAAATATGGCATACATTCGGCCAAGAAGAAATATGTTTATCAACTTATGATATTGCAATAATTTTTATGATATTGCAATAATTTTTACATGTTTGATATATTGCAAGTGAAACACCACAAGGCTATGTGGTGCAATGGTCATAAATTTCAAATCAAAATGTTGGATGACATGAAGAAACTTGTGATTCTGGTATAACTGCAGTCTTTCAGGTGACTAATGTTTTATCTAGAAGCGACATACATCCGTTGGGGTAACTAATGTTTTAGGTGACTAAATGTGTACAACAATTGGGGTAGCAATGTACAAGTATTGGATAATTTTATATTAATAGTTTGTCCTATCACAAATATAAAAGGTTAGCACAATAAATAACATGAATTTTCCCATTAAATGTGAAAGATTTTCAAAAAAAAATAGTTTTCAACTATTGGTCCATTTTTGTTCAGTATAAGTTGTATTTTAAATCATTGTGTTGTTTTTATAACAACAAATAGATTTTTTTTGTTCAACTATTAGTCCATATGTGTTGAATATAAAAGGTAGATATAGCAAATATTTATGGTTATCAATAAGTATTTGGTCTCTCTCTCTCTCACTCACTCACTCGGTCTATCTCTCTTCCCTCTACCCTAAACCCTAAACCCTTAAACCCTCTACCCTCTACCCTCTACCCTCCCTTCCTTTATCTCTCTCTCTCTCTCTCAAGTCTCTCCCACCTAGCACCATTCCTTCTTTGAGGTCTCTCTCTCTCACTCACACACTCACTCACTCTATCTCAAGTCTCTCCCTCCTACCCCTTCTCCCTGTCTTAGGTCTTTCTCTCGATCACTCACTCTGTCTATCTCTCTCCCCTTAACCCTAAACCCTTAACCTCCCTTCCTTTTATCTCTCCCACTCCTCTCTCTCTCTCTCTCAAGTCTCTCCCTCCTACCCCTCATCGCTAAACCCTCAACCATAAACCCTTAAACCTTCTATCCTCTACCCTCAACACTCTTCCCCTCTCCCTTCCCCCTCCTAATTAATCTCTCTCTCTCTACGTCTCTCTACCACTCCCTCTTTGAGGTCTCTCACTCACTCACTCACTCACTCTATCTCAAGTCTCTCCCTCCTACCCCTTCTCCCTCTCTTGGGTCTTTCTCTCACTCACTCACTCCCTCTACCTCTCTCCCCTCCACCCTTAACCCTAAACCCTTACACCATCTACCCTGTACACTTAACCCTCCCTCCCTCTATCTATTTCCCACTCCCTCCCTATCTCTCTCTCAAGTATCTTCAATATCCTACACCCTCTCCCTCTCTTAGGTCTCTCTCTCACTTACTCACTCCCTCTATCTTTCTCCCCTTAACCCTAAACCCTTAATTCCCTTAACTCTCCCTTCCTTTATCTCTCTCCCACTCCCTCCCTCTCTCTCTCTCTCAAGTCTCTCCCCCCTACTCCTCAAACCAAGTAAAACTTTTAAACCTTCTATCCTCTACGCTCAACACTCTTCCCCTCCCCCTTCCCTCTCCACTCCTCTCACCTCCTTCTTCCCATCTCCCTTCCCCCTCCTAATTATTTCTCTATATATATATATATCTCTCCCTTTCCCTCTCTCTCTCTCTCTTGCCCACGCTCCACCTCCTAGAAATATCAATCACCCTCCCTATATCTCTATCTATTCATCCTTATCTCTTTATCTCTCTACCCCTCTCTATCTCTTTGTCCTCCTTTCTATTTGTATGTTTGTCATTATCTCCCTCTCTCTCTCTATATTTTCTTCCATGTATTTATCTTTGTCTCCTTAAGTGTGCAATGGGTACATTGAAGAGGTCTTAAAGGAGAATTATCATATTTTTAATCAAATGGCTTGCTACCTTGAGCATAACTCCCCAAGGACACATGCTATCCTTGGATTGTTGACATGAAACAACCAATGAAAATTTAGTTTCTCTCTCATATTAATAGATATTGCTATTATATTAAATATATATTATATTAATTATATTTTGTATTATATAAAAATATACTTATTATTAATTATTAATTATAATAATTTTATATGTATTTAATAATTTTGTTAAAGAATATGGTATATAATTATAATAAGTTGAATAATTATATTATTTAATATGTGAAATATAGCTAATCTATACTTAACTATATTGTAGAATATTAAAATCTAGCTAAATGGTGCCAAAATTTTGAACTTAATTAACATACTGTAAAACCTAACGAAACCAAGTTGTAGCTCGTGAAATTGGAGAAGTGAAAGGTCAATGCCAGTGTCAAGGAAGAGTTTGGAGTAGTGAAAACAAGGTCAGTGCTAGCGTCAAGGAAGAGTTCGGAGTTAAAACTAGGTCAATACCAGCACCGATGAAGAGTTTGGAGTAGTGAAAAAAAGGTCAATACTAGTGCTAAGGAAGAGTTTGGAGTTAAAACAAGGTCAATACCAGCACCGACGGAGAGTTTGGAGGAGTGAAAACAAGGTCAATATCAGCACCGAGGAAGAGTTTAGAGGAGTGAAAACAAGGTCAATACCAGCGCCGAGGACAAGGTTGAGGGCACTCAGGGAAAATCAACGACCAAGGGGCAATAAGTATTGTAAGTTTGGCACCCCCTTTCTCTTTAACCTTCAATTTTCATGCCTAGATTCCAAAGATCTTCTCGTACATTGGCACCCCCATTATCGTAAAATGGTATAAGATAAGACAGAAAAAATAAAATAGCTTAGTCTTTCACATTTTTATCCACCAGCCTTAGGTCTTGGAAAAACTCCCATAATCTACCCACATCCTGGTTGAGGTCTAGGATTTCATCACACATAGCCTTCATTCCATGAGTTTGAAACAATTGTAGACTTACCCAAGTATATGCTAGGCTAGGGTAGATCTAATGAATGGAAATAGAGGCATACAATTATTCTTTAATACCTCCACCACAAATATATGCAAGGTTTTGGTTGTTTTTACGGTAAGCAAGTTGATCTTCTAATCTACCTATGGAATTGCCAATTCCAATAAAGGGCAGCTCTTAGGACCTAGACCAACTAACGAGAATTTGAAAGACCTACTACACTTTGGGCTCTGCAAGACTTGGGAGGGTGATCCCTTAATGCATTTACAACCTTTGCACCATCATCATAAACAACATTAACAACAATAGATAATCTCATTTAATAGCTCAACATAATAAGATAATACCGAGTTGAATTGGTTGTTTATCAATAATATCAACTATTTGGAGCATGAGATAACTACAACAACATTTCACAGTATAAGATAGTCATTGATTTGCAATTTTTAGCAAGCTCTAAGTAAAGGAAAACAAATACTGAACCATACGAATAAGTACAACTTAGATCAATGCCATATATCCATTGGAGGAGTCAAATTTATAAGCATCTAAGGGTTTATGACAGACTTAACACATAACATATAAGATCCTTGATAACATTCTTTTACAATCTCATCCATATGCATTTTAATCCAATACTACTTATCAAATCCTTACACAGAGCATATCCACCTACAATCCCATTCAAGCATTTTAATTAATTCTTTGAATTAAACCTAAAACAAGAATCATACACACCACAACAGTGAGATGAACGAAACAACCCTTGTTCATTTTATTCAAAATTCAGATATGCTTGTACAATGGAGAGACATTAGTTCGAATTAATCATATCAATTCAAATGCTAGTAATGTCATAAAACATCAAAACCCCATGAATTTAAAACCTATTATAGAATGACTCAAAAATTAAATTGTATTTTCCCTAAAACCATCAGAATTTACAATTTGCTCTACAACTTCTTCTAGACTCAACCAAAAATATCTAACTTGCTAACCCATACATTGAAATCCTTCTTATAGAAAAAAAAAGGAGCAAACAAGAATCGGGCCAGAAAGCACACTTGTCAGCAGCCAATTGGACCGCCTTGTGATATTCTAAAAATTTGTTACAACAACAATCTCCCCAGAGAATCTTCTTGTTCATCGTGCCCGCTTAGAATGGTTGATGCAGCAACAAAAAAACTTCAAGAATTTCTTGCCTAGACTATCACCAAAAAACAAAATTGGAATCTATTGTAACTACAACAACTGATTTGTCAACCATTAGCAGCTTACTCCTTTTCACTCTTCCTCATTTAAATATATATTTAGCCATTTCCGGTACTCTTCATCAGTTGGCCAATCAAAATTGATCACCTCATTCACCTTGACAATATAAGGTTTGTACTTAACTGCCACCTGATTCGCTTCTGTCTCAAAAGACTCCAAGAATGAGTTGGTGCTAATGATTTTGTCCATACAACTCACTAACAAATCATAATCTAAGTTACCCTATTTTTGAGGGTTTTGTAGTCGAAACATGATATAAAAGGGCTCTTACACTTTTGTGATTACTATAGCTTGTGTAAGAGGCCCCATGGATACTATTGTAATTGTAGGATGCATGAATAGGGCGTAGGATGAGAAATAGAGAAGGTATAGCTGCTGTCCTCAATAGTTTTATGAAGAAAAACATGTGACATGAGAGGTTCAAGCCTAGGTTTCAACAAAACATGTATACCTGGATACCATGGAGAAAGGCTAGTCTTTGGGCTCTTTCATCAATCATCCTACCTTAAAACATACCAAAACTCTCCTAGCAATTAGACATGGGAAGATTTAATATGATATAAAAAAAAAAATTATTGCCAAAGCGTAAAACTATGATGACTTAACCAGGCCTAGTACACACTCCCTACCCATTAACCACTTAGACATATGGAAATTAAATGTAAATTTTCTACTATTTTTAGTCATGTAGGTGTCCAATAAACCACTTGGTGGTGTTTCCCTTGAAGTTTATTTACTTGAATGAAGAGGCAAAGTCCTTTGATTACAATTAGAGAATACATTTGAGGCCTTGGTTGTGTAACTGGTGGACCATAGTCACATTTAACACTTGTTACAAATTTTGGGAGTTAAAACGTTAAGTAGATTTAGTTTTTCAGATCTGTCCTCCTTATAGGTATTTTTCAGATCTGTCCTCCTCGAGCGAGGGAAATTCAGGAAGAGAAGAGGAAAGTGAAACAAATACTATGTCTAAAAGAGGGCGATCAACTAGAGGTCAAAAGATTAGAAGAAAATTTCGTAAATGCATGGAATTTTTTCTTACTCAAAGGGGGTCATGTTCTTATGATGATGAGAGCATAGGCGACATCGATGTTCCCTTAAGGTACAAACATCTATGGAAACAATGGGTACCCAAGGAACTTCCTCCAATAAACATTGATTTTTGTGTCAACGAGAGGATATATCGCATAGCACCATCGTCATTACATGGTTTGGGCCTATTTTGCATGGAGGACATAAAAGTCTGTTACAACAAAGTTATTGAATTGATGGAGTATGTTGGACCCTCACAGTTACAAAGATTGGATGCAACTGGTTCGATATACATGAAGTATGCGTAGGTATGCATTGTCAGCAAATTATATATAACTAAAAGATAAGGATCAAAATAAAGGAGTGGCTATGTACATTGACGGAAAGCCAAAAAAATTAGAGAATATTGCAAGGTTGATAAACAATACATGGCCTGGGTCAACAAATAAGCAACCCAATTGCATATTCGAGGCGCACAAGGGAAACTGTGTATTTGTATGTGTGATAAAATCAATAACTGTAGGGGAAGAGTTGCTAATCGATTACAATTTGAATCACTTAGTTACAAACACAGTTACTATGGGGGTGGTACGTACTATGTACCATTTTACCCAACCTCCAATTATTGACTCTAATATACCATTTTATTTTTCTTATTTTTTCGTAAGTGTATTGGTTTCATTTCAGTAATATTTTTTTATATTTAATTTTTGTCACAGGGGGACATTGATCGTACGGAGAAGGCTCTGGCCCATAGCACAGATCGCGATGTATCTTTAGGTGCTTCTACCTTATAGGTTTACCTCTTTGTAATTGTACAAATTAGATACAAGCAAAATGTTTTATTATTATATTTTTTTCATAAGTTTTGGGTTAATTTTGATAATATTTTTAATATTCTTGTTGCAGTCGACTGATCGGGAAAAGGCACCAGCAGTAGAGGAGAGCATCCATAGTGAGGTGCAGTCAATATTATGTGATGATGACATCGCTTATTCAGCAAACCCTTTCGATACAATAAAGAAGATCCAAAAAAAATGCAATCAAGAAATGGTTAAGTTGATGTTCATAGTGCCTCAAACAAATGAGATAAGAGAGGTCCCGGGTACTTTAAAATGTTTTAATTATTATTATATATAATCCATTTGAAATTTACTTATTGATAGCTCTTTTTAGACTATTGATCCTATGATCATTTTGCAGGAAATGATGTTTTTTATAAACATCTAAGTGATATTACATTGGAGCTCTTCGGTCCCACCATACATACACGGTGGAATGCTCAAAATCAAGATTTAAAATATGATCTCATTAACCGTTTAGTTGTGTTGTTTAGTGATAAAACATTCAATCGACCCAATGTCCTTCAGAAAGTTGGTACCTATCTAAAGTATGCGAGGGACCAATATAGGTCACATTTAGAGAAGAAGAAAAAAGTATGAGGGTGCCCCCATGATTTCGAAGAGGGAGTGGAAGGACCTGGCATTGGATGAAAAGGAGAAGGCTGAAAAGAAAAAAAAGGAAAGACACCACCGGGCCAAGGAAGGTATGTGATACTATCAATAATGTAATTATATATTGATTACTCTTTCTTTTTACATAATCTAATGTATTTCAAAATTTTCATAGGCTGCCCGACACATCGAAGGCAACAAAGGAAAGACTAGAAAAACACGGGCAGCACAAACTTGGCTCTGGCAGTTATATGAAATTAGCCACACGAATTGTAAGTATCAATAAATGAAATGTAATATCCAAATAATAAATTGAAAACAATTTTGGATTTATCACACCATAGAAGTAAAATTCATGATTTTATGCAAAAATGTAGGGCTCTTAATTCAACAGAGTTCCCACAGAAGATGACCTGAAGATTGCCTTCCAGTAGGGCTATGGAGCTATGGCTAAACGCCTAAGAGTCTTGACTGGGCAAACACAACCTTCCACTACATCCGACACATAGGTAAATAAACTCAATAAAGTTTATTTAAAATTGAATACTTGTGCAATCTATTCAATATTAATTTCCACCATAAAATAATTACATGCCTATTTGTTTTGAACATTCGAGCAATGATAATATTGCACATGACATTGGAATGCAACCTCGTGAGGGTGGAACACAACATATAGATGAAGGTCATGGTGTGCATCCTGGTACTTTAGAGCATGTAGAGCGTGATCAACGTGTTGAGCATGATTACGATAGAGAAGATTAGGAACATGATGTGGCCCCATCAGGTAAAGAGGACCACTCTCATGTTCTCTTAAACATATTTTATTTCAATTGTTGCATTAATTAATGTAACCTTTCGTGTTTGAACTGCAGATCAAGATTTAGAGGGTGTTTAGCATGTTGAGCATGAGTCTATAACAAAAATTTAGGAACATGATGTGGACCCATCAGGTAAAGAGAACCACTCTAATATTTTTTTAATTAATGAAATACTTGTAACAATAATAATAAAACATATCAGTTTAGCATTTCTTTCTTATTGCAGTAGACCCCCTTGCAGCGGTGTACATGAAGATCATGAGTAGAGGGCAGAACAACTAAAGGGGGGACATATATAGATTTAGAAAATAATACTCCACTTCAGCTTTATGTAGCTTTAAAAAAGAAATGAAAAAAAAGTGATTCCAATCATATCATGACAACCATATTTTTGATAATATGTAAAAATTGAAATAATGAATATTATATGTTAATGAATGAATGTGAATATGTTAATTTATGAATGTTATATGTTAATGAATGAATGTTATATGTTATAAATGGATGGATGAATGAATGTTATATGTTATTAATGGATGAATGAATGAATGTTATATGTTATTAATGGATGAATTAATGATTAATGTTATATGATTGGGTATGGGGAATTGAGAGTGACGTGAAGGGGGGGAAGGGCCAAATCAGCTTCCACTGTCACGTGGTTGGCCCTGTTAAGTAGAGAATATTAAACTATTCTCGAAACAAAGAGAAGCTCAATAAGGTAATGCACTTTTCAATATAAGAAATGCATTATTTGAAGCATCAAACCAATATGCAAAGATAAAAGAAAGTGCTAACTTTTTAGTATGGTGGTAGAAAAATGATTCTTTATACCCTGAATCAGTCATTAGTCTCTACGATGGTACATTTCAAAAAATATTTTTTTCAAAAAAAATTGCATTGTTTCGTCACAATTTCGACGAAAACCACCAACGAATCACCGAAAAGGTCCAACGAAGTTGCTATAGCTGCGACGAAGGCTTCATCGTAACTCATTGCCTATTTCGTCATAATTTTGATGAACTTTTGGTGTTGTTTCGATGCTCCTCCTTGCCCATTTTATCAAAATAGCGACGAACTTTTGGTGTTTTCTCGAAGCTACTCCTTGCCCATTTTGTCGAAATGGTGGCAAACTTCTGCTATTGTTTCGACGCTACTCCTTGCCCATTTTGTCGAAATGGCGATGAACTTCTAGTGTTGTTTTAACGCTACTCCTTGCCCATTTCCTTGAAATGGTGATGAACTTCTGGTGTAATTCATCGATGGATACACGAAGTTTTCATTGATATTCCGACGAACATCCGGGCCATTTTATGATGCCGACGACTGACGAATCTGCGCTATTATTTCGACGTTTAATTCGTTGTCGGCCTTGCGTTGAAAAAATAGCGACGAAAATATTTTCGTCATTTCGTCGCTTTTTCGACAAAGATTTGTTGAACAATTGATGGACGTCCATCAAAAAATGGTGTCAAATTCATCAGTCACGAAAACTCAAACTTAATTAGTATCCTAAATGCAGCTATAACTCAACAAAAAATGAAGGTTTGTGAAAGGCGATAGAAAATTCGCGTACAAAATAGAAAACTATAGTGCAATCCACAATTGTAGACACCAAACTTGATCGATGGCCCACCAAAACTCAAACATGAGCGGTTTCCTAAGTTGAGCTATAACTCAACGAAGAAAGAAGTTTTGCAAAAGGTGATACAAAATATGCAGTAGAATTCACAATCGTAGTCACCAAAATTGATTGATGGCCCACGAAAAAATTCAAACACAAACGGTTTCCGAAGTATGGCTATAACTCAACAAAAAATGAAGGTTCGTGAAAGGCAATAGAAAATACGCGTATAGAATGCACAACTACAGTGTAATCTAAATTCGTAGTCACCAAAGTTGATCGACAGCCCATGAAAACTTAAACACAAGTAGTTTCCTAAGTGTAGCTATAACTCAATAAAAATAAAGGTTCATAAAAAGTGATAGAAAATATGCATATGGAATGCACAACTATAGTGTAATCCACAAGAGTATTCACCAAAGATGATAGATGGCCCACAAGAACTCAAACATGGGCAATTACCCAAATGCGTCTATAACTCAACAAAAAATTAAGGTTCGCGAAAGGCGAAAGAAAATTAGCACTCATAATGCACAATGAGAGTGAAATCCACAATCATAGTCATTGAAGTTGATCAATGGCCCACAAAAGCTCAAACATGAGCAATTTCCTAAATGAGGCTATAACTCAACAAAAAATGAAGGTTCAATGAAAGGCGATAGAAACTACGCATACAAAATAGACAACTACAGTGCAATCCATAGTCGTAGTCACCAAAGTTGATTGATAGTTGACGAAAACTCAAACACGAGTGTTGTTTTAAATGTGGCTATAACTCAACAGAAAATGAAGGTTTCTGAAAGGCGATAAAAAATATGCATATAGAATGCACAAAAATAGTACAATCCATAATCGTAGTGACCAAAGTTCATTGATGGCCTACAAAAGCTCAAACATAAGAAGTTTCCTAAATGCAGCTATAACTCAACAAAAAATAAAGGTTCACAAAAGGCGATAGAAAATACGCATATAGAATGCACAACTATAGTGTAATCAACAAGTGTAGTCACCAAAGTTAATAGATTGATGGCTCACAAAAACTCAAACTCGAGCGGTTCCCTAAATGCGGCTAGAATGCATTTTCCATAATCGTAGTCACCAAAGTTGATCGATGGCCTACAAATAATTAAACTTGAGCGTTTTCCTCAATGCGGCGATAACTCAACTAAAAATGAAGGTTCGTGAAACAGGATTAAAAATATCTTTACAGAATGCAGAACTATAGTGCAATCCCCAATTGTAATGACCAAAGTTGATCGATGGCCCAACAAAACTCAAACACAAGCATTGTCCTAAATGTGGCTATAACTCAACAAAATCTACAGTGTAGAAGGCAATAGAAAATACAAGAGAATGCACAACTACAGCGGTAATCTAGATCTCAGAGGTCACCAAAGTTGATCGATAGCCCATGAAAACTTAAACACAAGTAGTTTCCTAAGGTAGCTATAACTCAATAAAAAATAAAGGTTCATAAAAGTGATAGAAAATATGCATATGGAATGCACAACTATAGTGTAATCCACAAGAGTATTCACCAAAGATGATAGATGGCCCACAAGAACTCAAACATGGGCAATTACCCAAATGCGTCTATAACTCAACAAAAAATTAAGGTTCGCGAAAGGCGAAAGAAAATTAGCACTCATAATGCACAATGAGAGTGAAATCCACAATCATAGTCATTGAAGTTGATCAATGGCCCACAAAAGCTCAAACATGAGCAATTTCCTAAATGAGGCTATAACTCAACAAAAAATGAAGGTTCAATGAAAGGCGATAGAAACTACGCATACAAAATAGACAACTACAGTGCAATCCATAGTCGTAGTCACCAAAGTTGATTGATAGTTGACGAAAACTCAAACACGAGTGTTGTTTTAAATGTGGCTATAACTCAACAGAAAATGAAGGTTTCTGAAAGGCGATAAAAAATATGCATATAGAATGCACAAAAATAGTACAATCCATAATCGTAGTGACCAAAGTTCATTGATGGCCTACAAAAGCTCAAACATAAGAAGTTTCCTAAATGCAGCTATAACTCAACAAAAAATAAAGGTTCACAAAAGGCGATAGAAAATACGCATATAGAATGCACAACTATAGTGTAATCAACAAGTGTAGTCACCAAAGTTAATAGATTGATGGCTCACAAAAACTCAAACTCGAGCGGTTCCCTAAATGCGGCTAGAATGCATTTTCCATAATCGTAGTCACCAAAGTTGATCGATGGCCTACAAATAATTAAACTTGAGCGTTTTCCTCAATGCGGCGATAACTCAACTAAAAATGAAGGTTCGTGAAACAGGATTAAAAATATCTTTACAGAATGCAGAACTATAGTGCAATCCCCAATTGTAATGACCAAAGTTGATCGATGGCCCAACAAAACTCAAACACAAGCATTGTCCTAAATGTGGCTATAACTCAACAAAAAATGAAGGTTCATGAAAAGAAATAAAAAATATGCATACAAAATGCACAACTGCAGTACTATACACAATCGTAGCCACCGAAGTTAACTGATGGCCAATAAAAACTCAAACATGAGTGGTTTGCCAATTGTGGCTATAACTCAACAAAAAATGAATGTTTGGGGAAGGTGATAGAAAATACGCGTATAGAATGCACAACTATAGTGTAATCCACAAGGGTAGTCACCAAAGTCGATCATTGGCCCATAAAAACTCAACACAAGCAGTTTCCTAAATGCGGCTATAACTAAAAAAAAATTAAGGTTCGTGAAAGGCGATAGAAAATTAGCATTTATAATGCACAACTAGAGTGCACTCCACAATCGTTGTCACCAATGCTAATCGATGACCCATAAAAATTCAAACACGAGTGGTTTCCTAAACATGGCTATAACACAACAAAAAATGAATGTTCGTGAAAGGCAATAGAAAATACACGTATTAAATGGACAACTATAATGTAATCAACAAGGATAGTCACCAAAGTTCATCGATGGCCCATAAAAACTCAAACATGAACGATTTACTAAATACGGCAATAACTCAATTAAAAATGAAGGTTCGCAAAAGGGGAATAGAAAATACGCAGATAGAATGGACAGCTATAGTGCCATCTACAATCGTAGTCACCAAAGTTGATTGATGCCCCATGAAAACTCAAACATGAGCAATTTCCTAAATATAGCTATAACTCAATGAAAAATGAAGGTTCGCGAAAGGGGACATAAAATACATAAATGAAAACACAAGCGGTTTCGTAAGTGTAGATATAACTCAATGAAAAATGAATGTTCGGGAAAGGTGATAGAAAATATGTGTATAGAATGCACAACTACAATGTAATCCACAATTGTAGTCACCAAAGTTTATCGATGGCCCACGAAAACTAAAAAATGAGCATTTTCCTACATACGTGTATAACTCAACAAAACATGAAAGTTCACAAAAGGGGATATAACATACACATACAAAATGGACAACTATAGTACAATCCACAATCGTAGTCATCAAAGTTCATTGATGCCCCACAAGAACTCTAACATGAGCGGTTTCCTAAATGTGGCTATAACCCAACAAAAAAATAAGGTTCGCAAAAGGCAATAGAAAATATGCATATAGAATGCACAACTACAGTGTAATGCACAAGCGTAGTCACCAAAGTTGATGGATGGCCCAGAAAAACTCAAACACGAGTGATTTCCCTAATATGGCTATAACTCAATGAAAAATGAAGGTTCATGAATGGCGTTAGAAAATACGTGCATATAATAGACAACTATAGTACCATTCATAATCGTAGTCAACAAAGTCGATCGATGGCCTAGAAAAACTCAAACACAACTGGTTTCCTAAATACGACTATAACTCAATGAAAAATGAAGGTTCGCAAAAGGGGATAGAAAATACGCGTATAAAATTCACAACTACAGTATTATCTACAATCGTATTCACCAAAGTTGATCGATGGCACACAAAAACTCAAACACGAGCAGTTTCCTAAATGTGGCTATAAGTCAATAAAAAATGAAGGTAGACGCAAATGCAATAGAAAATACCCATACATAATGGACAACTATAGTGCAATCCATTATCATAGTCACCAAAGTTGATCAATGGCCCATGAAAACTCAAACATGAGAGGTTTCGTAAGTGCGGGTATAACTCAATGAAAAATGAAGGTTCGGGAAAGGCGATAGAAAATGCGTGTACATAATGCAAAACTACAGTGTAATCCACAATCATAGTCACGAAAGTTGATCGATAGCCCATGAAAACTCAAACACGAGCATTTTCCTAAATGCGGCTATAAGTCAACAAAAAATGAAGGTTCACGAAGGGCAATAGAAAATACACGTATAGAATGGACAACTACAATATAATCCACAATCATAGTCACCAAAGTTGATCGATGGCCCATGAAAAACTCAAACACGAGCGGTTTCCCAAATGCGGCTATAACTCGACAAAAAATGAACGGTGATAGAAACTACACGTATAGAATGTACAACTATAGTGTAATCCAAAAGCGTAGTCACAAAAGTTGATCGATGGCCCACGAATACTCAAACATGATCATTTTCCTAAATGTGGCTATAACTCAATAAAATGAAGGTTCATGAAAGGTGATTAAAAATATTCATATAGAATGAATAACTATAGTACAATCCATAATCGTAGTCACCAAAGTTGATCGATGGCCCAAAAAATCCAAACATGAGCGGTTTCCTAAAGGCGGCATTTAGGAAACTGCTCGTGTTTCAGTTTTCATGGGCCATCGATCAACTTTGTAGACTACATTTGTGGATTACACTATAGTTGTGCATTCTATATACATATGTTCATTGCCTTTCTCGAACCTTCATTTTTTGTTGACTTATAGCCACATTTAGGAAACCGCTCATGTTTGTGTTTTTTTGGGCCATCGATCAACTTTGGTGACTACGATTGTGCATTGCGTTGTAGTTGTGCATTCTATAGGAATATTTTTAATCGCTTTTCACAAACATTCATTTTATGTTGAGTTATAGCCACATTTAGGAAAGTGCTTGTGTTTGAGTATTCATGGGTCATCAATCAACTTTGGTGACTATGCTTGTAGATTACACTGTAGTTGTGCATTCTATACATGTAGTTTCTATCGCATTTCACGAACATTCTTTTTTTGTTGAGTTATAGCCGCATTTAGGAAACTACTCATGTTTGAGTTTTTGTGGCCCATCGATCAACATTGGTGACTATGTTTGTGGATTGTATTGTAGTTGTGCATTATGTAAGCATATTTTTAGTCAGCTTTGACGAACCTTGATTTTTTGTTGAGTTATAGCCACATTTAGGAAAACAATTGTATTTGAGTTTTCGAGGGCCATCGATCAACTTTGGTGACTACGATTGTTGCTTACACTATAATTGTGCATTTTATACACGTATTTTCTATCACCTTTAGCGAACATTCATTTTTCATTGAGTCATAGCCGCATTTATGAAACCGCTCATGACTGATTTTTTGTGGGCCATCAATCAACTTTAATGACTATGATTGTGAATTACACTATTGTAGTGCATTCTATACTCGTATTTTCTATCGCGTTCCGTGAACCTTCATTTTTGTTGACTTATACTTGCATTTAGGAAACAGCTCATGTTAGAGTTTTTGTAGGGCATTAATGAACTTTGATGACTACAATTGTGGATTGTACTGTAGTTGTAAATTCTATACACATATTTTCTATCGCCTTTCAAGAACCTTCATTTTTTGTTGAGTTATAGCCACATTTAGGACACCGCTCGTGTTTGAGTTTTAGTGGGCCATCGATGAACTTTGGTGACTACGATTGTGGATTGTATTGTAGTTGTCCATTCTACACGCGTATTTTCTATTGCCTTCTGTGAACCTTCATTTTTCGTAGAGTTATAGCTGCACTTAAAAAATCACTCATGTTTGAGCTTTCATGGGACATTGATAAACTTTGGTGACTACGATTGTGGATTGCACTGTAGTTTTCCATTTTGTACGTGTATTTTCTATTGCCTCTTTAGCACACGAGCAACTATAAAACCCATATTTTTTATTTTCTCGACAAAAAATTATTTCCTAGAGTCTATTTTTGAGGGGTTCATGCATTTTGGTGAAAAATGTAGTTTTTCGAAAAAAGGACGATTTGGATCTATTTCAAATGTCATTCTCTAGAAAACCCATTTCTCAGATTTTTTTATAAAAAAGATTCAAAAAAATTCCCCGTGTTACCTCTACTGCTTCTACTTTTCAAAAAAATATTTTTTCAAAAACAACTAATTTTTTCAATTAATGGACGATCTGAATCTCTTCAATGAACGAAAACCTATAAAACCCATATTTTTGATTTTCCTAAAAAAAATTGTTTCGTAGATTCTATTTTTGAGGGCTTCTTGCATGTTGGTGAAAACTTAGTGTTTCGAAACGAGGACAATTTGTGTCTACTTAGAATGACATTCTCTACAAAACCCATTTCATAGGTTTTTTCATAAAATATTCAAAAAATTTAACTCTGCTCTACTACTTCTACTTTTTATAAAAATCTATTTTTTTAAGAACAACTTATTTTTTCAAAAAATGGACGATCTGGGTCTCTTTACCCCTGAAGCACCTATAATACCCAAATTTTTTATTTTGTTGAGTTACCGAATAATAAAGGTTTGTGAAAGGCGATAGAAAATAAGCATAAAAAATGGCCAAATACAATGCAATCCATAATCGTAGTCAGTAAAGTTGATCGATGGCCCAAAAAAACTCTAATACGACTGTTTTCCTGAATACAGCTATAACTCAACAAAAAATGAAGGTTTGCAAAAGGCGATAGAAAATATGCATATAGAATGGATAACTACAATGCAATCCACAATTGTAATCACCAAAGTTGCTTGATAGGCCATAAAAACTCAAACTCGAGTGGTTTCCGAAATGCAGCTATAACCCAACAAAAAATGAAGGTTCGCGAAAGGCGAAAGAAAATAGACGTAGAAAATGGAGAACTATAGTACAATCCACAATCTTAGTCACCAAAGTTGATCGATGGACCAGAAAAACTCAAACACGAGCAGTTTCCTAAGTGAAGCTATAACTCAACGAAAAATGAAGGTTAGCGAAAAGCAATAGAAAATACATGTATAGAATGCACAACTACAATGTAATCCACAATCATAGTCACCAAAGTTGATCGATGACCCACGACAACTCAAACATGAGCATTTTCCTAAATGTGGCTATAACAAAAGAAAAAATTAAGATTCATGAAAGGCGATATAAAATATGTGTACAAAATGCAAAACTATAGTACAATCCACAATCGTAGTCACCAAAGTTGATCGACAACCCACAAAAGCTCAAACATGACCGGTTTCCTAAATGCGGCTATAACTCAACAAAAAATGAAGGTTCAATTAAGGTGATAAAAAATACACATACATAATTGACAACTGCAATGCAATCCCCAATAATATAAACCAAATTTGATCGATCAACTTTGGTGACTACGATTGTGGATTGTACTGTAGTTGTGCATTCTATATGCATATTTTTAATCGTCTTTCACGAACCTTCATTTTTTGTTGGGTTATAGCCAAATTTATGAAGCTGCTCATGTTTGAGTTTTTGTGGGCCATCTATCAACTTTGGTGACTACGATTATGGATTGTACTATTATTTTACATTCTGTACACATATTTTTAATAGCCTTTCTGTTATTGTTCATTCTGTATGCATATTTTTAATTGCCATCGATCAGCTTTGCTGACTATGATTGTGGATTACACTATAGTGTGTATTATATATGTGAATTTTCTATTGCCTTTCTTGAACTTTCATTTTACATTTATTGTTCATTCTGTACGCGTACTGTAGTTGTAAATTCTATACACATATTTTC
Organism: Sequoia sempervirens; assembly: GCA_007258455.2. NCBI lineage: Eukaryota > Viridiplantae > Streptophyta > Pinopsida > Cupressales > Cupressaceae > Sequoia > Sequoia sempervirens. The sequence continues at coordinate 162,906,931 of VDFB02281492.1, read as the reverse complement.
TATTGCCTTTCAAGAACCTTCATTTTTTGTTGAGTTATAGCCACATTTAGGACACCGCTCGTGTTTGAGTTTTAGTGGGCCATCGATGAACTTTGGTGACTACGATTGTGGATTGTATTGTAGTTGTCCATTCTATACGCGTATTTTCTATTGCCTTCTGTGAACCTTCATTTTTCGTAGAGTTATAGCTGCACTTAAAAAATCACTCATGTTTGAGCTTTCATGGGACATTGATAAACTTTGGTGACTACGATTGTGGATTGCACTGTAGTTTTCCATTTTGTACGTGTATTTTCTATTGCCTCTTTAGCACACGAGCAACTATAAAACCCATATTTTTTATTTTCTCGACAAAAAATTATTTCCTAGAGTCTATTTTTGAGGGGTTCATGCATTTTGGTGAAAAATGTAGTTTTTCGAAAAAAGGACGATTTGGATCTATTTCAAATGACATTCTCTAGAAAACCCATTTCTCAAATTTTTTTATAAAAAAGATTCAAAAAAATTCCCCGTGTTACCTCTACTCCTACTTTTCAAAAAAATATTTTTTGAAAAACAACTAATTTTTTCAATTAATGGACGATCTGAATCTCTTCAATGAACGAAAACCTATAAAACCCATATTTTTGATTTTCCTAAAAAAAATTGTTTCGTAGATTCTATTTTTGAGGGCTTCTTGCATGTTGGTGAAAACTTAGTGTTTCGAAACGAGGACAATTTGTGTCTACTTAGAATGACATTCTCTACAAAACCCATTTCATAGGTTTTTTCATAAAATATTCAAAAAATTTAACTCTGCTCTACTACTTCTACTTTTTATAAAAATCTATTTTTTTAAGAACAACTTATTTTTTCAAAAAATGGACGATCTGGGTCTCTTTACCTCTGAAGCACCTATAATACCCAAATTTTTTATTTTGTTGAGTTACCGAATAATAAAGGTTTGTGAAAGGCGATAGAAAATAAGCATAAAAAATGGCCAAATACAATGCAATCCATAATCGTAGTCAGTAAAGTTGATCGATGGCCCAAAAAAACTCTAATACGACTGTTTTCCTGAATACAGCTATAACTCAACAAAAAATGAAGGTTTGCAAAAGGCGATAGAAAATATGCATATAGAATGGATAACTACAATGCAATCCACAATTGTAATCACCAAAGTTGCTTGATAGGCCGTAAAAACTCAAACTCGAGTGGTTTCCGAAATGCAGCTATAACCCAACAAAAAATGAAGGTTCGCGAAAGGCGAAAGAAAATAGACGTAGAAAATGGAGAACTATAGTACAATCCACAATCTTAGTCACCAAAGTTGATCGATGGACCAGAAAAACTCAAACACGAGCAGTTTCCTAAGTGAAGCTATAACTCAACGAAAAATGAAGGTTAGCGAAAAGCAATAGAAAATACATGTATAGAATGCACAACTACAATGTAATCCACAATCATAGTCACCAAAGTTGATCGATGACCCACGACAACTCAAACATGAGCATTTTCCTAAATGTGGCTATAACAAAAGAAAAAATTAAGATTCATGAAAGGCGATATAAAATATGTGTACAAAATGCAAAACTATAGTACAATCCACAATCGTAGTCACCAAAGTTGATCGACAACCCACAAAAGCTCAAACAGGAGGGGCTCCCTAAATACAGCTATAACTCAACGAAAAATGAAGGTTCACAAAAGGCGACAGGAAATATGTGTTTAGAATGCACAACTACAACAATCCACAATCATAGTCACCAAAGTTGTTCGATGGCATACGAAAACTAAAACATGAGCATTTTCCTAAATGCAGCTCTAACTCAACAAAAAATTAAGGTTCGTGAAGGGAAATTAAAAATACATGTATAGAATGCACAACTACATTGTAATCCACAATTTTATTCACCAAAGTTGCGTATAGAATGCACAACTATAGTGTAATCCAAAAACAAAGTTGATCAATGGCCCACAAAAACTCAAACAAGAGTAGTTTCCTAAATGCGGCTATAACTAAACAAAAAAAAGGTTCACGAAAGGCAATAGAAAATATGCGTATATAATGGAAAACTACAGTGCAATCCACAATTGTAGTCACCAAAGTTGACTGATGGCACACGAAAAGTCAAACACCAGCGGTTTCATAAATGCGGCTATAACTGAACAAAGAATTAAAGTTCACGAAAGGAGATAAAAAATACATTAATAAAATTCATAACTATGGTGGAATGCCCAATTGTTGTCACCAAAGTTGATCGATGGCCCACGATAACTCAAACACAAGCATTTTTCTAAATGCGGTTATAATTCAACAAAAAATAAAGTTTCACGAACCGCAATAGAAAATACACATACAAAATGCACAACTACAGTGCAATCCACAATCGTAGTCACCAAAGCTAATCAATGGCCCACGAAAACTTAAACTTGAGCATTTTCCTAAATGCAGCTATAACTCAACAAAAAATGAAGGTTTTTTGAAAGGCAATAAAAAGATATGCGTACAAAATGCACAACTACAATACAATCCACAATCATAGTCACCAAAGTTGATCGATGGCCCATGAAAACTCTAACATGAGTGGTTTCCTAAATGCGGCTATAACTCAACAAAAAAAGTAGGTTCACGAAAGGTGATAGAAAATACACATCCAGAATGGACAACTAATGTGCATTCCATAATCGTAGTCACCAAAGTTGTTCGACGGCCCATGAAAACTCAAACATGAGCGGTTTCCTAAATGCGGCTATAAGTCAACAAGAAATTAAGGTGTGCAAAAGGTGATAGAAAATACACGTACATAATGGACAACTATAGTGCAATCCACAATCGTAGTCACCAAAGTTGATCATCGCCCGAGAAAAATGAAACACGAGCACTTTCCTAAATGCAGCTAATAACTCAACAAAAAATGAAGGTTCATGAAAGGAAATGATAAATATAAACAATGCAAAACTACAGTAGAATCCACAATCGTAGTCACCAAATTTGATCCATGGCCCACAAAAATTCAAACCCGAGCGGTTTCCTAAATGCAACTAAAACTTTAAAAAAATGAAGTTTCATAAAAGGCAATTAAAAATATGCGTACAAAATGCACAACTACAGTACAATCCACAATCGTAGTCATCAAAATTGATCGATGCCTCAAAAAGACTCAAACATGAGCAGTTTCCCAAATGCGGCTATAACTCATCAAAAAATGAAGGTTCGCGAAGTGCAATAGAAATAAGGTGTATAGAACCCACAACTATAGTGTAATGCACAAGCGTAGTCACGAAATTTGATCAATGGCCCACGAAAGCTCAAACTCGAGTGTTTTGCTAATTGTGCTATAACACAAAAAAAATGAAGTTCCGTGAAAGGTGATAGAAAATACGCGTACAGAATGGACAACTTTAGTTCAATCCACAATCGTAGTCACCAAAGTTGATCGATGGCCCATGAAAACTCAAGTACGAGGAGCGGTTTGCTAAGAGTGGCTATAACTCAACAAAAAATGAAGGTTTGCAAAGGAAAATAGAAAATACGCATATAGAATGCACAACTACATTGTAATCCACAGTCGTTGTCACCAAAGTTGATTGACGGCCCACAAAAACTCAAACACAAGTGGTTTCCTAAATGTGGCTATAACTCAGCTAAAAATGAAGGTTCACAAAAGGCGATAGAAATTAGACGTATAGAATGCACGACTACAATGTAATCCACAAGTGTAGTCACCAAAGTTGATTGATGGCCCATGAAAACTCAAACTCAATTGGTTCCTAAATGTAGCTGTAACAAAACAAAAATGAAGGTTCGTGAAAGGCAATAGAAAATACACGTACATAATGGACAACTACAGTGCAATACACAATCGTAGTCACCAAAGTTTATTGATGGCTCACGAAAACTCAAACACGAGCGATTTCCTTAGTGCGGCTATAACTCAACGGAAAATGAACATTTACAAAAGGTGATAGAAAATATGCATATAGAATGGACAACTATAGTTTAATCCACAAGTGCAGTCTCCAAAATTCATTGATGGCCATCGAAAACTCAAACATGAGAGGTTTCGTAAGTGCGGCCATAAATCAATGAAAAATGAAGGTTCGCGAAAGGTGATAGAAATTGCACATATAATTAGCACAACTACAATGCAATCCACAAACATAGTCACCAAAGTTGATCCATGGACCATGAAAGCTCAAACACAAGCGTTTTCCTATATGCAGCTATAACTCAAGAAAAAATGAAGGTTCATGAAAGGTGATTAAAAATTGCGTACAAAATGCACAACTATAGTAAAATCTACAATCGTAGTCATTAAAACTGATAGATGCCCCAAAAAGACTCAAACATGAGTGGTTTCCAAAATGAGGCTATAACTCAACGAAAAATGAAGGTTCGTTAAAGGCAATAGAAAATACTCGTACAAATTGGAAAACTAGAGTCCAATCCACTATTGTAGTCACCAAAGTTGATTGATGGCCAACGAAAACTCAAACTCGAACAATTTCCTAAATGCTGTTGTAACTCAAGAAAAAATGAAGGTTCGCGAAATGTGATACAAAATATGTGTACAGAATGGAAATCTACAATGCAATTCACAATCATAGTCACCAAAGTTGATCGATGGCCTACAAAAGCTCAAACATGAGCAGTTTCCTAAGTGCAGCTATAACTCAACAAAAAATGAAGGTTCATGAAAGGCGATAGAAAATATGTGTATAGAATGAACAACTACATTGTAATGCACAATCATATTCACCAAAGTTGATTGATGGTGCATTAAAACTTAAACATGAGCGTTTTCCTAAATACGGCTATTACTCAACAAAAAGTGGAGGTTCATGAAAGGAGATTAAAAATATGCCTACAAAATGCAAAACTATAGTACAATTTACAATCGTCGTCACCAAAGTTGATTGATGGCCCACAAAAAGTGAAACAGGAGTGGTTTCCTAAATGTGGCTATAACTGAACAAAAAATGAAGGTTTGTGAAAGGTGATACGAAATACGTGTATAAGCAACTACAGTGTAATCCACAATCGGAGTCACCAAAGTTGATAATGGCCCATGAAAACACAAATATGAGTAGTTTACTGAATGCGGCAATAAGTCAACAAGAAATTAAGGTTTGCAAAAGGCAATAGAAAATACACGTACAGAATGGACAACTACAATGCAATTCACAATCATAGTCACTAAAGTTGATTGATGGCCCACGGAAACTCAAATATGAGTGTTTTCATAAATGTGGCAATAAGTCAATGAAAAATCAAGGTTAGCAAAAGGCGATATAAAATATGCTTAAAGATCACAACTATAGTGTAATCCACAAGCATTGTCACCAAAGTTGATCGATGGCCAACGAAAACTCAAACTCGAACGATTTTCTAAATGCGGCTATAACTCGACAAAATTTGAAGGTGGTAGAAAATACGCGAATAGAATGGACAACTACAATGCAATCTAGAATCGTAGTCACCAAAGTTGAGTGATGCAAACACGAGCAGTTTCCTAAATGCGGCTATAGCTCAATGAAAAATAAAGGTTCGCGAAAGGCGATAGAATATAAGCATATAGAATGCAAAAAATATAGTGTAATCCACAATCGTTGTCACCAAAGTTGAGCGATGGCCCACAAAAACTGAAACACAAGTAGTTTCCTAAATGTGGCTACTACTCAACAAAAAATGAAGGGTTGCAAAAGGCGATAGAAAATTAGCGTTCAAAATGCACAACTACAGTGCAATCCACAATCATAGTCACCAAAGTAGATCGATGGCCCATCAAAACTCAACCACGAGCGATTTCCTAAAAGCGATTATAACTCAGGAAAAAATGGAGGTTCACGAGATGCAATAGAAAATATGCGTAGAGAAAGGACAACTACATTGCAATCCATAATCGTAGTCACCAAATTTTGTCGATGGCCCACAAAAACTAAAAGATGAGTGTTTACCTAAATTCAGCTATAACTCAACAAAAAATGAAGGTTCTTGAAAGGCGACTAAACATATGCGTACAAAATGCACAACTACAATACAATCCACAATCATTGTCACCAAAGTTGATCGATGGCCCAAAAAACCTCAAATATGAGTAGTTTCATAAATGCAACTATAACTCACCAAAAAATAAATGTTTGCGAAAGGCGATAGAAAATACACGTACAAAACAGACAACTACAATGCAATCCACAATCATAGTCACCAAAGTTGATAGATGGCCCATAAAAACTCAAACACAAGCAGTTTCCTAAGTGCGGCTACAACTACTTGAAAAATCAATGTTCTCGAAAGGAAATAGAAAATACATGTACAGATTGGACGAATATAGGGCAATCCACAATCATTGTCACCAAAGTTAATCGATGGACCATGAAAATTCTAATATGAGCGGTTTCCTAAATATGGCTATAACTCAACATAAAATGAAGGTTTGTGAAAAGTGATTAAAAATATGCGTATAGAATGCACAACTATAGTACAATCCACAATCGTAGTCACCAAATTTGATCGATGGCCCACGAAAACTCAAACATGAGTGGTTTCCTAAATGCGGCTATAACTCAACAAAAAACAAAGGTTCATGAAATGTAATAGAAAATATGCATACATAATGGACAACTACAGTCCAATCCAGTCCATAATTGTAGTAACCAAAGTTGATTGATGGCCCACAAAAACTAAAAAGTGAGTAGTTTCCCAAAGCGGCTATAACTCAACAAAAAATGAAGGTTCACGAAAAGGCGATAGAAAATACGTGTATAGAATGAACAACTATAGTGTAATCCACAATTTTCATCACCAAAGTTGATCGATGGCCCAGGAAAATTCAAACAGAATCAGTTTCCTAAATGCGACTATAACTCAATGAAAAATCAAGGTCCGAATGGCGATAGAAAATACACGTACAAATTGGACAATTATAGTGAAATCCACAATTGTAGTCACAAAAGTTAATTGATGGCCCACAAAAACTCAAATATGAGCGGTTTCCTAAATATGGCTATAACTCAATAAAAAATGAAAGTTTGTGACAAGCGATTAAAAATATGCATACAAAATGCACAACTACAGTACAATCCACAATCATAGTCAGCAAAGTTGATCGATGCCCAACAAAAACTTAAACATTTGCGGTTTCCTAAATATGGTTATGACTCAACAAAAAATGAAGGTTTGCGAAAGGCGATATAAAATACGCATACAAAATGGACAACTTGGGCAACTACAATGCAATCCACAATCTTAGTCACTAACATTGATCGGTGGCCGACAAAAATTCAAACATGAGTGGTTTCCTAAATGTGGCTATAACTCAACAAAAAATAAAGGTTTAAAAAAAGGCGATAGAAAATACATGTATATAATAAACAACTACGGTGTAATCCATAATCGTAGTCACCAAAGTTGATTGATAACCTATGAAAACTCAAATACGAGCGTTTTCCTAAATGCAGATATAACTCAACAAAAAATGAAGGTTCACGAAAGCCGATAGAAAATATGTATATAGAATCCACAACTACATTGTAATCCACAAGCGTAATCTGTATGTGTCGTTTCTATCGCATTTAGCGAACCTTCATTTTTCGTTGAGTTATAGCCACATTTGGGAAACCGCTCATGTTTGAGTTTTTGTGGGCCATCGATTAACTTTGGTGACTAAGATTGTGGATTGTACTGTAGTTGTCCATTTTGTATGCATATTTTCTTTCACCTTTTGTGATCATTCATTTTTTGTTCAGTTATAGCTGCATTTAGAAAACTGCTTGTGTTTGAGTTTTCATGGGCAATCGAACAACTTTGGTGACTACGGTTGTGGATTACACTATAGTTTTTCATTTAATACGTGTATTTTCTATTGCCTTTCATGAACCTTCATTTTTCATTGAGTTATAACTGTACTTCAGAAACCGCTCGTGTTTGAGTTTTCATGGGCCATCGATCAAGTTTGGTGACTACAATTGTGGATTGCACTGTAGTTGTCCATTTTGTACGTGTATTTTCTATCGCCTTTTGTGAACCTTCTTTTTTTGTTGAATGAAAAATTAGTTTTTTGAAAAAAGGATTATTTGGGTATACTTAGACCGACATTCTCTACAAAACCCATTTCTCAAATTTTTCATAAAAAGATTCAATTTTTTTTCCTTTGTTACCTGTACTACTTCTACTTCTCAAAAAGACCTATCTTTTTCAAAAATAACTTATTTTTTCAAAAAATGGGCGTTCTAGGTCTCTTCAGTGAACGAGCACCTATAAAACCCGTATTATCAATTTTCTCTACAAAAATTGTTTCGTAGATTCTATTTGTTTAGCAGATTCTATTTTTAAGGGGTTCTTGCATGTTGGTGAAAAATTAGTTTTTTTAAAAAATGATGATCTAGGTCTACTCAAAACAACATTCTCTATGAAACCCATTTTTCAGATTTTTCATAAAAAGATTAAATTTTTTTGGCTTTGTTACGTCTACTGCTTCTACTTTTCAGATAAATCTTTGTTTTTCAAGAACAAATAATTTCAAAAAACTGACAAGTTGGGTCTCTTTAGCACACAAGCACTTATAAAACCCATATTTCAATTTTTCCAAAAAAAATTGGTTCGTAGATTCTATTTTTGAGGGGTTCTTGCATGTTGGTGAAAAATTAGTTTATCAAAAAGAGGACAATCTAGGTCTAGTAAGAACGACATTCTCTATAAAATCCATTTCTCACATTTTTCATAAAAGTATTCAAAAAACTTGCCTCGAGTACCTCTACTAGTTCTACTTTCAAAAAAATCTTTCTTTTTCAAAAACAAATAATTTCAAAAAACAGACGATTTGGGTCTCTATAGCACACGAGCTCATATAAAACACATTTTTTATTTTCCCAAAAAGAATTTTTTTCATAGATTCTATTTTTGAGCGGTTCTTGCATGTTGGTGAAAAATTAATTTTTTGAAAAAAGGAAGATTTGGATTTCCTCAAAATGACATTCTCTACTAAAGCCATTTCTCAATTTTTTCATAAAAACATTCAAAAAATTTGCCTATGTTACCTCTACTGCTTCTACTTTTCAAAAAATCTATCTTTTTGAAGAACAACTTATTTTTTCAAAAAACAGATGACCTAAATCTCTTCAACACACCAGAACCTACAAAACCCATATTTTCAATTTTCCCAAAAAAAATTATTTCATAGATTCTATTTTTGAGGGGTTCTTGCATGTTGGTGAAAAATTAGATTTTCGAAAAAAGGACGATTTAGGTCTACTCAGAACAACATTCTCTACAAATCCCATTTTTTAGATTAATCATAAAAAAGATTCAAAAAAATTGCCTCTGTTACCTGCTTCTACCTTTCAAAAAAATTCATATTTTGATTTTCCCAAAAAAAAATGTTTCGTAGATTCTATATTTGAGGGGTTCTTGCATGTTGTTGAAAAATTAGTTTTTTGAAAAAAAAAAACTGATCTGAGTCTACTCAGAACGACATTTTCTACAAAACCCATTTCTCAAATTTTTCATAAAAAGATTCAAAAAAATTTCCTCTGTTACCTCCACTACTTCTACTTTTCAAAAAAATCTATCTTTTTTAAGAACAACTTAATTTTTCAAAAATCAGACAACTCTTTAGCACACGAGTACTTATAAAAACCCATATTTTCAATGTTGGTGAAATATTAGTTTTTCGAAAAATAGGACAATCTATGTCTACTCAAAATGACATTCTCTACAAAAACCATTCATACCATTTTACATAGAAAGATTTTAAAAATTTGCCTCTATTACCTCTACTGCGTCTACTTTTGAAAAAAATCTATCTTTTTCAAGAAGAATTTATTTTTTCAAAAAACAAACAATATGGTTTCTTTAGGAGATGAACACCTATAAAACCCATATTTTTTATTTTCCAAAAATAAATTGTTCGTAGATTCTATTTTTCAAGGGTTCTGGTGAAAAATTAGTTTTTCAAAAGAAAGACGATTTGGGTCTATTCGGAACGACATTCTCTACAAAACCCATTTCTCGCGCACCTATAAAACTGATATTTTTGATTTTTCTGAAAAAACTTGCTTCGTAGATTCTATTTTTGAGGGGTTCTTGCATGTTGGTGAAAAATTAGTTTTTTGAAATAAGGACGATCTGTGTCTACTCAGAAGGACATTCTTTAAAAAACCCATTTCTCAAATTTTTCGTAAAAAAATTTTAAAAATTTGTCTCTGTTACCTCTACTACTTCTACTTTTCAAAAAAATCTATATTTATCAAGAACAACTTATTTTTTCAAAAAATGGACGATTTGGTTCTCTTTAGCTCTCAAGCACCTATAAAACCCATATTTTTTATTTTCCCAAAACAAATTGTTTCGTAGGTTCTATTTTTGAGGGGTTCTTGCATGTTGGTGAAAAAATTATTTTTTGAAATAACGACAATTTGGGTCTACACAGAATGATATTCTCTACAAAACTCATTTCTCATATTTTTCATAAAAAGATTCAATAATTTTGTCTCTACTACTGCTACTTTTCAAAAAAATCTATCTTTTTCAAGAAAAACTTATTTTTTCAAAAAACGGATGATCTGGATCTCTTTAGCTCTCGAGCACCTATAAAACCCACATTTTCGATTTTTCCAAACAAAATTGTTTCGTAGATTCTATTTTTGAGGGGTTCTTGCATGTTGGTGAAAATTTATTTTTTGAAAAAAGGAGGATTTTGGTTTACTCAAAATTACATTCTCTGCAAAAGCCATTTCTTAGATTTATCATAAAAAGATTCAAAAAAATTGTATCTGTTACCTCTACTGCTTCTATTTTTCAAAAAAATCTATCTTTTTAAACAACAAATATTTTTTTAGAAACCCAGACGATCTCGGTGAAAAATTAGTTTTTTGAAAAAAGGATCAGTTGTGTCTACTCAGAATGACATTCACTAGAAAACCCATTTCTTAGGTTTTTTATAAAAAAATTCAAAATTGTTACCTCTTTAGCTCTTGAACAACTATAAAACCCATATTTTCGATTTTCTCGAAAGAAATTGTTTCATATATTCTATTTTTGAGGGGTTCTTGCATGTTGGTGAAATATTAGCTTTTTGAAAAAAGGACGATCTGGGTCTACTTAGAATGACATTCTCTATAAAACCACAGTGCAATCCATAATCGTAGTCAACAAAGGTGATCAATGGTCCACAAAAACTGAAACACGAGCAGTTTCCTAAATGGGGCTATAACTTAGCAAAAAATGAAGGTTCGCAAAATGTTATAGAAAAATCGCATATAGAATGTAGAACTACAGTGTAATCCACTAGTGTAGTCACCAAAGTTGATCGATGGCCCACAAAAACTCAAACTCGAGCAGTTTCCTAAATGTGGCTATAACTTAACAAAAAAAAAGGTTCACAAAAGGTGCAACAAAATACACGTACAAAATGCACAATTAAAGTGTAATCCACAATCATAGTTATTAAAGTTGATTGATGGACCACAAAAACTCAAACACGAGTGGTTTCCTAAAGACAGCTATAACTCAACAATAATGAAGGTTAACGAAAGGTGATAGAAAATATGCGTATAGAATGCATAGTTACAGTGTAATCCACAATCGTAGTCACAAAAGTTGATTGATGGCCAACAAAAACTCAAACATGAGCAGTTTCCTAAATACGGCTATATAACTCAACAAAAATTGACGGTCCGCGAAAGTCGATAAAAAATATGAGTATAGAATGCACAACTACAGTGTAATGCACAAGCATAGTCACCAAAGTTGATCAATGGCCCAATAAGCTCAAACATGACTCATTTCATAAATGCAACTATACCTGAAAAAATAATGAAGGTTCACGAAAGGCGATAGAAAACTAGCGTTCATAATGCACAACTATAGTACAATCCACAATCATAGTCACCAAAGTTGATCGATGGCGCAAGAAAACTTAAACACGAATGAATTCCTAAATGAGGCTATAACTCAATAAAATATGAAGGTTCACGAAATGCGATAGAAAATACGTGTACATTGGACAACTACAGTGCAATCCACAATCGTAGTCACCAAACTTGATCGAAGGCCCACAAAAATTTGAACACAAGCGTTTGCCTAAATGCAGCTATAACTCAACAAAAAATGAATTTTCGTGAAAGGCGATAGAAAATACACGTATATAATGGAAAACTATAGTGCAATCCACAATCGTAGTCATGAAAGTTGATTGATTGCACACGAAAACTCAATCATAAGTGGTTTCCTAAATGTGCCTATAACTCAACAAAAAATGAAGGTTTGCAAAAGGCGATAGAAAATATGTGTATAGAATGCACAACTACAATGTAATCCACAATCGAAGTCACCAAAGGTGATCGATTGCCCAAGAAAACTCAAACATGAGCAGTTTCGTAAATGCAGCTATAACTCAACAAAAAAATGAAGCTTTGTGAAAGGCGATAGAAAATACATGTATAAAATTCACAACTACAGTGTAATCCACAAGCGTAGTCACCAAAGTTGAACGATGGCCCACAAAAAATTCAAACTCGTGCGGTTTCCTAAATACGCCTATAACTCAACAAAAAATGAAGGTTTGTGAAAGGTGATAGAAAATACATGTAGAGAGAACAGACAACTATAATGCAATCCGCAATCATAGTCACCAAAGTTGATCCATGGCCCACGAAAACTTAAACACAAGTGGTTTCCAAAGTGTAGCTATAACTAAACAAAAAATGAAGGTTCGCGAAAGGCGATGGAAATTGGACATATAGAATGCACAACAACAATGTAATCCACAGTCGTAGTCACCAAAGTTTATCGATGGTCCACAAAAACTCAAACACGAGCATTTTCCTAAATGCGGCTATAACTCAACAAAAAATAAAGGTTCGTGAAAGGAATTTAAAAATATGCTTACAAAATGCACAACTACAGTGCAATCCACAATTGTAGTCACCAAAGTTGATTGAAAACTCAAACATGAGCATTTTTCAAAAAGTAGCTATAACACAACATAAAAAAAGGTTTATGAAAGCCGATAGAAAATATGTATATCAAATGCACAACTAAAGTGTAAACCACAAGCGTAGTCGCCAAAGTTAATCAATTGCCCACAAAAACTCAAACGCGAGTGGTTTCCTAAATGCGACTATAGCTCAACAAAAAATGAAGGTTCATGAAAGGTGATAGAAAATATGCGTATAGAATACAGCACTATAATGTAATCTACAATCATAGTCACCAAAGTTGATCGATGGGCCACAAAAACTCAAACAAGAGCATTTTCCTAAATGCGGCTACAACTCAAAAAAAAATGAAGGTTCCTGAAAGGCGAATAAAAAATATGCATATATAATGCACAACTACAATGTAATCCTCAAGCGTAGTCACCAAAGTTGATCGATGGCCCACAAAACTTCAAACATGAGTGGTTTCCTAAATGCGTCTATAACTCAACTAAAAATGAAGGCTCGTAAAAGGCAATAGAAAATATGTGTACAAAATGCACAAGTACAATGTAATCCACAATCGTACTCACCAAAGTTGATTGGTGGCTAAAGAATACTCAAACATGAGCGTTGTCCTAAATGCGATTATAACTCAACGAAAAACTAAGGTTTGTGAAAGGGGAAAGAAAATAAGCCTCTATAATTCACAACTATAGTGCAATGCACAATCGTAGTCACCAAAGTTGATCGACGGCCCACGAAAACTAAAACACGAGTTGATTCCTAAATGCGGTTTTAACTCAACAAAAAACTGAAGGTTCATGAAAGGCAATAGAAAATACAAGTACATAATGGACAACAATGCAATCCACAATCATAGTCACCAAAGTTGATCGATGGAATGATGGTCCACGAAAACTCAAACATTAGCAGTGAAACTAAATGTGGCTATAACTCAACAAAAAATGAAGTTTCACCAAAGGCGATCGATAGAAAATATGCGTATAGAATGCACAATTATAGCATAATCCACAAGTGCAGTCAAAAAAGTTGATAGCCCACAAAAACTCAAACAAGAGCAATTTCATAAATGCGCCTATAACTCAACAAAAAATGAAAGTTCACGATAGGCAATAGAAAACAAGCTTATATAATGCACAACTATAGTGTAATCCACAAGCGTAGTCACTAAAGTTGATTAATGGCCCACAAAATCTCAAACCCAAGTAGTTTCCTAAGTTTGGCTATAACTAAACGAAAAATGAAGGTTTGAGAAAGGTAATAGAAAATACACATATAGAATGCACAACTATAGTGTAATCCACAAGCGTAGTCACTAAAGTTGATTGATGGTCCACGAAAACTCAAACACGAGCATTTTCCTAAATGCGGTTGACTCAACAAAAAATGAAGGTTTGTGAAATGCGATTAAAAATATGTGTACAAAATGCACAACTATAGTACAATCCACAATCATAGTCACCAAAGTTCATCGATGGCACACGAAAACTCAAACTTGAGTGGTTTCCTAAATGTGGCTATAGCTCAACAAAAAATGAAGGTTCGCAAGAGGCAATAGAAAATATGAGTACAAAATGGACATCTATACTGCAATCCACAATCACAGTAAAAAAAACTTCATCGATGACCCACGGAAATTCAAACACGAGTGGTTTCCAAAGTGCAGCAATCACTAAATGAAAAACGAAGGTTCATGAAAGGCGATATAAAATACACGTATAAAATGCACAACTACAGTGTAATCGACAATCGTAGTCACCAAAGTTGATTTATGGCCCACAAAAACTCAAACACGAGTGCTTTCATAAATGCAGCTATAACTCAACAAAGAAGGAAGGTTTGCAAAATGCGATTAAAAATATGTGTACAAAATGCACAACTATAGTACAATCGACAATCGTAGTCAGCAAAGTTGATTGATTGCCCACAAAAACTAAAACATGAGTGGTTTCCTAAATGCGGCTATAACTCAACAAAAAATGAAGGTTCATGAAAGGTGATAGAAAACACATGTATAGAATGAACAACTACATTGCAATCCACAATCGTAGTCACCAAAGCTGATCGATGGCCCACGAAAACAGAAACATG
Source organism: Sequoia sempervirens (assembly GCA_007258455.2). Taxonomy (NCBI): domain Eukaryota; kingdom Viridiplantae; phylum Streptophyta; class Pinopsida; order Cupressales; family Cupressaceae; genus Sequoia; species Sequoia sempervirens. The sequence continues at coordinate 162,891,913 of VDFB02281492.1, read as the reverse complement.
AGCGATTTCCTAAATGCGATGATAACTCAACAAAAAATGAAGGTTCGCGAAAGGCAATAGAAAATATGTGTATAGAATGTACAAATACTCTGTAATCCACAAGAGTAGTCACCAAAGTCGATCGATGGCACACGAAAACTCAAATTCGACTGGTTTCCTAAATGCAGCTATAACGCAACCAAAAATGAAGGTTCGTGAAAGGCGATAGAAAATACACATACAAAATAGACAACTACAGTGTAATCCACAATCGTAGTCACGAAAGTTGATCAATGGCCCAGGAAAACTGAAAGACGAGTGGTCTCTGAAATGCAGCTATAACTCAATGAAAAATGAAGGTTCATGAAAGGTGACAGAAAATACGTGTATAGAATGCACAACTACAATGCAATCGACAATCGTAGTCACCGAAGTTGATTGATGGTGCACGAGAACTCAAACACGAGTGGTTTCCTAAGTGTGGCTATAACTCAATGAAGAGAAGAAGTTTCAAGAAAGGCGATAGAAAATATGTGTATAGAATGCACAACTATTGTACAATTGACAATCATAGTCACCATAGTTGATTGATGGTGCACGAAAACTCAAACAAACAATGAAGGTTTGCAAAAGGTGATAGAAGATACATGCATAGAATGGAGAACTACAGTAGAATTCATAATCGTAGTCACCAAAATTGGTTGATGGCCCACAAAAAACTCAAACACGAGCGGTTTCCTAAGTGCGCCTATAACTCAACAAAAAACTCAAACATAATCATTTTCCTAAATCGTAGTCACCAAAGTTGGCAAAAGGCGATAGAAAATTAGCGCTCATAATGTGCAACTACACTGTAATCCACAATCGTAGTTACTAAAGTTGATCGATGGCCCACAAAAACTCAAACTCGATCAGTTTCCTAAGTGCGACTATAACTCAACAAAAAATGAAGGTTTGTGAAAAGCGATTAAAAATATATGTATAGAATGTACAACTACAGTACAATCCACAATCTTAGTCACCAAAATTGATCGATGGCGCATAAAAACTTAAACTAGAGCATTTTCCTATATACAACTATAACTCAACAAAAAATGAAGGTTCGCAAAAGGAGATAAAAAATATGCATACATAATGCACAACTATAGTACAATCGACAATCATAGTGACCAAAGTCAATTGATGGCCGACAAAAACTCAAAGATGAGGAGTTTCCTAATTGTGGCTATAACTCAACAAAAAATGAAGGGTTGTGAATGGTGATAGAAAATATGCATATAGAATGCACAACTATAGTTTAATCCACAAGCATAGTCACCAAAGCTGATCACCCACGAAAACTCAAACTCGAGCAATTTCCTAAATGCGGCTATAACTCAAAGAAAAATGAAGGTTTAGGAAAGGAAATAGAAAATACGCATATAGAATGCACAATTACAGTGTAATCCAAAATTGTAGTCACCAAAGTTGGCCGATGGCCTACGTAAACCCAAACACGAGCGGTTTTCTAAGTGCAGCTATAACTCAACAAAAATTGAAGGTTCACAAAAGGCGATAGAAAATACGCATATAGAATGGACAACTACAATGTAATCCACAATCATAGTCACCAAAGTTGATTGATGGCCCACGAAAACTCAAACACGTGTGTTTTCCCTAATGTGGCTATAACTCAACAAAAAATGAAGGTTCATGAAAGGCAATTATAAATATGTGTACAGAATGTACAACTACAATACAATCCACAAACGTGGTCACCAAAGTTGATTAATGGCCCACAAAAACTCAAACTCACGTAAAAATGAAGGTTCGTGAAAAGTGATAGAAAATACGTGTATAAAATGCACAACTATAGTCTTATCCATAATCGTAGTCACCAAAGTTGATTGTTGGTGCACAAAAACTAAAAGAGGAGCGGTTTCCTAAATGTGGCTATAACTCAACTAAAAATCAAGGTTTGCTAAAAGGGATAGAAAATAAAATTATAGGATTCACAACTACAATGCACTACACAATCATAGTAACCAAAGTTGATTGACAGCCCACAAAAACTCAAACACGAGCAGTTTCCTAAATGAAGATTTGTGAAAGGTGATAGAAAATACACTTACAAAATGGATAACTACAATGCGATCCACAATCGTAGTCACCTAAGTTGATCGATGGCCCATGAAAACTCAAATATGAGCGGTTTCCAAAGTGCAGCTATAAATCAACAAAAAATGAAGGTTTGTAAAAGGTTATAGAAAATACACGTATACAATGGACACCTACAGTGCAATCCATAATCATAGTCACCAAAGTCAATCGATGGCCCATGAAAACTCAAACACGAGTGGTTTGAACTAAATGCGGCTATAACTCAACGAAAAATGAAGATTCACAAAAGGTGATAGAAAATATGAGTACAAATTGGACAACAATAGTGGAATCCACAATCGTAGTCACTAAAGTTGGTGAATGGTCAACGAAAATTCAAATGCAAGAGTTTTTTTAAATGTGGCTATAACTAAAAAAAAAATGAAGGTTTGTCAAAAGTGATTAAAAATACAGGTACAGAATGCACAACTATAATACAATCCACAATCGTAGTCACCAAAGTTGTTTGATGGCTGACGAAAACTCAAACACGAGCGATTTACTAAATACGGCAATAACTCAACAAAAAGGCAAAGGATCGCAAAAGGTGATAGAAAGTAAGAGTACAAAATGGACAACTACAGTGCAATCGACAATCGTGTCACCAAATTTGATCGATGGCCCACAAAAACTCAACACGAGCGGTTTCCAAAAATGCAGCTATAACTAACAAAAAATGAAGGTTCATGACAAGTGATAGAAAATACGCGTACAAAATGGAAAACTACAATGCAATCCACAATCATAGTCACCAAGGTTGATCGACGGCCCATGAAAACTCAAATACGAGCGGTTTCCTAAATGCAGCTATAACTCAACTAAAAATTACGGTTTGTGAAAGCAGATAGAAAATAAGCGTATAGAATTAAGAACTACAGTGCAATGGACAATCATAGTAACCAAAGTTGATCGACGGCCCACAAAAACTCAAATACGAGTTGTTTACTAAATACGACTATAACTCAACAAAAAATGAGGTTTCTAGAAAGGCGATAGAAAATACACGTGCAGAATGAAATACTAGCGTGCAATCCACAATCTTAGTCAGTAAAGTTAATCGATGGCTAAGAAAAACTCCAACACAAGCTTTTTCCAAAATGCAGCTATAACTCACCAAAAAATGAAGTTTTGTGAAAGTCAATAGAAAATACTTGAATAGAATGGACAACTACAATGCAATCTGCAATTGTAGTCACCAGAGTTGATCGATGGCCCATAATAACTCAAACACGAGAGGTTTCTTAAGTGTGGAAACCTCAGTGTAGTCCATAATCGTAGTCACCAAAGTTGGTCAATGGCCCACAAAAACTCAAACACAAGTGTTTTCCTAAATGCGGCTATAACTCAAAACAAAATGAAGGTTCATGAAATGCGATAGAAAATACGCATTAAAAATGGACAACTACAGTGGAATCCACAATCATATTCAAGAAAGTTGATCGATGGCTCACAAAAACTCAAACATGAGTGGTTTTTCTAAGTGCGGCTATAACTTAACGAAAAATGATGGCTTGCAAAAGGAAATAGAAAATATGTGTATAAAATGCACAACTACAGTGTAATCAAGTAGGGTAGTCACGAAAGTTGATTGATGGCCTACGAAAACTCAAACTCGAGTGGTTTCCTAAATGTGGCTATAACTAAACAAAAAATGAAGATTCACAAAAGGCAATAAAAAATATATGTACGGAATGGACAAGTATAGTGCAATCCACAATCGTAGACACCAAAGTTGATCAATGGCCCATGAAAACTCAAACATGAGCAGTTTCCTAAGTGTAGCTAAAACTAACCGAAAAATGAAAGTTTATGAAAGGCGACAGAAAATACGCGTATACAATGACACAACTATAGTGTAATCCATAATCGTAGTCACGAAAGTTGATTGATGGTCCACGAAAACTCAAGCACAAATTTTTTCCTAATTACAACAATAATTCAACAAAAATTGAAGCCACAGCGATTAAAAATATGTGTACATAATGCACAACTACAATACAATCCAATCTCATAGTCACCAAATTTGATTTATGGCCCAGAAAAACTCAAACATGAGAGGTTTCCTAAATGGAGCTATAACTCAAAAAAAATGAAGGTTCATGAAAAGCGATATAAAATATGTGTATATAATGTACAACTACATTGTAATGCACAAGCGTAGTTACCAAAGTTGATCCATGGCCCATGAAAAATCAAACTCGAGTGGTTTCCTAAATGCGACTATAACTCAACAAAAAATGAAGGTTCACGAAAGGCGATAGAAAATACGCGTACATAATGGACATTTATAGTGCATTCCACAATAGTAGTCACCAAAGTTGATCAATGGCCCACGAAAACTAAAACACAAGCGGTTTCCTAAGTGCAGCTAAAACTAACTGAAAAATGAAGTTTCATGAAAGGTGATAGAAAATACGTATATACAATGACACAACTACAGTGTAATCCATAATCGTAGTCACGAAAGCTTATTGATGGCCCACGAAAACTCAAACACAAGAATTTTCCCAATTGCGGCTATAACTCAACAAAAATTGAAGATTCGTGAAAGGCGATTAAAAAGATGTGTATAGAATGCACAACTATAATACAATTCAATCTCATAGTCACCAAATTTGATTTATGGCCCACAAAAACTCAAACACGATCGGTTTCCTAAATGTAGCTATAACTCAACAAAAAGTGAAGGTTCATGAAAGGTGATAGAAAATATGTGTATAGAATGCACAAATACAATGTAGTCACCAATGTTGATCCATGGCCCATGAAAACTCAAACATGAGTGGTTTCCTAAATGTGGCTATAACTAAAGAAAAAATAAAGGTTCGCAAAAGGCAATAGAAAATTAGCATCCATAATACACAAGTACAGTGTAGTCCACAATTGTAGTCACCAAATTTGATAGATGGCCCACGAAAACTCAAACACGAGCAATTTCCTAAATGTGGCTAAACTCAACAGAAAATGAAGGTTCATGAAAGGTGATAGAAAGTATGTCTATAGAATGGACAACTATATTGCAATCCAGAATCGTATTCACCAATGTTGATCGATGGCCCACGAAAACTCAAACCCGAGCGGTTTCCTAAGTGCGGCTATCACTCAATGAAAAATGAAAGTTCATGAAAGGTGATTAAAAATATGTGTACAAAATGCACAACTACAATACAATCCACAATCGTAGTCACCAAAATTGATTGATAACCCACAAAAAACTCAAACATGAGAGGTTTCCTAAATGCGGCTATAACTCATCAAAAAATGAAGGTTCATGACAGGCGATACAAAATATGTGTATACAATGCACAACTATAGTGTAATCCACAATCGTAGTCACAAAAGTTGATTGATGGCCCACAAAATCTTAAACTCGAGCGGTTTCCTAAATCCGGCTATAACTAAAAAAAAATGAATGTTCATGGAAGACAATAGAAAATATGCACGTAAAATGCACAACTACATTGCAATCCTCAAATGTAGTTAGCAAAGTTGATCGATGGACCACGAAAACTCAAACTCAAGCGGTTTCCTATATGTGGCTATAATTCAACAAAAAATGAAGTTTCGTGAAAGGCGATAGAAAATACACATACATAATGGACAAATACATTGCAATCCATAATCGTAGTCACCAAAACTGATCGATGGCCCATGAAAACTCAAACATGAGTCATTTCCTGAGTGTAGCTATAACTCAATGAAAAATGATGGTTCAAGTAAGGCAATAGAAAATACATGGATAGAATGTGTAACTATAGTATAATCCATAATTGTAGTCATCAAAGTTGATTGATGGCCCACAAAAACGCAAACATGAGCAGTTTCCTAAATGCAGCTATAACTTAACAAAAAATGAACATTCATGAAAGGCTATAGAAAATACTCATATAGAATGCAAAACTACAATTTAATGCATAAGTGTAGTCACCAAAGTTGATTGAGGGTCGACAAAAACTCAAATTCGAGCGGTTTCCTAAATGCGGCTATAACTCAACAAAAAATAAAGGTTCGTGAAAGGTGATAGAAAATATGCCTATAACTCAACAAAAAATGAATGTTTATGAAAGGTGATTAAGAATACGAGTGCAAAATGCACAACTAGAGTACAATCCACAATCATTGTAACCAAAGTTGATCGATGGCCCATGAAAACTTAAATACAAGCGGTTACCTAAACGTGGCTATAACTCAATAAAAAATGAAGGTTCAAAAGCATAGTCACCAAATTTGATTGATGCCCCATGAAAACTCAAACACGAAGGGATTGCCTAAGTGCAGCTATAATTGATCAAATAATGAACTTTCGAAAGAGGTGATAGAAAATACGTGTATAAAATGCATAACTACAGTGTATTCCAATATAGTAGTCACCAATGTCGATTGATGGCCTATGAAAACTCAAACATGAGCAATTTTTTAAATGCGGCTATAACTCAAATAAAAATGTGGGTTCATGAAAGGCGATTAAAAATACACGTATAGAAATTCACAGCTACATTACAATCCACAATCGTAGTCACAAAAGTTGATCGATGGCCCACAAAAACTCAAACATGAGTGATTTCCTAAATGCAGCCATAACTCAACAAAAAATGACGGTTCACAAAATGCGATACAAAATACGTCTATAAAATGAAGAACTATAGTGTAATCCGCAATCGTTGCCACCAAAGCTGATCGATGGCTCACCAAATCTAAAACAAGAGCAGCTTAAATGCAGGTATATCTCAACAAAACATGAAGGGTCACAAAAGGTTATAGAAAATGCGTGTACATAATGGACAACTAAAGTGCACTCCACAATCGTAGTCACCAAAGTTGATTGATGGCCAATGAAAACTCAAACATGATCGGCTTCCTAAATGTGGCTATAACTCAACAAAAATTGAAGGTTTCTGAAAGGCCAAAGAAAATACTCGTATAGAATGCGCAACTATAGTGTAATCGACAAGCATAGTCACCAAAGTTGATCGATGGCCCATGAAAACGCGAATGGACAACTAGAGTGCAATCCACAATGGTAGTCACCAAAGTTGATAGATGGCCAACGAAAACTCAAACATGAGCATTTTCCTAAATGTCGATCACTCAACAGAAAGTGAAGGTTCGTGAAAGGCGATTAAAAATATTTGTACAGAATGCACAACTAATATACAATCCACAATCGTAGTCACCAAAGTTGATCGATGGCCCAAAAAATTGAAACATGAGCGGTTTCCTAAATGCGGCTATAACTCAACAATAAATGAATATTCGCGAAAGGCAATAGAAAATATACATATAGAATGCACAACTATAGTGTAATCCACAAGCGTAGTCACCAAAGTTGATCGATGGCCTGTGAATACTCAATGTTGAGCGGTTTCCTAAATGCGGCTAGAACTCAACAAAAAATGAAGGTTCTCAAAAGGCAATAGAAAATTTGCACACATAATGGACAACTGCATTGCAATCCACAATCGTAGTCACTAAAGTTGATCGATGACCCACGAAAACTCAAACAAGAGTGGTTTCCTAATTGCAGCTATAACTCAACAAAAAATGGAGGTTCGATAAAAGGCTATAGAAAATATGCGTATAGAATGCACAACTACAGTGCAATCCACAATCGTAGTCAGCAAAGTTGATCGATAGCTCGAAAAACTCAAACACCAGCAATTTCCTAAATGTGCGTATCACTAAAAAAAATGAAGGTTCCTTAAAGACGGTTGAAAATACACATACAAAATGTAGAACTATGGTACAATCCACAATCGTAATCACGAAAGTTGATCAATGGCCCGAAAAAATTCAAACACGAGCGTTTTCTGAAATGCAGCTATAACTAAAGAAAAAATCAAGGTTTGTGAAAGGTGAAAGAAAACTAGCTTTCATTATGTACAACTACAGTGCAATCCACGATCATAAACACCAAATTTTATGGATGGCCCACTAAAACTCAAACACGAGAGGTTTCGTAAATGTGGCTATAACTCAACATAAAATGAAGATGTGTGAAAGGCGATAGAAAATACACGTAAATAATGGACAACTATAGTGTAATTTACAATCGCAGTCACCAAAGTTGATCAATGGCCCATGAAAATTCAAACATGAGCATTTTCCTAAATGTGGCTATAACTCAAGAAAAAATGAAGGTTCCTGAAAGGCGATTAAAAATATACGTACAAAATGCAATACTATGGTACAATCCACAATCATAATCACCAAAGTTTATCGATGGCCCACAAAAATACAAACACGACTGGTTTCCTAAGTGCAGCTTTAACTAAACGAAAGATGAAGGTTCAAGAAAGGTAATAGAAAATACTCCTATAGAATGCACCACTAAAGTGTTATCCATAATCATAGTCACCAAAGTTGATCGATAGGCCACGAAAATTGAAACAATAGCATTTTCCTAAATATAGCTATAACTCAACAAAAAATGAAGGTTCAGGAAAGATGATTAAAAATATGCGTATAGAATGCACAACTACAGTACAATCCACAAACGTATTCACCAAAGTGATGGCTGACAAAAACTCAAATATGAGTGGTTTCCTAAATGCGGCTATAACTTAGCAAAAAGTGAATATTCGTGAAAAAAAACTAAAAATATGCGTATGGAATGCACAACTACAGGGTAATCCATAATCGTAGCCTTATTTAGGAAACCGCTCGTGTGTTGAGTTTTTGTGGGCCATCTATCAACTCTGGTGACTAAGCTTGTTTATTACACTGTATTTTTGCATTCTATACACTATTTTCTATCGCCTTTTTCGAACCTTCATTTTTCATTGAGTTTTAGCCACACTTAGGAAATCACTTGTGTTTAAGTTTTCGTTGGCCATCAATCAACTTTGGTGACAATGATTGTCGATTACACTATAGTTTTGCATTCTATACGTGTATATTCTATCACCTTTCAGGAACCTTCATTTTTTGTTGAGTTATAGTTATACTTAGGAAACCACTCGTGTTTGAGGTTTTCATGGGCCATCAATCAGATTTGGTGACTACGATTGTGAATTGTACTGTAGTTGTCTAGTCTGTACACGTATTTTCTATTGCCTTTCGTGAACCTTTATGTTATGTTGAGTTATAGCCACATTCAAGAAATCGCTCGATTTTAGTTTTCATGGGCCACACTTTGGAAAATGCTTGTGTTTGAGTTTTCATGGGCCATTGAACAACTTTGGTGACTATGATTATGGATTACACTGTAGTTGTGGATTCTATATGCATATTTTCTATCGGCTTTCGCGAGCCTTCATTTTTTGTTGAGTTATAACCGCATTTAGGAAACTCGTCATCGTTTAGTTTTTGTGGGCCATCATTCAACTTTGGTGACTACGATTGTGGATTTTAATTTAGTTGTACATTATGCAAGCATATTATTAATCACCTTTCAAGAACCTTCATTTTTTGTTGAGTTATAGCCACATTTAGGAAAATGCTTGTGTTTGAGTTTTCGTGGGCCATTGATCAACTTTTTTGACTACACTTTTGGACTACTTTATAGTTGTGCATTCTATATGGGCATTTCATATCGCCTTTTGTGAACCTTCATTTTTTAGTGAGTTATAACTGCACTTAGGAAACCGGTCATGTTTCAGTTTTTGTGGGCCATCAATCAACTTTGGTGACTACAATTGTGTTTTGCACTGTAGTTGTCCATTTTGTACGTGTATTTTCTATCACCTTTCGCGAACCTTTATTTTTTGTTGAGTTCTACCCAAATTTAGGAACCTCTCGAGTTTGAGTTTTTGTGGGCCATCGATCAACTTTGGTTATTATGATTGTGGATTGTACTGTAGTTGTGCATTCTGTATGCATATGTTTAATTGCCTTTTACGAACCTTCATTTTTTTTTAGTCATAGTCGCATTTAGGAAAACAATTGTGTTTGAATTTTTATGGGCCATCTATTAACTTTGGTGACTACGATTCTGGATTGCACCTTAGTTCTCCATTTTGTACGTGTATTTTCTATCGCCTTTACGCATATTTTCTATCCGCTTTCACAAACCTTCATTTTTTGTTGAGTTATAGTTACATTTAGCACACTGCTCATGTTGGAGTTTTTGTGGGCCATTGATAAACTTTGTTGACTATGATTGTGGATTGAACTGTAGTTGTCCATTTTATACACGTATTATCTATGACCTTTCGCGGTCCTTCATTTTTCAATGAGTTATAGCCGTATTAATGTAACTGCTCGTATTTGAGTTTTCGTTGGCTATCTATCAACTTTAGTGACAACAATTATGGATTAAACTGTAGTTCTGCATTATGAACTCTAATTATCTGTCGGCCTTCACAAACCTTCATTTTTTTTTGAGTTATAACTGCATTTAGGAAACTGCTTGTGTTTGTGTTTTCGTGGGGCATTGATCAACTTTGGTGGCTACGCTTGTGGATTACATTGTAGTTGTGAATTTTATACGCGTATTAAGCATTTCATGAACCTTGATTTTTTGTTGAGTTGTAGCCGCATTTAGGAAATAGCTAGTGTTTGAGTTTTTATAGGCCATCGATCAACTTTGGTGACTACAATTGTCGTTTACACCGTAGTTATCCATTATGTACGCGTAGTTTCTATCGCCTTTCGTGAACATTCATTTTTTGTTGAGTTATAGCTGCATTTGGGGAACCCCTCAAGTTTGAGTTTTCGTGGGCCATCAATCAACTTTGTTCACTACGATTGTGGACTGTCTTTCGCGAACCTCCATTTTTATAGACACTGTGGAAACCTCCATTTAGTTGTCCATTATGTACGTGTATTTTCACTCGCCTTTCGTGAACCTTTATTTTTGTTGAGTTATAGCCGTATTTAGGAAATCGCTCAAGTTTGAGTTTTCGTGGGCCTTTGATGAACTTTGGTGAAGACGCTTGTGAATTACACTGTAGTTGTGTATTCTATAAACGTATTTTCTTTTACCTTTTGCCAGCTTTCATTATTTGTTGAGTTATAGCCGCATTTAAGAAACTGCTCATTTTTTAGTTTCCGTGGGCCACCGATCAACTTTGGTGGCTATGATTGTGGATTGCAATATAGTAGTTCATTTTGTATATGTATTTCCTATTTCCTTTTGTGAACTTTCATTTTTTGTAGAGTTATAGCCGTATTTAGGAAACCACTAGAATTTGAGTTTTTGTGGGCCATCGATCGACTTTGGTGACTATGATTGTGCATTGTACTGCAGTTGTGCATTGTGTACGAATAATTTTAATCACCTTTCACGAACCTTCATTTTTTTTTGATTCTATACATGTATGTTTTATCACCTTTACCTTTATTTTTATTTTAGTTATAGCCGCATTTAGGAATCCCCTGATGTATGAGTTTTTTTGGGCCATCGATCAAATTTGGTTACTACGATTGTGGATTGTATTATAGTTTTGCATTCTGTACACATATTTTTAATCGCCTTTCATGAACTTTCATTTTTTGTTGAGTTCTAGCCGCATTTAGGAAAATGGTCTTGTTTGAGTTGTCATGGGTCATCGATCAACTTAGTGACTATGATTGGGGATTACACTATAGTTGTGCATTTAGGAAGCCACTTATGTTTGAGTTTTCATGGTCCATCGATCAACTTTGGTGACTATGATTGTGGACTGGACTATGATTGTCCATTTTGTACATGTATTTTCTATCGCGTTTCGCGAACCTTCATTTTTTGTTGAGTTATAACCGCATTTAGGAAACCACTCGAGTTTGAGATTTCATGGTCCATTGATCAACTGTGGTGACTACACTTGTGGATTACACTGTAACTATGCATTCTATATGTTTATTTTCTATCGCCTTTCCTGAACCTTCAATTTTTCGTTGAGTTATAGCCACACTTAGGAAAACCACTTGAATTTGAGTTTTTACATGCCATCTACCAACTTTGGTGATTACGATTGTGGATTGCATTGTAGTTGTGCATTCTATATGCATATTCTTAATCGCCTTTTGTGAACCTTCATTTTTATTTGAGTGATAGCTGCATTTATGAAACCACTTGTGTTTGACTTTTTGTGGGCCATTAATCAACTTTGGTGACTATGCTTGTGGTTTACACTGTAGTTGTGCAATCTATACTCGTATTTTCTATCACCTTTCGCAAACCTTAATTTTTCAATGAGTTATAGCTGCACTTAGGAAACCACTCATGTTTGAGTTTTATTTGGTGATCAATCGACTTTAATGGCTACTATTGCGTATTGCACCGTAGTTGTCCATTATGTACGCCTATTTTCTATCGTCTTTCGCAAACCTTAATTTTTTTTTGAGTTATAGTTGCATTTAGGAAACCACTCGAGTTTGAGTTTTTTTGGGCCATCGATCAACTTTGGTGACTACGCTTGTTGATTACACTATAGGGTTGCATTCTATAGGAGTATTTTCTATCGCCTTTCGGAAACCTTCATTTTTTGTTGAGTCATAGCCGCATTTAGGAAACACTCATGTTTGAATTTTCGCGGGCCATCGATCAACGTTGGTGACTACGATTGTGGATTACATTGTAGTTTTGCATTCAATACTCATATGTTCTATCATCTTTCATGAACCTTCATTTTGTGTTGACTTATACACGCATTTAAGAAACCGCTCGTGTTTGAGTTTTTGTGGGCCATAGATCATGTTCGGTGACAACGATTGTGAATTGTACATTTGTTGTGTATTCTATACATGTATTTTCTATTGCATTTCGTTTAGCTTCATTTTTCATTGAGTTATAGCTGCACTTAGGAAACAACTCATGTTTGAGTTTTCATGGTCCATTGATCAACTTTGGTGACTACGATTGTGTATTTCACTATAGTTGTCCATTTTGTACGTGTATTTTCTATCATTTTTCGTAAACATTCTTTTTTTGTTGAGTTATAGCTGCATTTAGGAAACCACTCGAGTTTGAGTTTTCATGGTCCATTAATCAACTATGGGGACTATGCTTGTGGATTAAACTATAACTGTGCATTTTATATGCTTATTTTCTATTACCTTTCGCAAACCTTCATTTTTTCATTGAGTTATAGCCGCACGTAGGAAACCACTCGAGTTTGAGTTTTTATAGGACATCTACCAACTTTGGTGATTACGATTGTGGATTTCACTGTAGTTGTACACTCTATACACATATTCTTAATCGCCTTTTGCAAACCTTCATTTTTTGTTGAGTTTTATTTTGCCATCGATTGACTTTAATGACTATGATTGCCTGTTGCACCATAGTTGTCCATTACATATGCTTATTTTCTATCACCTTTTGAGAACCTTAATTTTTTCTGAGTTATAGCCGCATTTAGGAAACTGCTCGAGTTTGAGTTTTTGTCAGCCATTGATCAACTTTGGTGACTATGCTTCTTTATTACTCTATAGGGTTGCATTCTATAGGAGTATTTTCTATCACCTTTCAGGAACCTTCATTTTTTGTTGAGTTATAGCCGCATTTAGGAATCCGCTCGTGTTTTAAAGAAAACACGAATTATCCATTTTTTGAGAAAATAAGTTCTCTTTGAAAAAGACTTTTTTGAAAAGTAGAAGCAGTAGACATAATAGAGAGAATTTTTTTGAATATTTGTATGAAAAATGGGATAAATGAGTTTTGTAGAGAATGTCATTCTACGTAGACCTAGATGTTTTTTAAAAATTAGAAGCAGTAGACCCAAATCGTCTATTTTTGAAAAAAAAATGTTTCTCTTGAAAAACATAGTTTTTTTTTTTAAAGTAGAAGCAGTAGAGGTAACAAAGGGAAATTTTTTGAATCTTTTTTTATGGAAAATCTGATAAAATGGGTTATCTAGAGAATGTCATTTTGAGAACACCTAGATTGTCTTTTTTTTGAAAAAAAAACTAATTTTTTACCAACATGCAAGAACCCCTCAAAAATAGAATTCTACGAAACAATTTTTTTTTTTTAAATAAAAAATATGGGTTTTATAGGTGTCCATGTGCGAAAGAGACCTAGATCGTCCGGTTTTTGAAAAAAATATTTGTTCTTCAAAAAGATTGATTTTTTTGAAAAGTAGAAGCAATAGAGGTAATAGAGACAAATTTTTGAATATTTTTATGAAAAATCTAAGAAATGGGTTTTGTAGAGAAGGTCATTTTGAGTAGACCCAAATCGTCCTTTTTTTGAAAAACTATATTTTCACCAACATGCAAAAACCCCTCAAAAATAGAATCTACGAAACTATTTTTTTTGGAAAATAGAAAATATAGGTTTATATTTTTTTGAAAACTAGAAGCAGTAGAGGTAACAAAGACAAGTTTTTTGAGTCTTTTTATGAAAAATGGGATACATTGGTTTTGTAGACAATGTCATCCTGAGTAGACCCAAATCGTCCTTTTTTTTTCGAAAAAACTAATATTTCACAAACATGCAAGAATCTCTCAAAAATAGAATCAATGAAACTATTTTTTTTGGAAAATAGAAAATATAGGTTTATTTTTTTGAATACTAGAAGCAGTAGAGGTAACAAAGACAAGTTTTTTGAGTCTTTTTATAAAAAATAGGATAAATTGGTTTTGTAGAGAATGTCATCCTAAGTAGACCCAAATCATCCTTTTTTTTTGAAAACTAATATTTCACAAACATGCAAGAACCCCTCAAAAATAGAATCTACGAAATACTTTTTTTTTTAAAATAAAAGATTTGGGTTTTATAGGTACTTGTGTGCTCAAGAGAATGTCGTTCTGAGTACACCCAAATCATCCTTTTTTCGAACAACTAATTTTTCAAAAGCATGCAACAACCCCTCTAAAATAGAATGTAAAAAACAATTTTTTTGGGGAAAATTGAAATATGGTTTCTATAGGTACTCGTGTGCTAAAGAGACCCAGATCATCCATTTTCGGAAAAAATAAATTATTCTTGAAAAAGATATATTTTTTAAGAGGTAATAGATGCAAATTTTTTGAATCTTTTTATGAAAAATCTCAGAAATTATAGGATTTGTAGACCATAGTTGTGCATTCGATACACGTATTTTCTATCTCTTTACGCGAACCTTCTTTTTGTGTTATAGCCGCATTTAGGAAACCGTTCATGTTTGAGTTTTTGTGGGCCATCAATCAACTTTGGTGTCTACGATTATGGATTGTACTCGTGTTGTGCATTTTGTATGCATATTTTTAATCACCTTTCACAAAAACCTTCATTTTTTTCTGAGTTATGGCCACATTTAGGAAAACACTCATGTTTGAATTTTCGCGGGACATCAATAAACGTTGGTGACTATGGTTGTGGATTACATTGTGGTTTTGCATTCAATACTTATATGTTCTATCATCTTTCGCAAATCTTCATTTTTCGATGAATTATAGCCCCACTTACGAAACTGCTCGTGTTTGAGTTTTGTGGGCCATCGATCAACTTGGGTGACTACGATTGTGGATTGCACTGTATTGTCCATTTTGTATGCGTATTTTCTATCGCCTTTCATGAACCTTCTTTTTTTGTTGACTAAGCCGCATTTAGGAAACCGCTCATTTTTGAGATTTTGTGGCCAATTGATCAACTTTGGTGACTACAATTTTGGATTGTACCTTAGTTGTGTATTTTGTACGCATGTTTTTAATCATCCTTTGGTGACTACGATTGTGGATTACAATTTAGTTTTGCATTCTATATTCGTATTTTCTTTCACTTTTAGTGAACCTTCATTTTTCATTGAGTTATAGTTGCACTTAGAAAAACCGCTCGTGTTTGACTTTTCATGGTAAATAGATCAACTTTGGTGATTGCAATTGCGGATTGCATTGTAGTTGTCCATTATGTATGTGTATTTTCTGTCGCTTTTTGTGAACCTTCATTTTTTGTTGAGTTATAGCCTCATTTAGGAAACCGCTCGAGTTTGAGTTTTTTGGGCCATTGATTAACTTTGGTGACTACGCTTGTGGATTAGACAATAGTTGTGCATTCTCTACATAAATTTTCTATCACCTTTTGTAAACCTTCATTTTTTCTTTAGTTATACCCGCATTCAGCAAAATGGTCATGTTTGTGTTTTCGTGGGCCATCGATTAACTTTGATCAACTTTGGGGACTACGATTGTGGATTACACTGTAGTTGTGCATTCCATACACGTATTTTCTATAGATTTTCTCAAACCTTCATTTTTCATTGAGTTATAGCTACACTTAGTAAACCGCTTGTGTTTGAGTTTTAATGGGCCATCGATCAACTTTGGTGACTACGATTGTCAATTGTACTGTAGTAGTGCATTATGAAAGCTAATAATATTTCCTTTCGTGAACCTTAAATTTTTTTTGAATTATAACCACATTTAGGAAACTGCTCATGTTTGACTTTTTGTGGGCTATCGATCAACTTTGGTGACTATGCTTGTGGTAAATTACATTGTAGTTGTGCATTCTATATGCATATTTTTTATCACTTTTTCGATCCTTCATTTTTTTTTAATTATAGCTGCCTTTGCGAAACTGCTCATGTTTCAGTTTTTATTGGCCATCAATTAACATTGGTGACTACGATTGTGGATTGCATTGTAGTTGTCCATTTGTACTCGTATTTTCTATCACCTTTCGTGAACCTTCATTTTTTGTTAAGTTATATGCATATTTTCTGTCGCCTTTCGCAAACCTTTATTTTTCAGTTAGTTATAACTGCACATAGGAATCCGCTCTTGTTTGAGTTTTCGTGGGCCATCGATCAACTTTGGTTAGTACCGTTGTGGGTTACACTGTAGTTGTCCATTTTGTACGTGTATTTTCTATCGCGTTTTGCGAACCTTCATTTTTTATTGAGTTATATGCATATTTTCTATCGCCTTTCGCGAACCTTCATTTTTTGGTTAGTTATAGCTGCACAAAGGAATCCGCTCTTGTTTGAGTTTTCGTGGGCCATCGATCAACTTTGGTGACTACGGTTGTGGGTTACACTATAGTTGTCCATTTTGTACATGTATTTTCTATTGCCTTTCGCAAACATTTTTTGTTGCATTATAGCTTTATTTAGGAAAACGCTCGTGTTTGAGTTTCTTGGGCCATTGATCAACTTTGCTGACTACGATTGTGGATTCACTATAGTTGTGTATTTTATACGTGTATTTTCTATTGCCTTTCGCAAACATTAATTTTTTGTTCAGTTATAGCCACATTTAGGAAATTGCTCGTGTTCAAAAAAAACACGAATTGTCCATTTTTTGAAAAGTAGAAGCAGTAGAGGACAGAGGAAATTTTTTTGAATCTTTTTATGAAAAATGGGATAAATGAGTTTTGTAGAGAATGCCATTCTGAGTAGACCTAGATCGTCTTTTTTTCGAAAAATAATATTTTACCAACATGCAAGAAACCCTCAAAAATAGAATCTATGAAACAATTTTTTTAATGAAAATAAAAAATATGAGTTTTATAGCTACTCATTGCTCAAGAGACCCAAATCATGCTGTTGTTGACAAAATAAATTGTTTTTGAAAAAGATAGATGTATTTGAAACTTTTAATGAAAAATATGAGAAATTGGTTTTGTAGAGAATGTCATTCTGAGTAGACCCAGATCGTACTCTTTTCAAAAGACTAAATTTTCAGCAACATGCAAGAAAACCTCAAACATAGAACCTATGAAACAATTTTTTTTTTTGAAAATCGAAATATTGTTTTTGGCCAAAGAAAATTCAAACACGAGCAGTTTTCCTAAGTGCGGCTATAAATAAATGTAAAATGAAAGTTCAAGAAAGGCAATAGAAAATTCACATATATAATACACACTATAGTGTAATCCACAATCATAGTCAGCAAAGCTGATCGATGGCAATTAAAAATATGCGTACAGAATGAACAATAACAGAAAGACTATTAAAAATATGTGTACAGAATGTACAATAATAGTACAATCCATAATCGTAGTCACCAAAGTTGATAGATGGCCCACAAAAACTCAAACATGAGCAGCTTCATAAATTTGGCTATAACCCAACAAAAAATGAAGGTTCGTGAAAGACGATTAAAAATATGCATATAGAATGCACAACTACAGTACAATCCACAATCGTAGTCACCAAAGTTGATCGATCAAATTTGGTTTATATTATTGGGGATTGCATTGCAGTTGTCAATTATGTATGTGTATTTTTTATCACCTTAATTGAACCTTCATTTTTTGTTGAGTTATAGCCGCATTTAGGAAATCGCTCATGTTTGAGTTTCATGGGCCATCGATCAACTTTGGTGACTAAGCTTATGGATTCCATTGTAGTTTTGCATTCTATATGTGTATTTTCTATTGCATTTCGTGACCCTTCATTTTTTGTTGAGCCCACATTTTGAGTTTTTGTGGGACATAAATCAACTTTGGTGATTGCGATTGTGGATTGTATAGTATTTGTGCATTTTGTACGTATATTTTCTATTGCCTTTTGTGAACCTTCTTTTTTTGTTGAGTTATAGCTACATTTAAGAAAACGCTTGTGTTTGAGTTTTCGTGGGTCATTGATCAACTTTGGTGACTACAATTGGGGATTGCTCTGTAGTTATCGATTATATACGTGTATTTTCTATCGCCTTTTTGTAAAGCTTCATTTTTTGTTGAGTTATAGTGGCATTTAAGAATCCACTTGAGTTTGAGTTCGTGGGCCATTGATCAACTTTGGTAACTAAGATTGTGGATTATATTGTAGTTGTGCATTCTATATGCATATTTTTAATCATCTTTCATGAACCTTCATTTTTTGTTGAGTTATTGCCACATTTAGGAAAATGTTCATGTTTGAGTTTTTGGGGGACATCAATCAACTTTGGTATCTATGATTGTGGATTACACTAACGTGCATTCTATATGCATATTTTCTATTGCATTTCGCAAACCTTCATTTTTTGTTGAATTATAACTGTACTTAGGAAGGTGCTCGTGTTTGAGTTTTCATGGGCCATCTATCAACTTTGGTGACTACAATTGTGAATTGCATTGTAGTTTTCCATTCAGTACGCGTATTTTCTATCGCCTATCACAAACTTTTTTTTTTGTTTAGTTATAGCCACATTTAGGAAACCTCTCGAGTTTGTATTTTTGTTGGCCATTGATCAACTTTGGTGACTACGATTGTGGATTGCGCTGTAGTTGTCCATTATGTACGTGTATTTCTATCACCCTTTGTGAACCTTCATTTTTTGTTGAGTTATAGCCACATTTCAGAAATTGCTCATATTTGAGTTTTCGTGGGCCATTGATCAACTTTGGTGACTATGATTTTTGATTACACTATAGTTGTTGATTCTACACACATTTTTTCTATCGCCTTTCATGACACCTTCATTTTTCATTGAGTTATAGCCACACTTAGGAAACCGCTCATGTTTGAATTTTCGTGGGCCATCTGCCAACTTTAGTGACTACGATTGTGGATTGTGTTGTAGTTGTCCATTTTGTACATGTACCTTCGATCACCTTTTTCTAACCTTCATTTTTCATTTTTTTATAGCTGCATTTAGGAAACCACTCGTCTTGTAAAGAAACATTGATTCTCCATTTTTTGAGAAAATAAGTTCTTCTTGAATTTTTTTTTTTTGAAAAGTAAAACCAGTAGAGGTAACAGAGGCAAATTTTTTGAATCTTTTTATGAAAAATGGGATAAATGGGTTTTTTAGAGAATGTCGTTCCGAGTAGACCCAGATCATCCTTTTTTTGAAAAACTAATATTTCACCAACATGCAAGAACCCCTCAAAAATAGAATTTACGAAACAATTTTTTTAGGGGAAATTGTAAATATTTGTTTTATAGGTACTCATGTGCTCAAAACACCCAGATCATCCAGATTTTGAAAAAATAACTTCTTCTTGAGAAAGATAGATTTTTTTGAAAGGTAGAAGCAGTAACAGAGGCAAAATCTTTTAATGAAAAATATGAGAAATTGATTTTGTAGAGAATGTCGTTCCGAATAGACGCAAATAATCCTCTTTTCAAAAAACTAATTGTTGAACATGCAAGAACCCCGAAAAAATAGAATCTACGAAATATTTTTTTTTGAGAAAATCGAAACATGGTTTTTATAGGTGCTCATGTAGTATGAAAAATGAGGGCTGCGAAAGGAATTAGAAAATACGCATATAGAATGTATAACTACAGTACCAACCACAATCATAGTCACGAAGGTTCATCGATGACCCACAAAAACTCAAACACTAGCGGTTTCCTAAAAACGGCTATAACTCAACGAAAAATGAAGGTTTTCGAAAGGGGATAAAAAATATGCGTATAGAATTCACAACTACAGTGTGATCCAGAATCTTAGTCAGAAAAGTTGATATATGGCTCACAAAAACTCAAACACGAGCAGTTTCCTACATGCGGCTATAACTCAACAAAAAATGAACATTTGTGAAAGGTTATTAAACATATGCGTACATAATGCACAACTACAGTATAACCCACAATCGTAGTCACTAAGGTTGAATGATGGCCCACAAAAACTAAAACATGAGCAGTTTCCTAAATGCCGCTATAACTCAATAAAAAATGAAGGTAGATGAAAATAAGTCAGAAAATACCGCTACAGAATAGACGAGTACAGTGCAATCCACAATCATAGTCACCAAAGTTGATCGATGGCCCTCGAAAACTCAAACACGAGCGGTTTCCTAAGTGCGGCTATAACTTAACGAAAAATGAAATTCACAAAAGGTGATAGAAAATATGTGTATAGAATGCATAACTATAGTGCAATCCATAATCATACTCACCAAAGTTGATCGATGGCCCACAAAAACTTAAACTCGAGCGGTTTCTTAAATGCGGCTATAACTCAACCAAAAATGAAAGCTCACAGAAGGCAGGAAAATACATGTAAAGAATGGACAACTATAGTGCCATGCACAATCATAGTCACCAAACTTGATCGATGGCCCACGAAAACTCAACAAAAAATGAAGTTTTGTGAAGGCGATAGAAAATACATGTATAGAATGCACAACTACAGTGTATGTAATTCAATATCGTAGTGACCAAAGTTGATGGATGGCCCAAGAAAGATCAAACATGAGTATTTTCCTAAATGTGGCTATAACTCAGCAAAAAATGAAGGTTCGTGAAAGAAAATTAAAAATATGCATACAAAATGCACAACTACAATACAATCCACAATCGTAGTCACACAAGTTGAACGATGGCCCACAAAATCTCAAACACGAGCAGTTTCCTAAATGTGGGTATAACTCAACAAAAAATGAACTTTCGTTGAAGGCGATAGAAACTATGTGTATAGAATGCACAAGTACAGTGTAATCCACAGCCGTAGTCACCAAAGTTGATCGATGGCGCATGAATACTGAAACATGAGCATTTTCCTAAATGCGGCTATAACTTAAACAAAATTGAAGGTTCATGAAAGGTGATTAAAAATATTCGTATAGAATGCACAACTACAGTACTATCCATAATAGTAGTCACTAAATTTGATCGATGGCCCATAAAAACACAAATGTGCGCGGTTTCCTAAATGCAGCTATAACTCAACAAAAAATGGAAACATAACTAGTTTCCTAAATGCGTCTATAACTCAACAAAATATGAAGGCTAGCGAAAGGTGAGAAAATACACATAGAGAATGGACAACTACATTGCCATCCATAATTGTAGTCACCAAACTTCATCGATGGCCCATGAAAACTCAAACATGAGCGGTTTCCTAAGTGTAGATATAACTCATCGAAAAATGAAGTTACAGGAAAAGTGGTAGAAATGGCCCATGAAATGTCAAACAGGAGCATTTTCCTAAATGTGGCTATAACTCAAGAGAAAATGAAAGTTCATGAAAGGCGATTAAAAATATAGAAGGTACAACACGTATGGCACAACTATAGTGTAATAAAAAAGCATAGTCACCAAAGTTGATCGATGGCCCATGAATAATCAAACCCGATCGTTTTCCTAAATGCGGTTATAACTCAACAAAAAATGAAGGTTCGTGAAAGGCGATTAAAAATATTTTTATATAATGCACAACTATAGTACATCCATAATCGTAGTCACCAAAGTAGATCGATGGCCCAAAAAAATTCAAACATAAGCAGTTTCCTAAAGGCCACATTTAGGAAAGTGCTAATGTTTGAGTTTCCGCGAGCCATCGAACAATTTTGGTGACTACCATTGTGGATTACATTGTAGTTGTGCATTCTATATGTGTATTTTCTATTGCCTTTCGAAAACCGTCATTTTTTGTTCAGTTATAGCCACATTTCCAAAACTGGAGTTTGTGTTTCTTTTGGCCATCGATCAACTTTGTTGACTATGATTGTGGATTGTATTGTAGTTGTGCATTATGTACGAATATTTTTAATTTCCTTTCATGAACCTTCACTTTTTGTTGAGTTATAACCACATTTAGGAAAACGCTCATGTTTGAGTATTCGTTGGCCATCGATCAACTTTGGTGACTATGCTTGTGGATTACACTGTATTTGTGCATTCTATGCATGTAGTTTCTATCACTATTCACGATACATTCATTTTTTGTTGTGTTATAGCCGCCGCATTTAGCAAACCGCTCATATTTGAGTTTTTTTGGCCCATCGATCAACATTGGTGACTATGTTTATGGATTGTACTATAGTTGTGCATTATGTAGATATATTTTTAATCGCCTTTCACAAACCTTCATGATCAACTTTGGTGACTACGATTGTTGATTACACTATAATTGTGCATTCTATATGCGTATTTTCTATTGCATGCGACTATAACTCAACAAAAAATAAAGGTTCACAATAGGAAAAAGAAAAAGTGCATACAAAATGCACAACTATAGTACAATCAACAATCGTATTCATAAAAGTTGATTGATCATCCACAAAAACTCAAACATGAGCGGTTTTCTAAATGCGGGTCTCGATCAACTTTGGTGACTACAATTGTTGATTACACTGTAGTTGTGTATTTTGTACTCATATTTTTAATCACTTTTTACAAACCTTCATTTTTTGTTGAGTTATAGCCCCATTTAGGAAACCGCTTGAGTTTAAGTTTTCATGGGCCATCGATCATTTTTGGTCACTATGATAGTGGATTGTGATGTAGTTGTCCAATTTGTACTCGTATTTTCTATCGCCTTTCGCGAACCTTCATTTTTTGTTTAGTTATAGCCACATTTAGGAAATAAGAGCATGTTTGAATTTTTGTGGGCCATCGATCAACTTCACAAAAACTCAAACATGAGCGGTTTCCTAAATGCGGCTATTGAACTAAAGAAAAAATGAAGGTTCACGAAAGGATATAGAAAATACGCGTATAAAATTTGAAACTATAGTGTAATCCATAATCGTAGTCACCAAAGTTGATCGATGGCCTACAAAAACTCAAACACGAGCGTTTTCCTAAATGCGGCTATAACTCAACTAAAATGAACATTCATGAAAAACAATAAAAAATATCTGTATAGAATGCAGAACTATAGTGTAATGCACAATCGTAGTCACCAAAGTTGACCGATGGCCCACGAAAACTCAAACATGAGCATTTTCCTAAATGTGGCTATAACTCAACAAAAAATGAAGGTTCGTGAAAGGCACTAAAAAATATGCATACAGAATGCACAACTATAGTGTAATCTAGAAGTGTAGTCATTGAAGTTGATTGATGGCCCACGAAAACTCAAACTCAAGTGGTTTCCTAAATGCGGCTATCACTCAAACATGAGTGTTTTCCAAAATATGCCTATAACTCAACCAAAAATGAAGGTTCACGAAAGGCAATGGAAAATACACATAGAATGGACAACTACAGTGAAATCGATAATCGTAGTTACCATCGTTGATCGATGGCCCATGAAAACTCAAACACAAGTAGTTTCCTAAATGCGACTATAACTCAACAGTAAATGAATGTTCGTGAAAGGCGGTAGAAAATAAGTGGACAGATTGGACAACCTCAGTGCATTCCACAATTGTAGTCACGAAAACTCAAATATGAGCAGTTTTCTAAATACGACTATAACTCAACAAACAATTAAGATTTGTGAAACGCGATTAAAAATATACGTACATAATGCAAAAAAGTATAGTACAATCCACGATCAGAGTAACCAAAGTCGATCGATGGCCCTCGAAAACACCAACTCGAGTGGTTTACTAAAGGTGTCTATAACTAAAAGAAACATGAAGGTTAGCGAAAGGCAATAAAAAATATGCATACAAAATGAACAACTATAATGCAATCCACAATCATAGTCACCAAAGTTGATCGATGTCCCACAAAAACTCAAACACGAGCAATTTCCTAAGTGTGGCTATAACTCAATGAAAAGTGAAGGTTCATGAAAAGTAATAGAAAATATGCATATAGAATGGACAACTACAGTGTAATCCAATATCGTATTCACCAAAGTTCATCGATGGCCCACGAAAAACTCAAACAAGAGCATTTTCCTAAATGCAGCTATAAGTCAACAAAAAATGAAGGTTTGTGAAAGGTGATTAAAAATATGCGTACAAAATGTAAAATACCATGCACAATCATAATCACCAAAGTTGATTGATGGTCCACAAAAACTCAAATATGAGTGGTTTCCTAAATGTAGCTATAACTCAACAAAAAATAAAGTTTCATGAAAAGCGATAGAAAATATGCATACAAAATGCACAACTACATTACAATCCATAATCATATTCACCAAAGTTGATTGATGGCCCACAAAAACTCAAACATGAGTGGTTTCCTAAATGTGGCTTTAACTCAACAAAAAATGAAGGTTCATGAAAAGTGATAGAAAATATGCCTACATAATGCACAACTACATTACAATCCACAATCGAAGTCACCAATGCTGATCGATGGACCACAAATACTGAAACACGAGAAGTTGCATTCTATACGCATATTTTTAATCGCCTTTAGCGAGCCTTCATTTTTTGTTTAGTTATAGTTGCATTTAGGAAAACGATCGTGTTTGAATTTTCGTGGACGATGGATCAACTATGGTGGCTACAATTGCGAATTGCACTGTAGTTGTCCATTATGTATGCATATTTTCTCTCAGCTTTCGTGAACCCTCATTTTTTGATGAATTATAGTCATAGTTAGGAAACCGCTTAGGTTTGAGTTTTTTGCGGGCCACCGATCAACTTTGGTGACTACGATTATGGATTGCACTTTAGTTCTCAATTCTATAAGCATATTTTCTATCCTCCTTTCACGAATGTTCATTTATCATAGAGTTAGAGCCGCATTTACAAAACCGCTCGTGTTTGAGTTTTCTTGGAAGACGTTAGAAAATAAGTGTACAAAATGGAGAACTACAACGCAATCCATAATCGCAGTCATCAAAGTTGATCTATATCCTAGGAAAACTCCAACATGAGCGGTTTCCTAAGTGCGGCTATAACTCAATGAAAAATGAAGGTTTGTGAAACACAGTACAAAATACGTGTATACAATGCGTAAGTATAGTGATCCACAATTGTAGTCACCAAAGTTGATCGATGGCCCACAAAAACTCAAACATGAGTGTTTTCCTAAATAAGGCTTTACCTCAACAAAAAATGAAGGTCGCGAAAGTGGATAGAAAATACGCATTCATAATGTACAATAATAGTTCAATCCACAATTGTTGTCGCTAAAGTTGATCGATGGCCCACGAAACTCAAACAGGAGCAGTTTCATAAATGTGGCTATAATTCTACAAAAAGGGAAGGTTCACGAAAGGTGATAGAGAATATGTGTATAGAAAGGATAATTACAGTGTAATCCACAATCGTAGTCACCAAAGTTGATCGATGGCCCACAAAATCTCAAATACGACCGGTTTCTTAAATGGAGCTTTATAACTCCAGTCACCAAAGTTCATCAACTACAGTGCAATCCATAACCACAGTCACCAAAGTTCATCAATGGCCCACAAAAACTCAAACTCGAGCAATTTCCTAAATGTGGCTATAACTCAAAAAAAAAAAGGTTCACGAAAAGCGATAGAAAATACATGTAGAGAATGGATAACTATAGTGTAATCCACAATTGCAGTCACCAAAGTTGATTGATTGACCATGAAAACTCAAACACGAGCGGTTTCCTAACTACAGCTATAACTCAACGAAAAATGAAGGTTCACAAAAAGTGAATGAAAATACGAGTATAGAATGCACAACTATAGTGTAATCCGCAATCATAGTCACCAATGTTGATCAAAGTTGATCGATGGTGTATGAAAACTCAAACATGACCATTTTCCTATATGTGGGTATAACTCAACAATGCACAACTACAGATCCACAAGCGTAGTCACCAAAGTTGATCGATGGCCTACAAAAACTCAAACACGATTAAAAATGCGGCTATAAGTCAACAAAAAATGAATTTTCATGAAAAGTGATTAAAAATATGTGTACAAAATGCACAACTACATTACAATCCACAATCGTAGTCACCAAACATGGTCAATGGCCCACGAAAACTAAAACACTAGCGATTTCCTATATGTGGCTATAACTCAACAAAAAATGAAGATTCACGAAAGGCGATATAAAATACACGTACAAAATGGACAACAACAGTGCAATCCACAATTGTAGTCACCAAAGTTGATCGATGGCCCACAAAATCTCAAACACGAGCGGTTTCCTAAGTGCGGCTATAACTTAACAAAAAATGCAGGTTCATGAAAGGCGATAGAACATATGAGTATTGAATGCACAACTATAGTGTAATCCAAAATTGTAGTCACCAAACTTTATTGATGGCCCGCAAAAAATCAAAATAAGTGTTTTCCTAAATTCGGCCATAACTCAACAAAAAATGAAGGTTCGTGAAAAATGATTAAAAATATGCATATAAAATGCACAGCAATAGTACAATCCCAAATCATAGTCACCAAAGTTGATTGATGGCCCACAAAAACTCAAACATTAGCGGTTTCCTAAATGTCGGTATAACTCAACAAAAAATGAAGGTTTGTGAAAAACAATCGAAAATATGTCTATCGAATGCACTACGGTCTACAAATACCATTTCTTAGATTTTTCATTAAAATATTCAAAAAAATTGCCTCTATTACCTCTATTGCTTCTACTTTAAAACAAATATATATCTTTTTCAAGAATAACTTATTTTTTCTGAAAACGGACGATCTACGTCTCTTTAGCACACGAGCACCTATTAAAACGATATTTTGATTTGTGCAAAAAAAATTGTTTCATAGATTTTATTTTTGAGGGGCTCTTGCATGTTGTTGAAAAATTAGTTTCTCGAAAAAAGGACAATTTGGGTTTACTTAGAATGATATTCTCTACAAAACCCATTTCTCATATTTGGGTTTGCTTCTACTTTTCAAAAAAATCTATCTTTTTCAAGAACAATTTATTTTTTCAAAAACTTGACAATTTGGGTCTCTTGAGCACACGAGTACCTACAAAACCCTTATGTTTTATTTTCCCAAAAAAAAGTGTTTCGTAGATTCTATTTTTGAGGGGTTCTTGTATGTTTATCAAATATTAGTTTTTCAAAATAAGGACCATTCTATTCGCAGATATTTGATAAAAAGATTCAAAAAATTTGCCTCTTTTACCTCTATTGCTTCTATGTTTCAAAAACATCTATTTGTTTCGAAAACAACTTATTTTTAAAAAAATAGACGAACTGAATCTCTTCAACACACCAACACCTACAAAACCCATATTTTTGATTTCACAAAAAAAAATTGTTTCGTAGATTTTATTTTTGAGGGGTTCTTGATGTTGGTGAAAAATTAGTTTTTTCAAAAAACGTCGATCTGGGTCTACTCATAACGACATTCTATACAAAACCCACTTCTTAGATTTTGCATAAAAAGATCCAAAAAATTTACATCTATTACCTCTACTACTACTTTTCAAAAAAATCTATCTTTTTCAATAATAACTTATTTTTTAAAAAATTAGATGATCTAGGTCTTTTTAGCACGCGAGCACCTATAAAAACCATATTTCAATTTTCCTAAAAAAAATTGTTTCGTAGATTCTATTTTTAAGGGTTCTTGTATGTTGAAAAATTTGTTTTTCGAAAATCGGATCTAGGTCTACTCGAAACGACAATCTCTAAAAAACCCATTTCTCAGATTTTTCATTAAAAAATTCAAAAAGTTTCACTTTGTTACCTCCACTGCTTCTACTTTTCAAAAAAAATACCTTTTTCAAGAACACCTTATTTTTTCAAAAATCGAACGATCTAGGTCTTTTGAGCACACGAGCACCTATAAAACCCATATTTTCGTAGATTCTACTTTTGAGGGTTTCTTGCATGTTGGTGAAAAATTAGTTTTTCAAAAAAGGAAGATTTGTGTCTACTCAGAATGACATTCACTACAAAACCCATTTATTAGGTTTTTCATAAAAAAATTAAAAAAATTTACCTTTATACCCCCTACTGCTTCTACTTTTCAAAAAAAACTATTTTTTTCAAGAATAACTAAATTTTCTTTCCAAAAATGGACAATCTGGGTCCCTTTAGCACACGAGCACCTATAAAAACCATATTTCGATTTTCAAAAAAAAAATTGTTTCATAGATTCTATTTTTTAGGGTTTCCTGCATGTTGTTGAAAATTTAGTTTTTTGTAAAGAGTACGATTTGGATCTAATCATAATGACATTCTCTACAAAACCCATTTCTCAAAATTTTCATTAAAAGTTTCAAAAAAATCTATCTTTTTTAAACACAACTTTTGTTTCAAAAACTGCACAAGGGGTTTTTGCATGTTGGTAAAATATTAGTTTTTTGAAAAAAGGATGATTTGGGTCTATTCAGAATGATATTCTCTACAAAAGCCATTTATTCCATTTTTCATGGAACAAAAAATTAATGTTTGCGAAAGGTGATAGAAAATATGAGTATAGAATGCACAACTACTATGAATCCACACTCGTAGTCACCAAAGTTGATCGATGGCCCAGGTAGACTCAAAAATGAGCGTTTTCCTAAATACAGCTATAACTCAACAAAAAATGAAGATTCAAAAAAGGCAATAGAAACTACGTGTATAGAATGCACAACTACAGTGTAATCCACAAGTGTAGTCATCAAAGTTGATCGATTGCCCACGAAAACTCAAACATGAGTGGTTTCCTAAATGCGGCTATAACTCAACAAAAAATGAAGGTTCACGAAAGGCGATAGGAAATATGCGTACAGAATGAAAAACTATAGCACAATTCACAATCGTATTCACCAAAGTCAATTGATGGCCCAAGAAAACTCAAACACGAGCGGCTTCCTAAGTTTGGCTATAACTCAATGAAAAAATGATGGTTCATGAAAGGCAATAGAAAATACATGTATAGAATGCACAACTATAGTGTAATACACTAGTGTAGTTAGGAAAGTTGATCGACGGCCCACGAAATTTCAAAATCAAGCAATTTCCTAAATATGGCTATAACTCAACAAAAAATGAAGGTTCACGAAAGGCGATAGAAAATACACGTACAAAATAGACAACTACAATGCAACCCACAACCGTAGTCACCAAAGTTGATCGATGGAGCAAAAAACCTCAAACAAGTGCGGTTTCCTATGTGCAACTATAACTAACCGAAAAGTGAAGGTTCACGAAAGGCGATAGAAAATACGCATATACAATGCATAACTAGAATGGAATCCATAATCGTAGTCACCAAAGTTGATCAATGGCCCACGAAAACTCCAACATGAGGACTTTCCTAATTGCGACTATAACTCCACAAAAATTGAAGGTTCGTGAAAGGCGATTGAAAATATGCATATAGAATACACAACTACAGTACAATCCACAATCATAGTCACCAAAGTTGATTGATGGCCCACGAAAACTCAAACACGAGCGGTTTCCTAAGTGCAACTAGAACTCAACAAAAATTTAAGGTTTGCGAAATGCGATAGAAAATATGTGTATAGAATGCACAAGTGTCGTCACCAAAGTTGATCCATGGCCCACGAATACTCAAATTTGAACGGTTTCCTAAATGGAGCTATAACTCAACAAAAAATGAAGGTTTGCAAAAAGCGATAGAATATAGGTCAGAATGGACAACTACATATCAATCCACAATCTTAGTCACCAAAGTTGATAGATGGCCCCCGAAAACTCATACACAAGTGTTTTCCTAAATGCAGCTATAACTTAACAAAAAATGAAGGTTCTTGAGAGTCGATTAAAAATATGCGTACAGAATACACAACTATAGTACAATCCACAATCGTAGTCACCAAATTTGATCGATGGCCCACAGAAAGTCACATGAGCGGTTTCCTAGATGCGGCTATAACTAAACAAAAAATGAAGGTTCATGAAAGGCGATAGAAAATACACGTATGAATGCACAACTACCATTTAAACCACAAGCGTAGTCACCAAAGTTGATCGATGGCCCAGAAAAACTCATGTGTGAGTTTTTTGGGCCATCGATCAACTTTGGTGACTACGATTGTGGATTGTACTGTAGTTGTGCATTTTGAAAGCATATTTTTATCGCCTTTCATGAAACTTCATTTTTTTGTTGAGTTATAGCCACATATAGGAAAACGCTTGTGTTTAGGTTTTCATGGGACATGGATCTACTTTGGTGACAACGATTTTGGATTGCACTGTAGTTGTGCATTTTATAAGCGCATTTTCTATCACCTTTCGCAAACCTTCATTTTTCATTGAGTTACAGCCGCACTTTGGAAATCGCTCATGTTTGAGTTTCCTTGAGGCATCGACCAATTTTGGTGACTACGATTTGTTTATTGCACTGTAGTTGCCCATTATGTACGTGTATTTTCTATTGCATTTCATGAACCCTCTTTTTTTGTTAAGTTATAGCCGCATTTAGGAAAATGATCGTGTTTGAGTTTTCTTCAACCATTGATAGACTTTGCTTACTACAATTGTGGATTACACTATAGTTGTGCATTCTATACATGTATTTTGTACTGGCTTTGATGAACCTTCATTTTTTCTTGACTTATAGCTACACTTAGGAAATCGCTCCTGTTTGAGTTTTCGTGGGCGATCTATCTACTATGTACTATAGTTGTCCATTATGTACATGCATTTTTTATCACCTTTTGTGAACCTTCATTTTTCATTGAGTTATACCCGCACTTAGGAAACCTCTCGTGTTTGAGTTTTGATGTGCCATCTACCTACTTTGGTGATTACGACTATGGATCTAGAATTATGCATTCTATAAGTGTATTTTCTATTGCCTTTTGCGAACCTTCATTTTTCGTTGAGTTATAGTTGTATTTAGGAAAACGCTCATATTAGAGTTTTAGTTGGCCATCAATAAATTTTGTGACTATGATTATGGATTCCACTATAGTTGTCCATTTTGTACGCGTATTTTCTATCGCCTTTCGCGAACCTTTATTTTACTGTAGGTTATAGCCGCATTTAGGAAACTGCTCGTGTCTGAGTTTTTTTTGCCCATCGAACAACTTTGGTGATTATGATTATGGATTATACTATAGTTTGTACATTCCATACACATATTTTCTACCACCTTTTGCGAACATTCCTTTTTGATAACTTATAGCAACATTTAGGAAACTACTCGAGTTTCAGTTTTTGTGGGCCATCGATTAACTTGGGTGACTACACTTGTGGATTACACAATAGTTGTGCATTCTATACACGTATTTTCTATTGCCTTTCGTGAACATTCATTTTTTGTTGAGTATAGCCACATTTAGGAAACCACTCATGTTTGAGCTTTTGTAGGCCATCGATCAACTTTGTTGACTACAATTGTGGATTGAATTGTAGTAGTACATTATGAACACTAACTTTCTATCGCCTTTCGTGAACCTTCATTTTTTGTTGTGTTATAGCAGCATTTAGAAAACCACTCGTGTTTGAGTTTTTGTGGGCCATTGATAACTTTGGTGACTACACTTGTGTATTACACTATAGTTGTGCATTCTATACGTGTATTTTCTATTGCCTTTATGAAAACTTAATTTTTTGTTGAGTTAGAGCCGCATTTAGGAAACCTCTCATGCTTGAATTTTTTTGGGCCATCAATCAACTTCGGTGACTACGATTGTGGATTGTACTGTATTTGTGCATTATGTACACATATTTTTAATCGCCTTTCACGAATCTTCATTTATTGTTGAGTGATAGCCGCATTTAGGAAAACTCTCGTGTTTGAGTTTTTTTTGTCCATCGATCAACTTTGGTGACTACAATTTTGGATTACAATGTAATTGTGCTTTCTATAAACGTATCTTCTATCGCCTTTTATGAACCTTCATTTTTTGTTGAATTATAGCCGCATTTAGGAAAACCGCCCATGTTTGAGATTTTGTGGGCAATCAGCTTTGGTGACTATGATTGTGGATTGTACTGTAGTTGTGCATTTTGTACGGATATTTTTAATCGCCTTTCATGAACCTTCATTTTCTGTTGAGTTATACCCAGATTTAGAAAAATCCTCATGTTTGAATTTTCATTGGCCATCAATCAACTTTTATCAACTTTGGTGACTACGATTATGGACTACACTGTAGTTGTACATTCTAACGCGTATTTTCTTCAACTTTTTGTGAACCTTCATTTTTGCTTGAGTTATAGCTGCACTTAGGAAACCACTCGTGTTTGAGTTTTCATGGGCCATCGATCAACTTTGGTGGCTATGCTTGTGGATTACAAAATAGTCACACATTAGATACACTTATTTTCTATTTCCTTTCACGAACCTTCATTTTTCGTTGAGTTATAGTCGTACTTAGGAAACCACTCGTGTTTGAGTGTTCCTGGGACATGAATCAACTTTCGCGACTATGATTGTGGATTGCAGTGTAGTTCTCCATTCTCTACATTTATTTTCTATTGTCTTCCACGAAAATTCAAACACGAGAGGTTTCCTAAATGTGGCTATAAATCAAGAAAAAATGAAGGTTCGTGAAAGCAGGATAAAAAATACGCTTATAGAATTGACAACTACAGTGCAATCCACAATCATAGTCACCAATGATGATCGATGGCCCACAAAAACTCAAACATGACGAGCTTTGTAACTGCTGCTATAATTCAACAAAAGACGAGGGTCCACAAAAATTGAAACACAAACGATTTCCTCAATTTGGCTATTACTCAACAAAAAATGAAGACTCACGAAAGGCGATTAAAAATATGCATACAAAATGCACAGCTATAGTGCAATCCAATATCGTAGTCACCAAAGTTGATCGATGGCTGACGAGAGCTGAAACATGAGCCTTTTCCTTAATGCGGCTATAACTCAATAAAAAATGAAGGTTCATGGAAGGTGATACAAATACACGTACAAAATGGAGAATTGTAGTGCAATCCATAATCATAGTCACCTTAATTAATGGCCAAGGAAAACTCAGACACGATCGGTTTCTAAGTGCATCTAACTAAACTAAAAATGAAGGTTCACGAAAGGCGATAGAAAATATGCATATAGAATGGACAGCCACAGTTTAATTCACAATCATAGTCACCAAAGTTGATCGATGGCCCATGAAAACTCAAACATGAGTGTTTTATGAAATGTGGATATAACTTAAAAAAAATTAAGGTTCACAAAAGGTGATAGAAAATACACATACGAAATGGACAACTAGAGTGCAATCCACAATCATAGTGACCAAATTTGATCTATGGCCCACGAAAACTCAAACACGAGCAGTTTTCTAAATGCGGCTATAACTCAAGAAAAAATGAAGGTTCACGAAAGAGGATATAAAATACACGTATAGAATGCACAACTACATTGTAATCCGTAATTGTAGTCACCAAAGTGGAATGATGGCCGATGAAAACTGAAGCAAGAGGATTTTCGTAAATGTGGGTACAACTCAACAAAAAATGAAGGTTCAAAAAAGGTGATAGGAAATTCGCTTATAGAATGCACAAGTATTGTGTAATCCACTAGTGTAGTCACCAAAGGTGATCGTTGGTCCACAAAAACTCAAACTCGAGTGGTTTCCTAAATACGGCTATAACTCAACAAAAAATAAAGGTTCGCAAAAAGCGAAAGAAAATACACTTAGAGAATGGACAACTATAGTGCAATCCACAATTGTAGTCAACAAAGTTGATCGATAGACCATCAAAAGTCTAACACAAGTGGTTTCCTTAGTGTAGCTATAACTCAACGAAAAATGAAAGTTCGCGAGAATTTAAAGAAAATACACATATAGAATGCAGAGCTACAGTGTAATGCACAATCATAGTCACCAAAGTTGATTGATGGCCCACAAAAATTCAAACACGAGAATTTTCTTGAATCCGAGTATAACTCAACAAAAAATGAAGGTTCGTGAAGGGCAATTAAAAATATGTGTAATCCATAACTACAGTACAATCCACAAATGTAGTCACCAAAGTCGATCGATGACCCACAAAAACTCAAACATGGGCGGTTTACTAAATGCGGCTATAAAAAAGAAAAGAAAATAAAGGTTCGTGAAAGGTGATAAAAAATATGCTTATAGAACGCACAACTCCATTATAAACCACAAGCGTAGTAGATTGTATTGTAGTTGTGCATTTTTTATGCGTATTTTTTCAACGCATTTCACGAACCTTCTTTTTTGCTGAGAGGAAAATGCTTGTGTTTGAGTTTTCCTAGACCATCAGTCCACTTTGGTGACTATGATTGTCTATTACATTGTAGTTGTGTATTCTATACGTGTACTTTATATCGCCTTTCGTGAACCTTCATTTTTTGTTGAGTTATAGTTGCACTTAGGAAACTGCCAGTGTCTGAGTTTTTGTGGGCCATCGATCAATTTTTGTGACTATGATTGTGGATTGCATTGTAGTTTTCCATTTTGTATGCATATTTTCTATCGCTTTTAATTAACCTTCATTTTTTGTTGAGTGATAGCCTCATCTAGGAAATTGGTCATGTTTGAGTTTTCGTGGGCCATCAATCAACTTTGGTGACTAAAATTGTGGATTTCATTATAGTTGTCCATTATGTACTCATATTTTCTATCGCCTTTAGCGAACCTTCATTTTTCATTGAGTTATAACCACATTTAGGAAATTGCTCGTGTTTGAGTTTTGTGGTCCATCGATCAAGGTTGGTGACTACGCTTTTGGATTGCATCGTAGTTGTGAATTCTATACGCATATTTTCTATTGCCTTTTGTGAACCTTCATATTTTGTTGAGTTATAGCCAGATTTAAGAAACTGCTCATGTTTGAGTTTTTGTGAGCCATAGATCAACTTTGGTGACTACAATAATGGATTCTAATGTAGTTTGCATTATGTACAAATATTTCTAATTTCCTCTGACAAACCTTCATTTTTTGTTGAGTAATATATGCATTTAGGAATACGCTCATGTTTTAGTTAACTTAGGCCATCAATCCACTTTGGTGACTAGTATTGTGGATTA
This sequence comes from Sequoia sempervirens, assembly GCA_007258455.2. Taxonomy (NCBI): domain Eukaryota; kingdom Viridiplantae; phylum Streptophyta; class Pinopsida; order Cupressales; family Cupressaceae; genus Sequoia; species Sequoia sempervirens. The sequence goes on along the minus strand of VDFB02281492.1, from coordinate 162,856,500 downwards.
CACTGTAGTTTTAAATTTTATATGCGTATTTTGTATCGCCTTTCGTGAACCTTCAGTTTTTGTTGAGTTATAGCCGCATTTACAAAACCCCTCATGTTTTAGTTTTTGTGGGCCATCGAACAACTTTGGTGACTACAATTGTGGATTGTACTGTTGTTGTACATTCCGTAAGCATATCTTTAACCGCCTTTCACGAACCTCTATTTTTTGTTGAGTTATAGCCACATTTATGAAAATGCTCTTGTTTGAGTTTTTGTGGGCCATCGATCAACTTTGATGACTACGATTGTGGATTACACTATAGTTGTGCATTCTATATGCATATTTTCTATCACTTTTCACGAACCTTCATTTTTCATTTATTTATAGCCGCACTTAGGAAACTGCTTGTGTTTAAGTTTTCCTTAGCCATCGATCAACTCTAATGACTACGATTGTGAACTGCATCATAGCAATTTCATAATTGTGGTTACAACTCAAGGAAAAATTGAGATTCAAAAAAGGGGATAGAAAATACGCTTATAGAATTCACAACTACAGTGCAATGCACAATCATAGTCACCAAACTTGATTGATTGCCCATGAAAACTCAATCACGAACAGTTTCCTAAATGCGGGTATAACTAAACAAAAAAAAAGGTTTGTGAAAGGCGATAGTAAATAAACATACAAAATGGTCAACTACAATGCACTCCCCAATCGTACTAACTAGAGTTGATGGACGGCACATGAAAACTAAAACACAAGCGGTTTCTTAAGTAAAGCTATAACTCAACAAAAAATGAAGGTTCGCAAAAGGTGATAGAAAATATGTGTATGGAATGCACAACTATAGTGCAATCCACAATCATAGTCACCAAAGATTATCGATGGCCAACGAAAACTCAAGAAAAAGCGTTTTCCTAAATACGGCTATAACTCAAAAAAAATTGAAGCTTCGTGAAAGGTGATTAAAAATATATAAACATAATGAACAACTATAGTACAATCAACAATCATAGTCACCAAAGTTGATTGATGGCCTAAGAAAACTAAAACATGAGCGTATTCCTAAATGCATATATTACTCAACAAAAAATGAAGGTTTGTCAGAGGCAATTAAAAATATTTGTACATAATGCAAACTACATTAGAATCCATTATTGTAGTCACATAATGGACAACTACAGTGATATCCACAATCGTAGTCACCGAAGTTGATCGGTGACGCACGAAAACTCAAACACGAGCGGTTTCTGAATTGCGGATATAACTAAAAAAAAATGAAGGTTCATGAGAGGTGATAGAAAATAGGCATAGAAAATGAAAAACTACGGTGCAATCCATAATTGTAGTCACCAAAGTTGATCGATGGCCCACGAAAACTCAAAGACAAGCGGTTTCCTAAATGTGGCTATCACTCAAAAAAAATCAAGGTTCAGAAAAGGCGATAGAAAATACATGTATGGAATGCACAACTAAAGTGTAATCCACAAGCATAGTTGCCAAAGTTGATCGATGGCCCACAAAAGCTCAAACACGAGCTATTTCCTAAATATGGCTATAACTTAGCGAAAAGTGAAGGTTCGCAAAAGGTCATAGAAAATACGCATATAGGCAAAACTACAGTTCCATCCAAAATCGTAGTCATCAAAGTTAATTGATGGCCTAAGAAAACTCAAACAGAAGAGGTTTCCTACATACAACTATAACTAAATGAAAAATGAATGTTCGCAAAAGTGGAAAGAAAATACAAATATAGAATTCACAAATATAGTGAAATCCACAATTGTACTCACTAAAGTTGATCAATGGCCCATGAAAATTCAAACACGAACAGTTTGCTAAATGCGGCTATAACTCAAAAAAAATCAAGGTTCACGAAGGGCGATAGGATATACACTTATAGAATGCACAACTATAGTGTAAGCGTAGTCACCAAAGTTGATCAATGGCCCATGAAAACGAAAACTCGAGCGATTTCCTACGTGCAGGTATAACTCGACGAAAAATGAAGGTTCGCGAGAGGTGATAGAAAATATGCGTATAAAATGCATAACTATAGTGTAATACACAATTGTAGTCACTAAAGTTGATCGATGGCCAATGAAAATTCAAACTCAAGTGTTTTCCTAAATGCGGGTATAACTCAACACAAAATGAAGGTTCATGAAAGGTGATTCAAAATATGTGTTTAGAATGCATAACTAAAGTACAATCCACCATTGAAGTCACCAAAGTTGATTGATTTCCCACAAAAACTCAAAGACGAGTGGTTTCATAAATACGGTTTTCATCCAACAAAAAATGAAGGTTCGCGAAAGGCGATAGAAAATATGCATATACAATGCATAACTATAGTGTAATCCACAAGTGTAGTCACCAAAGTTGATCGATGGCCCACAAAAACTAAAACACGAGCAATTACTTAAATATAGCTATAAGTGAATGAAAAATGAAGGTTTGTGAAAGGCGATAGAAAATACGGCTATAACTCAAAAATAAGGGGCTTCCTAAATGCGGCTATAGCTCAACAAAAAAAAAGATTCACAAAATGCGAACAAAAATATGGATATAGAATGCACAACTACAGTTTAATCCAAAAGTGTAGTCACCATAGTTGATCAATGGCCCATGACAACTCAAACAACAGTATTTTCCTAAATGCGGCTAACTCAACAAACAATGAACATTCTTGGTAGGCGATTAAAAAATATGCGTACAAAATGCACAACTATAGTACAATCCACAATTGTAGTCACCAAAGTTGATTGATGCCCACAAAAACTAAACACATGAGTGACTTCCTAACTGTAGCCATAACTCAACCAAAAATGAACATTCACATAAGGCAGTAGAAAATATGCTTATAAAATGCACAAGTACAGTGTAATCCACAATTGTAATCACCAAAGTTGACCAATGGCCTACAAAAACTTAAACACGAGTGGTTTCCTAAATGTGGCTATAACTCAACGAAAAATGAAGGTTCGTGAAAGGTGATGGAAAATACGCATATGGAATGCAAAAATATAGTGTAATCCACAATCGTAGTCACTAAAGTTGATCGAAGGCCCATAAAAACTCAAACATGAGCGGTTTCCTAAATGTGGCTATAACTCAACAAAAATGAAGGTTCATCAAAAGGGACAGAAAATACTTGTATAGAATGTAACCCTATAGTGTAATCAACAAGTGTAGTCAACAAAGTTGATCGATGGCCCACGAAAACTCAAACTTCAGTGGTTTCCTAAATGCAGCTATAACTCAACAAAAAATGAAGGTTCGCAAAAGGCGATATAAAATAGACGTACATAATGGACAACTATGGTGCAATTCACAATCGAAGTCACCAAAGTTTATTAATGGCTAAAGAAAACTCAAACACGAGCAGTTTCCTAAGTGCATCTATAACAAAACAAAAAATGAATGTTTGTGAAAGGTGTTAGAAAATAACGTATAGAATGAACAACTATAGTGTAGTCCATAATCGTAGTCACCAAAGTTGATCGATGGTCCATGAAAACTCAAACCATAGTGTTTTCTTAAATGTGGCTATAACTCAACAAAAAATGAAGGTTTGTGAAAGGCGATTAAAAATATGCCTACAAAATGTACAACGGTACAATCCACAATAGTAGTCATCAAAGTTGATCGATGGCCCATAAAAGCTCAAACATGAGCGGTTTCCAAAATGCGGCTATAAATCAACAACACATGAAAGTTCACAAAAGGTGATTGAAAATACACGTATAGAATGCACAACTATAGTGTAATCCAAAATTATAGTCACCAAAGTGTATCAATGGCCTACAAAAACTCAAACACGAGCGGTGTCCTAAATCTGGCTATAACTCAACAAAAAATGAAGGTTCGTGAAAGGTGATAGAAAATTAGCATTCATAATGCACAAATACATTGCAATCCATAATGTAGTCCTAGGAAAACTCAAACAGGAATGTTTTCCTAACTACGACTATAACTCAACAAAAAATGAAGGTTCGTGGAAGGCGATTAAAAATATGTGTACCAAATGCACAAACTATAGTACACTACACTATCGTAGTCAACAAGTTGATCTATGGCTCACAAAAAGTCAAACATGAGTGGTTTCCTAAATGCGGCTATAACTAAAAAAAAATGAAGATTTGCAAAATGCGATAGAAAATATTTGTACAGAATGCAAAACTAGAGTGTAATCCGTAAGCATAGTCACCAATGTTGATCGATGGCCCACAAAACTCAAACATGAGCGATTTCCTAAATGCGGCTATAACCTAACAAAAAATTAAGGTTCGAAAAAGGCGATAGAAAATATACGTACAGAATGGACAACTACAGTGCAATCCACCATTGTAGTCACCAAAGTTGATTGATGGCCCATGAAAGCTCAAACAGGAGCGATTTCCTAAATTTTGTTATAACTCAACAAAAAATGAACGTTCATGAAAGGCGATAGAAAATACAAATACATAATTGACAATTACAGTGCAATCCCCAATCATAGTCACCAAAGTTGATTGATGGCCCACGAAAACTCGAACACAAGCATTTTTGCTAAACGTGGCTATAATTGTACAAAAAATTCAAGTTCATGAAAGGTGATAAAAAATATGCATATAGAATGCACAATTACAGTGTAGTCCACAAGTGTATTTACCAAAGTTGATCGATGGCCCATGAAAACTCCAAGTCGAACAGATTCATAAATCCGGCTATAACTCAACAAAAAATGAAGGTTTGAGAAAGGTAATAGAAAATAAGCATACAAAATGGACAACTACAGTGCAATCCACAATTGTAGTCACCAAAGTTGGTCGATGTCCCAAGAAAACTCAAACATGACCGGTTTACTAAGTGCAGCTATAACTCAACGAAAATTGAGGGTTCATGAAAGCTGATAGAAATTATGCGTATAGAATGCACGACTACAGTGTAGTCCACAATCGTAGTCACCAAAATTGATTGATGGCCCATGAAAACTCAAATACGAGTGTTTTCCTAAATACAGCTATAACTCAAAAAAAAATGGAGGTTCATGAAAGACGATTAAAAATATGCATACAAAATGCACAAATAGAGTACAATCTACAATCGTAGTCACCAAAGTTGATTGATGGCCCACCAAAACTCAAACATGAGCGATTTCCTAAATACTGCTATATCTCAACAAAAAATGAAGGTTCATGAAAGGCGATAGAAAATATGTGTATAGAACACACAACTACAGTGCAATCCAAAATCGTAGTCACCAAAGTTGATCGATGGCCCACGAAAACTCAAACACGAGGGTTTTCCTAAATGCCGCTCTAACTCAAGATAAATATAAGGTTCGTGAAAGGTGATTAAAAATATGCAGACATAATGCACAACTATAGTACAATCCACAATCGTAGTCACCAAAGCTCATTGATGGCCCACAAAAACTCAAACATGAGCAGTTTCCTAAATGTGGCTATAACTCAACCAAAAATGAAGGTTCGCAAAAGGCGATAGAAAATACGCATATAGAATGCAAAACTATAGTGTAATCCATGAGCGTAGTCACAAAATTTGATCGATAGACCATGAAAACTCAAACTCGAGCAGTTTCCTAAATTCGGCTATAACACAACAAAAAATGAAGGATTGCAAAGGGCAATAGATAAAACATTTACAAAATGGATAACTACAGTGCAATCCAAAATCGTAGTCACCAAACTTGCTTGATGGCCCATGAAAACTCAAACACAAGGGTTTTTCTAAATGCCGCTATAACTTAATAAAAAATGAACGTTCATGAAAGGCGATTAAAAATATGCATATATAATGCACAACTGCAGTACAATCCACAATCGTAGTCACCAAAGTTGATTGATGGCCCACAAAAACTCAAACATGAGTTGTTTCCTAAATGAGGCTATAACTCAAACACGATAGAAAAACTCAAAATCTAGCGGTTTTCTTAAATGTGGCTATAACACAAAAAAAAATGAAGGTTCGCAAAGGGTGATAGAAAAAACGCATACATAATGGATAACTATAGTGCAATCCCACAGTCGTAGTTACCAAAGTTGATCAATGGCCCTTAAAAACTCAAACACGAGCGATTACCAAAGTGTTGCTATAACTTAATGAAAAATGAAGGTTCATGAAAGGTGGTAGAAAATGCGCTTATACAAGATATAACTACAATGCAATCCACAATCGTAGTCACCAAAGTGGATCTATGGCCCACGAAAACTCAAACACAAGCGTTTTCCTATATGCAACTATAACTTGTGTTTGAGTTTTCGTGCGCCATCAATAAACTTTGGTGACAAGATACTAGATTACACTGTAGTTGTGCATTCTATACACGTATTTTCTATCGCCTTTTGTGAACCTTCATTTTTAAATGAGTTATAGCCACACTTAGGACTCTGCTAGTGCTAGAGTTTTTACGGGCCATCTAGGAAAATTGGTGATTACGATTGTGGATTGCACTATAGTTATCCATTCTATAAGCGTATTTTTCTATTGACTTTTGTGAACCTTTATTTTATCGTTGAGTTATAGCCGTATTTAGGAAACCTCTCGTATCAGAGTTTTTTGGGCCATCGATCAACTTTGGTGACTACGATTGTGGATTGCACTGTAGTTGTGCATTTTGTTTGTGTATATTTTATCGCCTTTCACGAACCTTCATTTTTTGTTGAGTTACAGCCGCACTTACGAAACCGCTTGTGTTTGAGTTTTTACAGGCCATCTAGCAACTTTGGTGATTACAATTGTGGATTGCAATGTAATTATCCATTCTATAAGCATATTTTCTATCGCCTTTCGCAAACCTTCATTTTTCATTGTGTTCTACCTGTATTTAAGAAACCGCTCATATTAGAGTTTTTGTGGGCCATCGATCAACTTTGGTGACTACAATTGTGGATTGCACTATAGTTGTCCATTCTATATGCCTTTTTTCTATCGCCTTTCGTGAACCTTCATTTTTTGTTGAGTTTTCGTGGGCTATCGATCAACTTTAGTGACTACGCTTGTGGATTACACTGTAGTTTTTCTTCTATACTCATATTTTTATCACCTATCGCGAACCTTGAATTTTTCTTGAGTTATAGCCCCATTTAGTAAACCGCTCATGTTTGAGTTTTTCTCAGCAATCAATCAACTCTGGTGACTACGATTTTTTATTATATTGTATTTGTGCATTTTGTACACATATTTTTAATCACCTTTCGTGAACCTTCATTTTTTATTGAGCTAAACACACATTTGGGAAACCAGTCATGTTTTAGTTTTCGTGGGCTATATCGTTCAGCTTTAGTGAGTACGATTGCAGATTGCACTGTAGTTTTCCATTTTGTTTGCATATTTTCTATTGCCTTTCGTGAACCTTCATTTTTTTGGAGGTATAGCCACATTTGAGAAATTGCTTGAATTTGAGTTTTCGTGGGCTATTGATCAGCTTTTGTGAGTACGATTACGGATTGCATTATAGTTTTCCATCCTATATGCGTATTTTCTATCGCCTTTCGCTAACCTTCATTTTTTGTTGAAGTATAGCCACATTTAGGAAACCAATCGAGTTTGAGTTTTCCTCGGCCATCAATCAACTTTGGTGACTACGCTTGTGGATTACACAATAGTTGTGCATTTTATACACGTATTTTCTATCGCCTTTCTCGAACCTTCATTTCTTGTTTGAGTTATAGCCGCATTTAGGAAACAACTCATGTTTGAGCTTTTGTGGACCATCGATCAACATTGTTGGCTACAATTGTGGATTGCAATGAAGTTGTGCATCATGAACGCTAATTTTCTATCACCTTTCACAAACCTTCATTGTTTGTTGAGTTATAGCCGCATTTAGGTAACCACTCATGTTTAAGTTTTTGTGGGCCATCGATCAACTTTGATGACTACGCTCTTGGATTACAGTTTACTTGTGCATTCTACATGTGTATTTTCTATTGCCTAAACATTTTTTATTGATTTATAGCCGCATTTAGCAAACCGCTCATGTTTGAATTTTTTTGGGCCATCAATCAGCTTCAGTGACTATGATTGTGGATTGTAGTGCAGTTGTGCATTATGTACTCATATTTTTAATCGCCTTTGATGAACCTTCATTTTTTGTTGACTGATAGCCGCATTTTGGAAACTGCTCGTGTTTGAGCTTTTGTGGTCCATCAATCAACTTTTCTAACTATGATTGTCGATTAAACTGTAGTTGTGTATTCTTTACTCATATTTTTTAGCGCCTTTCACGAACCTTCACTTTTCTTTAAGATATAGCCGCATTTAGGAAACTGCTCATGTTTGAGTTTTCGTGGGCCATCGATCAACTTTGGTGACTACGATTGTTGATTGCACTATAATTGTCCATTATGTATGAGTATTTTGTATCGCCTTTTGTGAACCTTCATTTTTTGTTGAGTTATAGCTGCATTTAGGAAACTGCTCAAGTTTCAGTTTTTGTGGGCCATCAATCAACTTTGGTGACTATGCTTGTGGTTTATAATGTAGTTGTGCATTCTATAAGCGTCTTTTCAATCTCCTTTCACGAACCTTCATTTTTTTTTAATTATAGCCGCACTTATTAAACTGGCCATGTTTGAGTTTTTGTGGGCCATCGATTAACTTTGGTGACTACGATTGAGCATTGTACTATAATTGTGCATTTTGTACATATATTGTTAGTCACCTTTCACGAACCTTCATTTTTTATTGAGCTATAGTTGTGCTTAGGAAACTGCTCCTGTTTGAGTTTTCTTGGGCCATCGGTCAACATTGTTGAATATGATTTAGGTTGCACTATAGCTTTCCATTCTTTATGCATATTTTGAATTGCCTTTTGCGAACCTTCATTTTTGTTGAGTTATAGCCGCATTTAGGAAACTACTCGAGTTCAACCTTTTATGGGCCATCGATCAACTTTTGTGATTACTATTATGCATTAGACTACAAATGTACTTTCAATACGCATATTTCTATCACCTTTCGCGAACCTTTCTTTTATGTTGAGTTATATCCACATTTAGGAAACTGCTCGAGTGTGACTTTTTGTGGGCCATCGATAAACTTTGGTGACTGTGCTTGTGGATTACATAATAGTTGTTCATTCTATACATGTATTTTTGTCACCTTTCACAAACCTTCAATTTTTGTTGAGTTATGGCCACAGTTCAGAAATCGCTCATGTTCGAGTTTTTGTAGGCCATCAATCAACTTTGGTGACTATGAATATGGATTACACTGTAATTGTGCATTCTGTGCAAGTATTTTCTATCTCTTTTCGCGAACCTTCATTTTTTGCTAAGTTATGGCAGCATTTAGGAATCCACTCATGTTTGAGTTTTCGTGGGCCATCAGTCAACTTTAGTAACTACGGTTGTGGATTACACTCTAGGTATTCATTTTATAGAGTATTTTCTATCGCCTTTCGCGAATCTTCATTTTTCGTTTTGTTATAGCCGAACTTAAGAAACCTTTCATGATTGAGTTTTCCTAGGCCATGAATCAACTTTGGTAACTACGATTGTCGATTGCATAGTAGTTGTCCATTCTATATGTTTATATTCTATCGCCTTTCGCAAACCTTCATATTTTGTTGAGTTATAGCTGCATTTAGGAAACCGCTTGAATCAAGTTTTTGAGTCCCATCTGCCAACTTTGGTAACTACGATTGTTAATTGTACTATAGTTGCACATTCTGTATGCATATTCTTAATCGCCTTTCACGAACATTTTGTTGTTGTTGAGTAATAGCTGTATTTAGGAAACCGCTCATATTTTATTTTTCCCAGGCCATCAATCAACTTTGGTGACTACGATTGTTGATTGCATTATAGTTGTCCAATATATGCATATTTTCTATCGCCTTTCACAAACCTTCATTTTTAGGTGAGTTATAGCCGCATTTCGGAGAGCCCTCATGTTTGAGTTTTCGTGGGCCATTGAACAACTTTGTTGATTTCGATTGCGAAATGCAATGTAGTTTTCCATTATGTATGCATATTTTCTATTGCCTTTCATGAACCTTCATTTTTTGTTGAGTTATAGCCGCATTTAAAAAACTGCTCATATTTGAATTTTCGAAGACTATCGATCAACTTTGGTGACTACACTTGTGGATTACACTGTAATTGTGCATTGTATACATGTATTTTCTATTGCTTTTTGTGAAGCTTCATTTTTATTGAGTTATAGTTGTATTTAGGAAAATGCTCGTGTTTGAGTTTTCCTGGGCCATCAATCAACTTTGGCAAGTGCAATTGTGGATTGTACTATAGTTGTCCATTATGTATGTGTATTTTCAATCACCTTTTGTGAACCTTACTTTTTCATTCATTTATAGCCGCACTTAGGAAACCTCTCATGTTTGAGCTTTCGTAGGCCATTGATAAAGTTAGTGACTACGATTGTGGATTGCACTATAGTTGTTCATTTTGTATACGTATTTTCTATTGCCTTTCACGAACCTTTTTTTTTTTGTTGAGTGAAAGCTTAGTTTTTTGAATAAAGGATGATCTAGGTCTACTTAGAATGACATTCTCTACAAAACCCATTTCTTAGATTTTTCACAAAAAGATTCAAAAAAATTGTCTATGTTACCTCTACAACTTCTACTCTTCAAAAAAATCTATCTTTTTTAGAACAAATAGTTTTTTCAAAAACGGCACGATTGGGATCCCTTAAGCACACGGGCACCTATCAAACCCATATTTTTTATTTTCCTAAAAAAAATTATATGGTAAATTCTATTTTTGAGGGGTTCATGCATGTTGGTGAAAAATTACTTTTTTGAAAAGTAGACAATTTGGGTTTTCTCAGAATGACATTCTCTACAAAACCCATTTCTCAGATTTTTCATACAAAGATTCAAAAAAATTCCCTCTGTTACCTCTATTGCTTCTACTTTTCATAGGAATCTATCTATTTGAAAATTAGACGATCCAGGTCTCTTCAACACATGAGCACCTATAAAACCCATACTTTTTATTTTCCCAAAAAAAATTGTTTCATAGATTCTATTTTTGAGGAGTTCTTGCATGTTGGTGAAAAATTAGTTTTTCGAAAATAGGATGATCTAGGTCTATTTAGAACGACATTCTCTACAAAACTTATTTCTTATATTTTTAATAAAAATATTCAAAAAATTTGCCTTTGTTACCTCTATTGCTTCTACTTTTCAAAAAAACTATCTATTTCAAGAACTTATTTATAAAACAACGGACAATCTGGTTGCCTTCAGATGTCGAGCACCTATGAGACCTATACTTTTTATTTTCCCAAAAAAATTGTTTCGTAGATTCTATTTTTGAGCGGTTCTTGCATGTTGATGAAACATTAAACTTTTGAAAAATGATGATATGGGTCTACTCAGAACGACATTCTCTGCAAATCCCATTTCTTAGATTCTTCATAAAAAGATTCAACAAATTTTCCTCGTGTCTCTTTACAACACGAGCGGTTTCCTAAATGCGGCTATAACTCAACAAAAAAATGAAGGTAACCAAAAGGCAATTGAAAATATGCATACAAAATGGACAACAACAGTGCAATCCACAATCGTAGTCACCAAAGTTGAGAAATGCCATATGAAAACTCAAACACGAGCGGTTTCCTAAGTGTGGCTATAACTCAACAAAAAATGAATGTTCGCAAAAGGTGATAGAAAATACATTTGTAGTGTAATCGAAAATCGTAGTCAACAAAGTTGATCGGTGGTTGACGAAAACTCAAATACAAGCAATTTACTAAATGTGGCTATAAATCAACAAAAATTGAAGGTTCAAAAAAGGCGATAAAAAATATGCATTCAAAATGGACAACTATAGTACAATCCACAATCGTAGTCACCAGAAATGATCGATGGCCCACAAAAACTCAAACTCAAGTGATTTCCCAAATGCGGCTATAACTAAACAAAAAAATAAGGTTTATGATAGGCGATAGAAAATACATGTACAAAATGGAAAACTACAGTACAATCGACAATCGTAGTCACCAAAGTTGATCGATGGCCCACAAAAACTCAAACATGATGGACTTCCTAAATGCAACTTTCTCAACAAAAAATGAACGTTCACGAAAGGCGATAGAAAATAGGCGTATAAAATACACAACTACAGTGTAAACTACAATCGTAATGACCAAAGTTGACCAATGGCCTATGAAAAACAAACACGAGTGGTATCTTAAGTGTGGCTATAACTAAATGAAAAATGAAGGTCCATGAAAGCTGATAGAAAATACATTTACAAAATGCAAAAATTCAGTGTAAAATTGTAGTCACCAAGGTTGATCGATGGCTCACGAAAACTCAAACTCGAGTGGTTTCCTAAATGCCGTTATAACTCAACAAAAAATAAAGGTACACATAATGCGATAGAGAATATAAGTATAGAATGGGCAACTATAGTGCAATCCACAATTGTTGTCAACAAAGTTGATAGATGGCCTACAATAAATTAAACACAAGCAGTTTTCTAAGTGTAGTAATAACTCAATGAAAATTGAAGGTTCGTGAAAGTCAATAGAAAATATGCGTATAGAATGCACAACTACAGTGTGATCCACAATCGTAGTTACCAAAGTTGATCGATCGCCCACGAAAACTCAAACACCAGCATTTTCTTAAATGCGACTATAACTCAACAAAAAATGAAGGTTCGTAATAGGCGATTAAAAATATATATACAGATTGCACAGTAAAGTACAATCCACAATCGTAAATTCAGCTACAACTCAAATAAAAAATAAAGGTTTGTGAAAGGCAATAGAAAATACATGCACATAATGGACAACTATGGTGCAATTCGCAATTGTAGTCACTAAAGCTGATCAATGGCTAAAGAAAACTCAAACACGAGCAGTTTCCTAAGTCCGGCTATAATGAAAAATGAAGATTTGTGAAAGGTGATAGAAAATACACATATAGAATGAACAACTATAGTGTAATTCACAATCATAGTCACCAAAGTTGATCGATGGTCCACGAAAACTCCAACAAGAGCGTTTTTCTAAATGCAGCTATAACTCAACAAAAAATGAAGGTTTGTGAAAGGAAATTAAAAATATGCATACAGAATGTACAACAACAGTTCAATTCACCATAGTAGTCATCAAAGTTGGTCAATGGCCCATAAAAACTCAAACATGAGCAGTTTCGAAAATGCGGCTATAAATGAACAAAAATAGAAAGCTCGCAAAAGGCGATAGGAAATGTGTATAGAATGCACAACCACAATGTTATCCAAAAGTGTAGTCACCAAAGTTGATTGATGACGGACCAAAACTCAAACATGAGCAGTTTCCTAAATGCGACTATAACTCAACAAAAAATGAAGAATTGTGAAAGGCAATAGAAAATACGCGTATAAAACACACAACTAGTGTAATCCACAATCGTAGTCACCAAAGTTGATTGATGGCCCACGAAAACTTAAACACGAGCGATTTCCTAAGTGCGTCTATAACTCAAACTTGTGCGGTTTCAAAAATGTGGCTATAACTCAAGTAAAAATGAATGTTCATGAAAGGCGATTAAAAATATGCATACAAAATGCATAACTACTGTACAATCCAAAATCTGTCACCAAACATGATCAATGGCCCACAAAATCTCAAACAAGAGCCATTTCCTAAATGCGGCTATAACTCAACAAGAAATGAAGGTGATCGAAAGGTGATCGAAAATATGCGTACATAATGGACAACTACAATGTAATCCACAATCATAGTCACCAAAGTGGATCGACGGCCCACAAAAACTCAAACATGAGCGGTTTCCTATGTCGTGCTGTAACTCAATGAAAAATGAAGATTCATGAAAGGTGATAAAACATACGAGTATTGAATGCACAATTACAGTGTAATCCACAATCGTAGTCACCAAAGTTGATTGATGGCCCGCAAAAATTCAAACATGAGTGTATTCCTAAATGTGGCCATAACTCAACAAAAATGAAGGTTCGTTAAAGGTGATTAAAAATATGCATAGAAAATGCACAACAACAGTACAATCCATAATCATAGTAACCAAAGTTGATTGATGGGCCACAAAAACTCAAACATGAGTGGTTTTCCTAAATGTGGCTATAACTCAACAAAAAATGAAGGTTTGTGAAAAGCGATAGAAAATACGTGTATCGAATGAACATCTATTGTTTACAAATCCCATTTCTTAGTTTTTTCATAAAAAGATTCAAAAAAATTTCCTCTGTTACCTTTATAGCTTCTACTTTTCAAAAAACTATATCTTTTTCAAGAATAACTTATTTTTTCTGAAAACGGACAATATAGGTCTCTTTACAACACGAGCACCTACAAAAACCATATTTCGATTTTCCAAAAAAAATTGTTTTGTAGATTCTATTTTTGAGGGGTTCTTGGATGTTTTTGAAAAATTAGTTTTTCGAAAAAAGGACAATTCGAGTTTACTCAGAACGACATTCTCTACAAAACCCATTTCTCAGATTTTTCATAAAAACATTCAAAAAATTTGCCTCTGTTACCTCCACTGCTTCTACATTTCAAGAAAATCTAACTTTTTCAAAAACTAGACAATCTAGGTCTCTTGATCACACGAGTACCTATAAAACCCATATTTTTTATTTTCCCCAAAAAAAGTGAACTTCGTATATTCTATTTTTCAGGGGTTCTTACATGTTTGTGAAATATTAGTTTTTTGAAAAAAAATGACGATTTAGGTCTACTCAGAATGACATTCTCTACAAAACCAATTCATTCCATTTTTCATAAAAAGATTTTAAAAATTTGCATCTGTTACCTCTACTACTTCTACTTTTCAAAAACATCTATCTTTTTCAAAAAGCACTTATTTTTTTATAAATAGACAATCTAAATCTTTTCAGCACACAACACCTATAAAACCCATATTTTTGATTTCCCCCAAAAAAATTGTTTTGCAGATTGTATTTTTGAGGGGTTCTTGCATGTTGGAGAAAAACTATATTTTTTGAAATAAGGACGATCTGGGTCTACTTAGAATGACATTCTCTCTAAAACCCATTTCTTAGATATTTCATAAAAAGATTCAAAAAAGTTGCCTTTGCAACCTCTACTACTTCTACTTTTCAAAAAAAATCTTTTTCAAGATAAACTTATAAAACCCATATTTTCGATTTTTCCAAAAAAATTGTTTCATAGATTCTATTTTTTGTGGGGTTATTGCATGTTGGTGAAATAATAGTTTTTCAAAGAAAGGATGATCTGGTGCTACTTAGAATGACATTTTCTACAAATCGCATTTATTAGATTTTTAATAAAAAGATTAAAAAAAAATTCCTCTGTTACCTCTACTGCTTCTACTTTTCAAAAAAATCTATCTTTTCCAAGAATAACTTATTTTTTCGAAAAACGGACGATCTGGGTCTTTTTAGCACACGAGCACCTATAAAAAGCATATTTCGATTTTCCAATTTTTTTTTTTCTTAGATTCTATTTTTGAGCGGTTCTTCCATGTTGTTGAAAAATTATTTTCACGAAAAAAGAACAATTTGGGTTTACTCAGAACGACATTCTCTACAAAACCCATTTCTCATATTATTCATAAAAAGATTCAAAACATTTGTCTCTGTTGCCTCCACTGCTTCTACTTTTCAAAAAAATCTATCTCTTTCAAGAACAACTTATTTTTTCAAAAACAGGACAATCTGGGTCTCTTGAGCATGCACATGAGTACCTAAAAAAACCCATATTTTTTATTTTCCCAAAAAAAAGTGTTTCGTAGATTCTATTTTTGAGGGGTTATTGCATGTTGATGAAATATTAGTTTTTCGAAAAAAGGACGATCTGGGTCTACTCAAAATGAAATTCTCTAGATAATCCATTTATCCCTTTTTTTATAAAAACATTAAAAAAATAAATTATGTTACCTCTACTACTTCTACTTTTCAAAAAAATCTATCTTTGTGAAAAACAACTTTTTTAAAAAAATTAGAAAATATGAATCTTTTCAACACACCAAGACCTCTAGAACCCATATTTTTTATTTCCCCCAAAAAAAATTGTTTCGTAGATTTATTTGTGAGGGGTTTTTGCATGTTGGTGAAAATTTAGTTTTTCGTAAAAAGGACAATCTGGATCTATTCAGAACGACATTTTGTACATAACTCATTTCTCAAATTTTCCATAAAAGGATTCAAAAAATTTGCCTGTGTTACTTCTGTTGCTTCTACTTTTCAAAAAAATCAGACGATCTAGGTGTCTTTAGCTATCGAGCACATATAAAACCCGTATTTTTGATTTTCTCAAAAAACTTGTTTCATATATTCCTTTATTTAGGGGTTCTTGCATGTTGTTGAAAAATTATTTTTTGAGAAAAAAGACGATCTGTGTCTACTCACAGCGACATTCTCTACAAAATCAAACGATCTGGGTCTCTTGAGAACATGAGCACCTATAATACCCATATTTTCAATTTTCCCATAAAAATTGTTTTGTAGATTCAATTTTGAGGGGTTCTTGCATATTGTTGAAAAATTAGTTTTTAAAAAAAAAGACGACCCGTGTCTACTCAGAACGACATTCTCTACAATATCGAAGGATATGGGTCTCTTGAAAACTCAAGGTCAAGCAGTTTCCTAAATGTGGCTATAACTCAATAAATAATGAAGCTTTGCGAAAGGCGATAGAAAATACACATATAAAATGGACAACTATAGTAGAATCTACAATTGTAGTCACAAAAGTTGATTGACAGCCCACAAAAACTCAAACACGAGCAGTTTCCAAAGTGGAGTTATAACTCAACAAAAAATGAAGGTTCATGAAAGCTGATAGAAAATACGAGTATAGAATGCACAACTACAATGTAATCCAAAATCGTAGTTACCAAAGTTGATCGATGGCCCACGAAAACTCAAGGACGAGTAGTTTCCTAAATGTGGCTATAGCTCAACGAAAATTGAAGGTTCACAAGAGGCGATAGAAAATTAGTGTTCATAACGCACAACTATAGTTCAATCCAAAATTGTAGTTACCAAAGTTGATTGATGGCCCACTCTCAAACACGAGCGATTTTCTAAAAGCAACTATAACTCAACAAAAAATGAAGGTTTACGAAATGCAATATAAATATGTGTACAAAAATGACAACTACAGTTTAATCCACAATCGTATTCACAAGGTTCATCGCCCATGAAAAACTCAAACACGAGTGGTTTCCTAAATGCAGCTATAACTCAACAAAAAAAATGTTCAGGACAAACGATAGAAAATGTGCGTACATAATCGAGAACTATAGTGCAATCCACAATCGTAGTCACCAAAGTTGATCAATGCCCCACAAAAATCAAACATGAGCAGTTTCCTAAATGCGGCCATAACTCAACAAAAAAAAATGTTCACGACAGACGATAGAAAATGCGTGTACATAATGGAGAAGTATAGTGCAATCCACAATCATAGTCACCAAAGTTGATCAATGGCCCACAAAAACTCAAACATGAGCGGTTTCCTAACTGCAGCTATAACTCAATGAAAAATGAAGATTCACAAAAGACAATAGAAAATACATGTATGGAATGCAAAACTACAATGTAATCCAGAATCGTAGTAACCAAAGTTGATCGATGGTCCACAAAAACTCAAATACGAGCGTTTTCCTTAATGCGGCTAGAACTCAACAAAAAATAAGGTTCACGATAGACGATAGAAAATGTGCGTACATAATGGAAAACTACAGTGCAATCCAAAATTGTAGTCACCAAAGTTGATCAATGGCCCACAATAACTCAAATACGAGCAGTTTGCTATGTGCGGTTATAACTCAACGAAAAATGAATGTTCATGAAAGGAAATAGAAAATACACATATGGAATGCACAACTACAATGTAATCCACAATTGTAGTAACCAAAGTTGATCGATGGTCCACAAAAACTCAAACACAAGCGTTTTCCTAAATGCAGTAGAACTTAACAAAAAATAAGGTTCACAACAGACGATAGAAAATGTGCGTACATAATGGAAAACTATAGTGCAATCCACAATTGTAGTCACCAAAGTTGATCAATGGCCCACAATAACTCAAATACGAGCGGTTTCCCAAGTACGGTTATAACTCAACGAAAAATGAATGTTCACGAAAGGTAATAGAAAATACTTGTATAGAATGCACAACTACAATGTAATCCACAATCATAGTAACCAAAGTTGATCGATTGCCCATGAAAAATCAAACACGAGTGCTTTCCTAAATGTGGCTATAACTAAATAGAAAATGAGGTTTCATGAAAAGCGATTAAAAATATACATACAAAATGCACAACTATAGTACAATCGTAGTCACCAAGTTGATTGATGGCCACAAAAGCTTAGACATGAGCGGTTTCCTAAATGCGGCTATAAATCAATAAAAAATGAAGGTTCACGAAAGGCGATAAAAAATACACATATAGAATGAACAACTACAGTGCAATCCACAATTGTAGTCACCAAAGTTGATTGATGGACCATAAAAACTCAAACACGAGTGGTTTCCTAAATGTGGTTATAACTCAACAAAAAATTAGGGTTCGCGAAAGGCAATAGAAAATACGCGTATAGAATGCACAACTATAGTGTCATCTTCAAGAGTAATCACCAAAGTCTATCAATGGCCTGTGAAAAATCAAATTCGAGTAGTTTCAAAAAATTTGGCTATAACTCAACAAAAAATGAAGGTTCGTGAATGGCAATAGAAAATATGCGTATAGAATGGACAAGTATAGTGTAATCCATATTCCTAGTCACTAAAGTTGATCGATGGCCTACGAAAACTCAAACACGACCATTTTCCTAAATACAGCTGTAACTAAACAAAAATGAAGGTTTGTGAAAGGCGATTCAAATTATGCGTACACAATGCACAGCTATAGTACAATCCACAATCATACTCACCAAATTTGATCGATGGACCGTGAAAACTCAAATTCGAGTGGTTTCCTAAATACGGCTATAACTTAATGAAAAATGGTTGTTTGCAAAAGGAAATCCACAATCGTAGTGAACAAAGTTGATCGATGGCCCACAAAAATTCAAACTCGAGTGTTTTCCTAAATGTGGTTATAACTCAACCAAAAATGAATGTTTGCTAAATGCGATAGAAAATATGCGTACATAATGAATAACTATAGTGCAATCCACAATTGTAGTCACCAAAGTTGATCAATGGCCCATGAAAACTCAAACACGAGCTGTTTCCTAAATGCAGCTACAACTCAACCAAAAATGAATGTTTGCTAAATGCGATAGAAAATGCTTACATAATGGATAACTACGGTGCAATCCACAATTGTAGTCACCAAAGTTGATCAATGGCCCATGAAAACTCAAACACAAGTTGTTTCCTAAATGCAGCTACAAGTCAACAAAAAATGAAGGTTCGCGAAAGACTAAATATGCTTATAAAATTTACAACTATAGTGTAATCCACAAGCATATCCACCAAAGTTGATTGATGCCCCACAAAAACTCAAACACAAGTGGTTTCCTAAATGCGGCTATAACTCAACAAAAAATGATTTTGAGTTTTCTTGGGCCATTGATCAATTTTGGTGACTACGATTGTGGATTGCAGTTTAGTTTTCCATTCTATACGCATATTTTCTATCGCCTTTTGTGAATCTTCATTTTTTGTTGTGTTATAGCCGCATTTAGTAAATTGCTCGTATTTGAGTTTCCATCAGTCATCGATTAACTTTGGTGACTACGATTTTCGATTACACTCGAGTTGTTCATTCTACATACATATTTTCTATCGGCTTTTGCAAACCTTCATTTTTTGTTGAGTTATAGCCACACTTAGGAAACCGCTTGTGTTTGAGTTTTCATGGGCCATCTATCAACTTTGGTGACTACGATTATGGATTGCATTGTAGTTGTCCATTTTGTATGCGTATTTTCTATCGTCTTTTGCTTACCTTCATTTTTTCTTTGAGTTATAGTCGCATTTAGGAAATTGCTCGTGTTGTAAAGAGATAGATTGTCTGTTTTTTGATAAAATAAGTTGTTCTTCAAAAAAGATATATTTGTTTGAAAAGTAGAAGTAGTAGGGGTAATAGAGGCAATTTTTTTGAATCTTTCTATGAAAAATCTAAGAAATGGGATTTGTAGAGAATGTTGTTCTGAGACCCAAATCGTCCTTTTTGCAAAAATCTAATTTTTCACCAACATGCAAGAACTGCTCAAAAATAAAATCTACGAATTTTTTTTTTGGAAAAATCGAAAATATGGCTTTTATAGATGCTCAATATCTAAAGACGCCCAGATCGTCTATTTTTTTTAAAATAAGTTTTTGAAAAAGATAGATTTTTTTGAAAAGTAGTAGTAGGTTAACCAAGGCAAATTTTTTGAATGTTTTTATGAAAAATTTGAGAAATGGGTTTTGTAAAGAATGTTGTTTTGAATAGACCCAGATCGTCCTTTCTTTAAAAAACTAGTTTTTCACCATCCTGCAAGAAATGAGCAATTACCTAAATGTGGCTATAACTGCACATAAAATGAAGGTTCACGAAAGGCAATAGAAACTACACGTATAGAACGTACAATGATAGTGTAATCCATAAGTGTAGTCGCTGAAGTTGATCGATGGCCATCAATCAACTTTAGTGATAACGATTGTGGATTACACTATAGTTGTGCATTCTATATGCGTATTTCTATCGCCTTTCACAAACCTTCATTTTTTGTTGAGTTATAGCTGCACTTAGAAAATTGCTCGTGTTTTGAATTTTCGTTGGCGATCAATAAACTTTGGTGACTATGATTGTGGATTGCACTGTAGTTGTCCATTCTCTACATGTATTTTCTATTGCCTTTCGCAAACCTTCATTTTTTGTCTAGTTATAGACACATTTAGGAAACCACTCAAGTTTGAGTATTCGTGGTCCGTAGATCAACATTCATGAATACACTTGTGGATTACAATATGTATTTGTTCATTCTATACCCGTATTTTCTATCGCCTTTCGCAAACTTTCATTTCTTATTGAGTTATAGTTGCATTTATGAAACCTACTGTTTGAGTTTTTGTGGGCTATTGATGTAACTTAGTTGTGCATTTTGTAAGTATATTTTTAATCGTCTTTCACGAAACTTGATTTTTTCTCTGAGTTATAGCTACAATTAGGAAAACACTCATGTTTGAGTTTTTGTGGGCCATCGATGAACTTTGGTGACTACGATTGTGAATTAAACTATAGTTGTGCATTCTATACATGTATTTTCAAACGCGCTTTTGCGAACCTTCATATTTCATTGAGTTATACCCGTACTTCAGAAACCACTCATGTTTGAGTTTTTTTGGACCGTCGATTAATTTTCTTGACTACAATTGTGGATTGCACTGTAGTTGCGCATTCTATAGATAAGTAAAGAATGCCATTTTGAGTATACCCAGATCGTCCTTTTTTCAAAAAACTAATATTTCACCAACATTAAGGAACCCCTTAAAAATAGAATCTACGAAACAATTTTTTCTTGGAAATTTGAAAAATATGGGTTTTATAGGTTCTCATGTGCTAAAGACACCCAAATCGTCCTTTTCTAAAAAATAAAATAAAATTCACCAACATGCAAAAACCCCTCAAAAATAGAATCTACGAACCAATTTTTTTTTTGGAAATTCAAAATATGGGTTTTGTAGGTGCCCGTGTGCTAAAGAGACCCAGATTGTCTGTTTTTTCAAATTATTTGTTTTTCAAAAAGATAGATTTTTTTGATGAAGAGATTCAGATCGTCTATTTTTTGAAAAAATATGTTGTTCTTCAAAAAAGACTCTTTTGAAAAGTAGAAGCAGTAGAGGTAACAAAGGCATAGTTTTTGAATCTTTTTATGAAAAATCTGAGAAATGGGTTTTTTAGAGAATGTCATTCTGAGTACATCCAGATCATCTTTTTTTCAAAAAAACTACTTTTTTCACCAAAATGCAAAAACACCTCAAAAATAGAATCTACGAAACAATAGTGTAATAAAAAATGGTAGTCACCAAAGTCGATCGATGGCCCACCAAAACTCAAAATCGATCGTTTTCCTAAATGAGGCTATAACTCAACAAAGAATGAAGGTTTATGAAAGGTGATTAAAAATATGGGTACAAAATGCACAATTATAGTACAATCCACAAATGCAGTCACCATTGTTGATCGATGGGCCACAAAAACTCAAACATTAGCGGTTTCCTAAGGTGGCTATAACTCAACAAAAAATAAACGTTCATCAAAGAAGATACAATGCACAACTACCGTAGAATCCACAATCGTAGTCACCAAAGTTGATCTATCACCTTTCACAAACTTTCATTTTTCATTGAGTTATAGCCGCATTTAGGAAACCACTTGTGTTCTAAAGAGACACGGATCGTTCGGTTTTTGAAAAAACTATTTGTTCTTCAAAAACATAGATTTTTTTGAAAAGTAGAAGCAGTAGAGGTAACAAAGAATTTTTTTTTGAATCTTTTATGAAAAATGGGATAAATGGGTTAAGTAAAGAATGCCATTCTGAGTATGCCCAAATCGTCCTTTTTTTCAAAAAACTAATATTTCACCAACATGCAGGAACCCCTCAAATATAGAATCTACGAAACAATTTTTTCTGGTAAAATCAAAAATATGGGTTTTATAGGTTCTCGTGTGCTAAAGACGCGTAGATTGTCTGTTGTTTTTTAAAATAAGTTGTTTCTAAATAAATTAGATTTTTTTTTAAAGTAGAAGCAGTAGATGTAACAAAGGCAAATTTTTTGAATCTTTTTATGAAAAATTTGAGAAATGGGTTTTGTAGAGAAATGTCGTTTTGAATGTCGAACCAAATCATCCTTTTTCTGAAAAACTAATTTTTCAGCAAGAAGCAAAGAACCCCTCAAAAATAGAATCTATGAAACAATGCTTTTTCAGGAAATCGAAAATATTGGTTTTATAGGTGCTGGTGTGCTGACGAGATTCAAATCTTCTTTTTTCTTTAAAAATAAGTTTTTTTTTTTTTTAAAAAGGATTTTTTTGAAAAGTAGTAGTAGAGGTAATAAAGGAAATTTTTTAGAATCTTTTTATGAAATATTTTAGAAATGGGTTTTATAGAGAATGTTGATCTGAGTAAACCCAAATCGTCCTTATTTCGAAAAACTAATTTTTTACTAACATGCAAGAACCCCTAAAAAATAGAATCTACTAAACATTTTTTTGGAAAATAAAAAATATGGCTTTTATAGGTGTTCATGTGCTAAAGAGACCTAGATCATCCTTTTTTGAGAAAAAATCTTCTTGAAAAAGATAGATTTTTTTGAAAAGTAGAAGCAGTAGAATTAACAAAGGCAATTTTTTGAATCTTTTTATGAAAAATGGGATAAATGGGTTTTGTAGAGAATGTCACTTTGAGTAGACCTAGATCATCCTTTTTTCGAAAAACTAATATTTCACCAACATGCAAGAACCCCTCAAAAATAGAATCTACAAAACACTTTTTTTTGGGAAAATAAAAAATATGGGTTTTATAGTTACTCGTGTGCTCAAGGGACCAAGATCATCTAGTTTTTGAAAAAATAAGTTTTTTTTGAAAAAGATAGATTTTTTTGAAAAGTAGAAGTAGTATGTAACAGGGGTAAATTTTTTGAATTTATTTATGAAAAAATGAGAAATGGGTTTTGTAGAGAATATCGTTTTGAATAGACCCAAAAATTGTACTTTTTCCAAAAAACTAATTTTTCAGCAACATGCAAGAATCCCTCAAAAATAGAATCTATGAAATAATTTTTTTTGGGAAAATTGAAAATATGGGTTTAATAGGTGCTGGTGTGCTGAAAAAATTCAGATCATTCATTTTTTGAAAAAATAGGTTATTCTTGAAAAAGATAGATTTTTTTTAATCTTATTATGAAAAAATCTAAGAAATTGGTTTTGTAGAGAATGTCATTCTGACTAAATCCAAATCGTCATTGTTTCAAAAAATTAATTTTTCACCAACATGAGAGAATCCCTCAAAAATAGGATCTACGAAACAATTTTTTTCGGGAAAATAAAAAATATGAGTTTTATAGGTGCTTTGTGCTAAAGAGACACACATCGTCTGTTTTTTAAAATTATTTATTCCTGAAAAAAGATAGGTTTTTTTTTTAAGTAGAAGTAGTATAGGTAACATAGCCAAATTTTTTGAATCTTTTCATGAAAAATCTAAGAAATGGGTTTTGTAGAGAATGTCGTTCTTAGTAGACGCAAATCATCATTTTTTAAAAAAACTAATTTTTCACCAACATGCAAGAACCCCTCAAAAATAGAAGTTACGAACCAATTTTGTCTTGGGAAAATCAAAATATGGGTTTTATAAGTGCTTGTGTGCTAAAGAGACCTAGATTGTCCGTTTTTTCAAATTATTTGTTTTTGAAAAAGATAGATTGTTTTGAAAAGTAGAAGCAGTAGAGGTAAAAAATTTGAATTTTTTTTTTATGAAAAATGGGTTTGTTTAGAATGTCGTTCAGAGTGGACCTAGATCGTCCTCTTTTCGAAAAACTAAGTTTTCACCAAAATATGGGTTTTATAGGTGCTCATTCGCTAAAAAGATTTAGATCGTTCGTATTTTGGAAAAATAAGTTGTTCTTGAAAAAAGATTTTTTTGAAAAGTAGAAGCAGTAGAGGTAACAAAGGCAAATTTTGTGAACTTTTTATGAAAAATCTGAGAAATGGGTTTTTTAGAGAATGTCATTCTGAGTAGATTCAGAGTGTCTTGTTTTTGAAAAACTACATTTTTCACCAAAATGAAAGAACCCCTCAAAAATAGAATTCTATGAAACAATTTTTTTTGGGAAAATCTAAAATATGGGTTTTATAGGTGTCGTGTGCTAAAGAGACCTAGATCGTCTATTTTTTGAAGGTTTGCGAAAAGCGATAGAAAATACGCGTATAGAATGTAGAACTACAGTGTAATCCACAAACGTACTCACCAAAGTTGATCGATGGCCCATGAAAACTCAAACACGAGTGGTTTCTTAAATTCAGCTATAACTCAAGAAAAAATGAAGGTTCAAAAAAGGTGATAGAAAATACGTGTACAAAATGGAAAACTACAGTACAATCCACAATTGTTGTGACCAAAGTTGATTGATGGCCCATGAAAACTAAAACATGAGCGGTTTACTAAATGTGGCTATAACTCAACAAAAAATGAAGGTTCGTGAAAGGCGATACAAAATATGCATATAAAATGCACAACTATAGTATAATCCACAACCGTAGTCATCAAAGTTTATTGATGCCCCACAAGAACTCAAACATGAGTGATTTCCTAAATGCGGCTATAACTCAACCAAAAATGACGGTTCATGAAAGGCAATAGAAAATAAGAGTTTACAATGCACAACTATAGTGTAATTCACAATCGTAGCCACCAAAGTTGATCGATGGCCAACAAAAACTCAAACATGATCAGTTTCCTAAATGCTGTTGTGACTCAATGAAAAATGAAGGTTCGCTAAAGGCAATAGAAAATCCACAAACGTAGTCACCAGTGTTGATCGACGGGCCATAAAAACTCAAACATGAGTGGTTTTGTAAATGCGGCTATAACTCAACAAAAAATGAACGTTCGTGAAATGCAATAGAAACTACGTGTATAGAATGCACAACTATAGTGAAATCCACAAGCGTAGTCACCAAAGTTGATCGATGCCCATGACTACTGAAACACGAGCATTTTCCTAAATGTGGCTATAACACAACAAAAAATGAAGGTTCATGAAAGGCAATGAAAAATATTCATACAGAATGCACAACTACAGTAAAATCCACAATCGTAGTCACCAAATTTCATTAATGGACTAGAAAAACACAAACATGGGTGGTTTCCTAAATGCGGCTATAACTCAACAAAAAATGAATGTTTGCGAAAGGCAATAGAAACTACATGTATAAAATGCAAAACTATAGTGTAATCCACAAGTGTAGTCACCAAAGTTGATCAATGGCCCATGAAAATTCAAACACAAGCAGTTAGAGCCGAATTTAGGAAATTGCTCGTGTTTGAGTTTTTGTGGGCCATCGATCAACTTTGGTGATTACGCTTGTGGATTACACTATAGTTTTGCATTGTATGCACGTATTTTCTATCACCTTTCACAAACCTTCATTTCTTGTCTAGTTATACCTGTATTTAGGAAACCGCTCGTGTTTGAGTTTTCGTGGGCCATTGATCAATTTTTGTGACCAAGATTGTGGATGGCCCTATAGTTGTCCATTTTATATGGATATTTTCTATAACCTTTTGCGAACCTTTATTTTTCGTTGAGTTATAGCCGTATTTAGGAAATCGATTGCGTTTGAGTTTTTCTGGGCCATTGATCAACCTTGGTAATTACGCTTGTGGATTACATTATAGTTGTGCATTCTATACGCATATTTTCTATCGCCTTTTGTGAACCTTTATTTTTTTGAGTTATAGCCGCATTTAGGAAACCACTCATATTTGAGTTTTCATGGGCCATTGATCGACTTTGGTGACTAATATTGTGGATTGCAACATAGTTGTGAACTGTATATGTGTATTTTCTATCCCCTTTCGTGAACTTTAATTTTTCGTTGAGTTATAGCCGCATTTAGGAAACCGCTCGTGTTTGGGTTTTTGTGGGTCATTAATCAACTTTGGTGACTACGATTGTGGATTGCACTGTAGTTTTCCATTTTGAACGCGTATTTTCTATCGCCTCTCATGAACCTTCATTTTTTTTAGTTATAGCCACATTTATGAAACCACTTGTGTTTGAATTTTCTTGGGCCACCGATCAAATTTGGTGACTACGATTGTGGATTGCACTCTAGTTGTCCATTATGTCTTTGTATTTTCTGTCACTTTTCACGATACTTAACAATTTTTTTAGTTATAGCAGCATTTAGGAAACAACTCGAGTATGAGTTTTGATGGGCCATCAGTCAAATTTGGTGACTACAATTATAGCCGTATTTAGGAAACAGCTCCTGTTTGAGTTTTTGTGGGCCAACGATCAACTTTTTAGACTACAACTATGGATTGCACTATAGTTTTCCATTTTGCACCTGTATTTTCTATTGCCTTTCTAGAACCTTCAGTTTTCATCGGCTTGCCATCAACTATAGTTACTACGATTGTCGATTGCAATGTAGTAACTCATTTTGTACGTGTATTTTCTATCGCCTTTCGTGAACCTTTATTTTTTGTTGAGTTATAGCCTCATTTCAAAAACTGCTCATGTTTGAGTTTTTCATGGGCAATCAATCAACTTTGGTGACTACGATAGTGCATTGCACTATACTTGTGAATTCTATACGCATATTTTCTATCCCCTTTCACGAACCTTAATTTTTTGTTGAGTTATAGCTGCATTCCGGAAATTGCTCTTGTTTGAGTTTTTGTGGGCCATCGATCAACTTTGGTGACTATGACTATGGATTGCACTGTAGTTTTCCATTATGTACGTTTATTTTCTATCACCTTTCGTGAACTTTCATTTGATGTTGAGTTATAGCTGCATTTAGGAAACCACTTGAGTTTAAGATTTTGTGGGCTATCGATCAACTTTGGTGGTACGCTTATGGATTCATTGTAGTTGTGCATTCTATACTCGTATTTTTGATCGCCTTTCATGAACCTTCAGTTTTGTTGAGTTATGGCCACATTTAACAAACCGCTCCTATTTGAGTTTGCGTGGGCCATCTATCAACTTTTGTGACTAATATTGTGGATTAGATTGTATTTGTGTATATATACACGTATTTTCTATCGCCTTTCGCGAACCTTAATTTTTCTTTGAGTTATCTGCACTTAGGAAACCACTTGTGTTTGAGTTTCTGTGGGCCATCGATCAACTATGGTGAATATGTTTGTGGATTGCACTGTAGTTGTTTATTTTGTACGTATATTTTCTATCGCCTTTTCCGAACCTTCATTTTTAGTTGAGTTATAGCCGCCTTTAGGAAACTGCTCATGTTTGAGTTTTTTTGGCCAATTGATCAACCTTGGTGACTACGTTTGTGGATTGTACTGTAATTGTGCATTTTGTACGCATATTTTTAATCGCCTTTTACGAACCTTTATTTTTTGTTGAGTTGTAGCCGTATTTAGGAAACCACTTGAGTTTGAGTTTTCGTGGGCCATCGATCAAGTTTTGTGACTACGCTTGTGGAGAACACTATACTTGTGCATTCTATACACATAGGAAATCGCTCGTCTTTGAACTTTCATGAAGCATCAATCAACTTTGGTGACTACGATTGTGGATTCCACTACAGTTGACCATTTTGTATGGTCATTTTCTACTACCTTTTGTGAACCTTCATTTTTTGTTGAGTTATAGCTGTATTTACGAAAATCACTCGTATTTTATTTTTCGTGGGCCGTCAATCAACTTTGCTAACTACGATTGTAGATTGCACTATAGTTGTCCAATCTGTACACGTATTTTCTAGCAACTTTTGCAAACCTTCCTCTTTAGTAGAGTTATAGCCACATTTATTAAGCCACTCGAGTTTGAGTTTTCATGGGCCATCGATCAACTTTGGTGACTACGATTGTGGATTGCATTATAGTTGTCCATTCTGTACGAGTATTTTCTATCACCTTTCGCGAACCTTTATTTTTTGGTGTGTTGTAGCTGCATTTAGGAAACCACTTGTATTTTAGTTTTCGTGGGCCATCGATCAACTTTCATGTCTACAATTGTGGATTGCACTATAGTTATGCAATCTGTACACATATTTTCTATAGACTTTGGCGAAGATTCATTTTCATTGAGTTATAGCCTTATTTAGAAAAACTCTCGTGTTTTAGTTTTTGTGGGCTATCGATCAACTTTGGTGACTATGATTGTCATTGTAGTTGTGCATTCTATACACGTATTTTCTATCGCCTTTCGTGAACATCCATTTTTCATTGCGTTATAGCTGCATTTGGGAAACCACTTTTGTTTGTGTTTTCGTGGGCCATCAATCAACTTTGGTGACTATAACTATGAGTTACATTGAAGTTGTGCATTCTATACTCATATTTTTTATCGCCTTTCGCGAACCTCAATTTTTCATTGAGTTATAGCCACATTTAGGAAACCGCTCGTGTTTGAGTTTTCCTTGTCCATCGATCAACTTGGTGACTACGATTGTAGATTGCACTGTAGTTGTTCATTATGTATGTGTATTTTTTGAGTTATAGGCGCATTTAGGAAACCGCTCATGTTTGAGTTTTTTTGGGCCATCGATAAACTTTGGTGAATACAATTGTGGCTTACACTAAAGTTGTGCATTTTATACACCTATTTTTAATTGGCTTTCATGAACCTTAATTTTTGGTTGAGTTATGGCCGCATTTAGGAAAACATTCGTGTTGCAATTTTTGTGGCCATCGAACAAATTTGGTGAGTATGATTGTGCATTACTATATTTGTGCATTCTATACACATATTTTCTATCCCTTTTCGTGAACCTGCTATTTTTGTTGAGTTATAGTCGCATTTAGGGAACAACTCGAGTGTGAGTTTTTGTGGGCCATCGGTCAACTTTGGTGACTATGCTTGTAGATTACATAGTAGTGCATTCTATACATGTAATTTTCATCGCCTTCTATGAATCTTCATTTTTTTTTAGTTATAGCAATATTTTCTATCACCTTTTGTGAACATTCATTTTTTGTTGAGTTATAGCCGCATTCAGGACACTGCTCATGTTTGAGTTTTTGTGGGCCATCAATCAACTTTCTTGAACACGATTGTGGATTACACTATATTTGTGCATTCTATACACGTATTTTCTATCGATTTTTGTGAACCTTCATTTTTTGTTGAGTTATAGCCACATTTAGGAAACTGCTCATGTTTGAGTTTTGGGTGCAATCAGTGAACTTTGGTGACTATGATTGTGGATTGTACTGTAGACTTATATACGCATATTTTCTATAGCCTTTCATGTACCTTCATTTTTTGTTGAGTTATAACCACACTAAGGAAACTGCTTGTGTTTGAGTTTTTACATGCCATCTAGCAAAGTTAATCGATTGCCCATGAAAACTCAAATACGAGCGGTTTCTTAAATACGGCTATAAGTCGATAAAAAATGAATTTTTTTGAAAAGCAATTAAAAATATGCATACAAAATGTACAACTACAATACAATCCACAATTGTAGTCACCAAAGTTGATCGATGTCTAACGAAAACTTAAACATGAGTTGTTTCCTAAATACTGTTATAACTTAACAAAAAACCAAGGTTCTCGAAAGATGATAGAAAATACTCATATAGAATAGACACCTACATTGCAATCCACAATTGTAATCACCAACGTTGATTGATGGCCCACAAAAACTCAACATGAGCAGTTTCCCAAATGTGGCTATAACTCAACAAAAAATAAAGGTTCAAGAAAGGCAATAGAAAATATGTGTATAGAATGAACAACTAAAGAGTAATCCTTAATCATAGTTGTCCATTTTGTACGTGTATTTTCTATCGCCTTTTGTAAAAAAAATTGTTTCGTAGTTTCTATTTTTGAGGGGTTCTTGCATGTTGGTGAAAAATTAGTTTCTCGAAAAAAGGACGATGTATACTCAAAAAGATATTGTCTACAAAACCCTTTTTTAGATTTTTCATAAAAAAATTCAAAAAAGTTGCCTCTATTACCTTTACTGCTTCTATCTATCAAAAAAAAATAAAAAAATTCAAAAATAACTTATTTTTACAAAAAACGGACGAAGTGGGTCTCTTAGCACACAAGCACCTACAAAAACTATATTTCGATTTTCCCAAAAATAATTATTTCGTAGATTATAATTTCTAGGGGTTCTTGCATGTTGTTGGAAAAACTATTTTTTTTTTAAAAAGGACGATCTAGGTCTACTCAAAACAACATTCTTTACAAAACCCTTTTCTCATATTTTTCATAAAAAGATTGTAAAAAATTGCCTCTACTACCTCCACTGCTTCTACTTCTCAAAAAAATCTATCTTTTTCAAAAACAACTAATTTTTTAAAAAATCGGACAATCTGGGTCTCTTGATCACACAAGTACATATAAAAACCCATATTTTTCAATTTTCCCAAAAAAATTGTTTCATAGATTCTATTTTTGAGGGGTTCTTGCATGTTCGTGAAATATTAGTTTTTCAAAAAACAGACAACTTGTGTCTACTCAAAATGACATTCTCTACAAAACCCATTTATCCCATTTTCAACAAAAAGATTCAAAAAATTTGCCCCTGTTACCTCTATTGCTTCTACTTTTTCAAAAAAATCTATCTTTTTCAAGAAGAATTTATTTCTACAAAAATCGGACAATCTGGGTCTCTTTAGCACTTGAACACCTATAAAACCCATATTTTTGATTTTACAAAAAAAAGTTGTTTCGGAGATTCTATTTTTGAGAGGTTCTTCCATGTTGGTGAAAAATTAGTTTTTTGAGATAAGGACAATCATGGGTCTACCTAGAACAATATTCTCTACAAAATTGATTTATAGATGAGTAGTTTTGTATATTGTTATAACTCAACCAAAAATGAAGGTTCATAAAAGGTGATAGAAAATACATGTATAGAATGCACAACAATAGTGTAATCCACAATCGTAGTCACCAATGTTGATCGCCCACGAAAACTCAAACCAACCAGTTTCCTAAATGTGGCTATAACTCAACAAAAAGTGAAGGTTCACGAAAGGCGATAGAAAATACATGTACAGAATTGAAACTACAATGCAATCCACTAGAGTGTAATCCACAATCCTAGTCAGTAAAGTTGATCGATGGCCCAGGAAATCTCAAACATGAGCATTTTCCTAAATGCGGCATAACTCAACAAAAAATGAAGCTTTGTGAAAGACGAGTAAAAATATGTGTACAAAATGCACAACTATAATACAGTCCACGATTGTAGTCACCAAAGTTTATCGATGGCCTGTAAAAACTCAAACATGAGTGGATTCCTAAATGAGGCTATAAATCACCAAAAAATGAATGTTCACGAAAAGCGATAGAAAATACATGCATAGAATGCAGAATTACAATGTAATCCATATTCGTAGTCACCAAACTTGATTGATGGCATACAAAAACTCGAACATGAGTGGTTTTTAAAATGTGCCTATAACTCCACAAAAAGTGAAGGTTCACGAAATGCGACAGAAAATGCACATATAGAATACAAGAGTATAGTGTAATCCACAAGAGTAGTCACCAAAGTTGATTGATGACAGATGAAAGCTCAAACTCGAGCGGTTTGCTAATTGCGGTATTAACTTGACAAAAAAAGAACATTCATAACAGGTGATAGAAAATACATGTACATAATAGACAACTACAATGCAATCCACAATCATAGTCACAAAAGTTAGAAAACAAGCGTATAGAATGCACAACTACATTGTAAACAAACGAACTCACCAATGTTGATCGATGGCCCACAAAAACTCAAAGACGACCAATTTCCTAAATGTGGCTATAACTCAACAAAAAACTAAGGTTTATGAAAGGTGATAGAAAATTAGTATACACCATGAGAAACTACATTGTAATCCATAATCATAGTCACCAAAGTTGATCGATGGGTCACGAAAATTAAAAAATGAGCATTTCCCTAATTGCGGCTATAACTAAAAAAAATTGAAGGTTCGTGAAAGCTAATTCAAAATATGCATACAAAATGCACAACTACAGTACAATCCAGAATCATAGACACCAAAGTTGATTTATGGCCGACAAAAATTGAAAGATCAGCGGTTTTCTAAATGTGGCTATAACTAAACAAAAAAGAAAGTTTTGCAAAAGGCAATAGAAAATTAGTGTTCATAATGCACAACTATAGTGCAATCCATAATCGTAGTCACCAAATTTGATAGATGGCCCACAAAAACTCAAACATGAGTCGTTTCCTACATGTGGCTATAACTCAATGAAAACTGAAGGTTCACGAAAAGTGATAGAAAATACGCATATAGAATGTACAACTAAAGTGTAATTGACAATCATCATCACCAAACTCTATCGATGGCCCACAAAAACACACACATGAGCGTTTTCCTAATTGTGGTTATAACTCAACAAAAAATGAAGGTTCATAAACTTGATTGATGACCCACAAAAACTCAAACATAAGCGGTTTCATAAAGGTGGCTATAACTCAACAAAAAATGAAGGTTCATGAAAGGCGATAGCGAATATGTGTATAGAATGCACAACTAAAGTGTAATCCACCATTGTAGTCACCAAAATTGGTCAATGGCCCACAAAATATCAAACGCAAGTGGTTTCCTAAATGTGGCTATAACTCAAATAAAATGAAGGTTCGCAACAGGTGATAGAAAATATGCGTATACTATGAACAAGTACTGTGTAGTCCACAAACGTAGTCATCAAAGTTGATCGATCAACCACAAAAATTTAAAGTCAAGGGGTTTCTTAAATGTGGCTATAACTCAACAGAACATGAAGGTTCATGAAAGGTGATAGAAAATACACGTATAGAATGCACAACTACAGTGTAATCCATAATCATAGTCGCCAAAGTTGATCGATGGCCCAGTAAAACTCAAACATGCACATTTGCAAAAATGCGTCTAAAACTCAATAGAAATTAAAGGTTCGTGAAAGGCAATTAAGAATATGCGTACAAAATGCACAACCATAGTACAATCCACAAAGTCACCAAAGTTGATCGATGGCCCACAAAAACTCAAACATGAACGGTTTGCTAAATGCGGCTATAACTTAACAAAAAATGAATGTTCATAAAAGGTGATAGAAAAGCATATAGAATTCACAACTATAGTATAATCCACAAGTGTAGTCACCAAAACTGACCGATGGCCCATGAAAACTCAAATTTGCGGTACCCTAAATTCGGCTATAACCCAAAAAAAAATGAAGGTTTGCGTAAGGTGATAGAAAATATGGGTATAACTCAACAAAAACTAAATATTTATGAAAGGAAATTAAGAATATGCATGCAAATCGCACAACTACAGTACAATCCACAATTGTACCCACCAAAATTGATTGATGGCACATGAAAAATCAAGTACGATCAGTTTCTGAAATGCGGCTATAACTCAAAAAAAAAAAAAGGTTCACGAAAGGTGATAGAAAATACACCTACAAAATGAGCAGCTACCTTGCAATCCACGATAGTAGTAACCATAGTTGATGGAAGGACAACGAAAACTGAATGTTCACAAAAGGCGATAGAAAATATGTGTACAGAATGCAAAACTACAATGCAATCCACAATTGTAGTCACCAAAGTTGATCAATGGCCCACGAAAACTCAAATCAGAGCAGTTTCATAAATGCGGCTATATCAATAAAAAATTAAGGTTCGCAAAAGCTTATAGAAAATACACATATAGAATGCAAATTTACAGTGCAATACACAATCGTAGTCACCAAATTTGATCGAGGGCCCACAAAAACTCAAACTATAGTCATTTCCTAAATGTGGCTATAATTAAAAAAAAGTGAAGGATCACGAGGGGCAATAGAAAATACACAGACAAAATGTACAACTACAGTGCAATCCATAATTGTAGTTACCAAAGTTGATCGGTGGCCCAAGAAAAGTCAAACACAAGTGGTTTTCTAAATGCGGCTATAACTAAAAAAAAATGAAAGTTCATTAGAGGCGATAGAAAATACGCATAAAAAATGGAAAACTACATTGCAGTCCATAATTGTAGTCACCAAAGTTGATCAATGCTCCACGAAAACTCAAACACGACCGGTTTCCTAGATGGGGCTATAACTCAACAAAATATTAAGGTTCACGAAAGGGGATAGAAAATACGTGTATACATTTCACAGCTACATTGCAATCCACAATCGTAGACACCAAAGTCGATCAACGGCCCAAGAAAACTCAAATACGAGCGGTTTCCTAAATGCGGCTATCACTCAAAACAAATCAAGGTTCACAAAAGGCTATAGAAAATATGCATATAGAATGCACAACTACAGTGTAATCCACAAGCATAGTCACCAAAGTTGATCAATGGCTGACAGAAACTCAAACGTGATCGATTTCCTAAATACGGCTATAACTCAGCGAAAAATCAAGGTTCGCGAAAGGTGAAAATACACATATAAAATGGGCAACTACAGTGCCATCCACAATCCTAGTCACCAAAGTTAATCAATGGCCCATGAAAACTCAAACATGAGCGGTTTCCTAAATACAGTTATAACTCAACAAAAAATGAAGGTTCTCGAAAGGGGACAGAAAATACGTATATAGAATTCACAACTATAGTATGCACAAGCATAGTCACCAAAGTTGATCGATGGCCACAAAAATGAAAACACAAGCAAATTCCTAAGTGCAGATATAACTCAACGAAAAATGAAGGTTCACGAGCGGTGATAGAAAATACGCGTATAAAATGCACATCTATAGTGTAATCCACAATTGTAGTCACCAAAGTTGATCAATGGCCCGTGAAAACTTAAGAATGAGCATTTTCCTAAATGCGAGTATAACTCAACGCAAAATGAAGGTTCGTCAAAGGTGATTGAAATTTTGTGTACAGAATGGACAACTACAGTACAATCCACCATCGTAGTCACAAAAGTTTATTGATGGCCCACAAAAACTCAAACACGAGCGGTTTCCTAAATTCGGCTATAACCCAACAAAAAATGAACCTTCATGAATGACAATAGAAAATACGTGTATAGAATACACAACAACAGTGTAATCCACAATCGTATTCACCAAAGTTCATTGATGGCCCACGAAAACTCAAACACCAGTGGTTTCCTAAATATAACTATAACTCAACGAAAAATGAAGGTTCACGAAAGTGCATTAAAAATATGCGTGTAGAATGCACAACTACAGTCTAATCCACAATCATAGTCACTAAAGTTGATCAATTGCCCACGAAAACTCAAGCAAGAGCGATTTCCTAAATGCAGCTATAACTCAATAAAAAATAAAGGTAGACGCAAATGCTATAGAAAATACCCATATATAATGGACAACTACATTGCAATCAACAACCGTATTCACCAAAGTTGATCGATGGCCCACGAAAACTTAAACACGGCTGGTTTCCTAAGTGCAGCTAGAACTTAAAGAAAAATAAAGGTTCGCGAAAGGCAATAGAAAATATGCGTATAAATGCACAATTATAGTGTAATCCACAATCATAGTCACCAAAGTTGATTGATGGCCCACGAAAACTCAAACACGAGTGTTTTCCTAGCTATAACTCAACAAAGAATGAAGGTTCATGAAAAATGAACTTTCACGAAAGGTGATAGAAAATACGTGTATAGAATGCACAACTACAGTGTAACTCACAATCATAGTGAACAAAGTTGATTGATGGTCCACGAAACGTCAAACTTGAGCATTATCCTAAATATGGCTATAACTAAGGAAAAAATGATGGTTCGTGAAAGGCGATTAAAAATACGTGTACAAAATGCACAACTACAATACAATCCACAATCGTTGTCACCAAAGTTGAACGATGGCCCATAAAAACTCAAACATGAGCGGTTTCCTAAATGTGGCTATAACTGCACAAAAAATGAACTTTTGTGAAAGGCGATAGAAACTAAGTGTATAGAATGCACAACTATAGTGTAATCCACAAGCGTAGTCACCAAAGTTGATTGATGGCCCATAAAAACACAAACATTAGCAGTTTTCTAAATGTGGCTATAACTCAACAAAAACACAAACATAAGTGGTTTCCCATATGCGGCTATAAGTCATCAAAAAAAGAAGGCTCGCGAAAGGCGTGAAAATACACACAGAGAATGGACAACTATAGTGCCATCCACAATCGTAGTCACCAAACTTCATTGATGGCCCTTGAAAACTCAAACATGAGTGGTTTCCTAAGTGCAGCTATAACTCAACAAAAAATTAAGTTTCATGAAAGGCAATAGAAAATACGCTTATAGAATGCACAACTACAATGTAAATCACAATCATAATGACTAATGTTGATCGATGGACCATGAAAAGTCAAACACGAGCATTTTCCTAAATGTGTCTATAACTCAACAAAAAATGAAGGTTCATGAAAGGTGATTAAAAATATGCTTAAAGAATGCACAACTACAGTACAATTCATAATCGCAGTCACCAAAGTTGAACGATGGCTCACAAAAACTCAAACATTGGTGGTTTCCTAAATGCGGCCATAATTGAACAAAAAATGAAGGTTTGTTAAAGGCAATAGAAAATACGCTTATAGAATTTACTTTGTAAACCACAATCCTAGTCACCAAAGTTGATCGATGGCCCACGAAAAGTCAAACACAAGCAGTTTCCTAAGTGCGGCTATAACTCAACAAAAAATCAAAGTTTGCAAAAGGCAATACAAAATACACACATAAAATGCACAACTACAATGTAATCCACAATCGTAGTCACCAAAGCTAATCGTGGACCACAAAAACTCAAAAACGAGCATTTTCCTAAATGTGGCTATCACTCAACAAAAAATGAAGGTTTGTGAAAGGAGATTCAAAATATGCGTACATAATAGACAACTATGGTACAATCCAAAATCCTAGTCACCGAAGTTGATTGATGGCCCACGAAAACTCAAACTTGAGCAGTTTCCTAAATGTGGCTATCACTTAACAAAAAAGGAGAGTTTGCGAAACGCGTTAGAAAATATGCGTATGGAATGTGCAATTATAGTGTAATCCATAATCGTAATAAGCAAAGTTGATCGGCCCACAAAAACTCAAACATGAGTTGTTTCCTAAATACAGAGCCATAAACAAGAAATGAAGGTTCGCAAAAGGGGATAGAAAATACGAGTACAAAATGGACAACTACAGTGCAATCCACAATCGTAGTCACCAAAGTTGATCGATGGCCCTCACAAACTCTAATACAAGCGTTTTCCTAAATACGACTATAACTCAAAGAAAAATGAAGGTTCGCGAAAGGAAATAGAAACTATGCTTATAGAATGGATAACTACAATGCAATTCACAATCATAATCACCAAAGTTGGTAGATGAACTGTAAAAACTCAAACACGAGTGGTTTACTAAGTGTGGCTATAAATCAAAAAAAAATAAAGCCTTTGCAAAAGGTGATAGAAAAGAGGCATATAGAATAGACAAATACAATGTAATCCACAAGCATAGTCACCAAAGTTGATCGATGGACCATGAAAACTCAAACCTAAGGGGTTTCCTAAGTGCAGCTATAACTCAACTAAAACTATAGTGTAATCCACAATCGTAGTCACAAAGTTGATCAACGACCCACGACAACTCAAACACGAGCTTTTTCCTAAATGCAGCTATAACTCAACAAAAAATGAAGATTCGTGAAAGGAAAATAAAAATATGCGTTCACAATGCAAAAGTACAATACAATCCACAATCGTAGTCACCAAAGTTGATCGTTGTCCCACAAAAACTCAAACATGAGGGGTTTCCTATATGCGGCTACAAGTCAACAAAATATGAAGGTTTGCGAAAGGTGATAAAAAATACACGTATTGAATACACAACTACAATCCACAAGCGTAGTCACGAAAGTTGATCCATGGCCCAAAAAAACTCAAACTCGAGTGGTTTCATAAATGCGGATATTGTTGATTCTCAATTATGATTGTCCTTGATGACAAACTTCTCTATTGTGTCAGATGATTCTCTCAGCTTGGTTATATTCAGTTGGTCTCTAATTTGTAGTGGACAGTTTTCATTCAGCCTTTTAGTGAATAGTTTACTCTCTTGTCATACTTGGCTTCTATTTTAGATTCAGTGCTCAGTTTGTATTTTTATCTCTTGCCGGTACTGATCTGCTTGTGTTCTTTGACAGTGAGAGGTTGTTGTAATGGTTTCAAGGTTATTGTCAGGCATTTCATTGGTTCAGTATTTATATTGAAGCTGGCATCAATCTTGGCAATCGTTTTATTGATCCTCTTGGGCATATTATTGGTGAATATATCTTTGGCAAATGATTTAATTCCTAATCTTTTACAAGGTTAATTTTATTATACAAAATTCTTTTGAGAAGGAGTTTTTGGCCGAGTCTTGATATATTACTATACTATCTTCGGTCCAACATGAGTTTTATTTCAATCAATGTCAAAATGGTGAATGGGAAACTTCATTCTTTTGTGGGCATTGTGGTAAATACTTTTGCAAGGTTGACATCAACTTCGGTTAGGTTCTACTGCCACTCTTTTATACCATCCAATACATATTGGTTATTTTGATCAAACTGATCCTATTCGGGTTTTAAGTTTACATTGATCTTTTCATGGTATTTGCACAATCAACACATAATGATTTTTATGTGGTCAACTTTATTTTCAAAATTAATTATTCAGTTGATGGCTTTATTTTCTCTCGGACCTCAAAATGATATTATTCTCATATTACTCGGACTTCAAAGTAGATTTTATTTTTGCTAAGTCATTCGAATGATGAGAAATGAAAATGATTAGGGCAGATTTTGTTGTTTTGTCTCTTCACTTAGAAATGATTATGGAACCCTAGTCTTTTGGCGCTACCATGGAGACATTCTGCTGGTTACAACGTGTTTACCAGATGCTTTAAGAGGAATCATTTCATGCGTTTCTGGCTGGTTCATGGCATTATCAGAAATAAAACGTGGACAACCTTTTGGGTACGTGTTCTTTTGTTATTTCTTCAGCTCGGCCAGCTAACAAATGCTATTATGATCACATTCAGATTTTTCATGTTTACTTGTCTTCTCAAAGTTGAATCTGCATGCAATGAGACTCTTTTTCAGTCAGAAATTTTATGAATTTCAGCGGGTGCATTTTTGAAAAATTGCAATAATCAACTGCATTTAGTGAATGGACTTTTAAGTGGATCTTTGACAGCATCAAATAATTTTCAAAAAGGGTTTGAAATGCCTCAGTTAATGGGTGTTGATGTCTATGTTCTATTCTTGGTAGTTGTTATAATTTTCTGTTCATGGGTTATCATGATCTTCGAATTACCAACAGTTACTTTGCAGAATTTATTATTTTCTGGTCAAGGGTTTTCTGAAAATGAAGTTTGTTTGTTTGGATATAAGGGAATTATGTTGAAAGAATGATTACATTCCTCAAAACGTTTTATGGCACTTAAATGTATTTTCAGATTATGGGTATTCAGATTTTTGAAGATTAATAACAGGGGTTTTCTGAAATTAACAAATAAGCTTGTGGGTTATCCATATTTTTGTTTCAAAATGATATTATTTGCAGTATTCAGGGTTTTGCCAAAACAGATGCAAAAATGATAAAGTTTCCTGATCTACACTTGTCAAAGCTTTATTTTTTCAGTCATAATCTTGACTGCCTTATTATTCGGGCGTTTCTCTTCAGTCAAAATGTATTCTACCCAGCCGTTACTACTGGAAACATAAATTATTTGTCATTTATTCAAAAGGTAGCTTTTATTGTGTTTACTCAGATCCATTGACCTTGAAATGTTTTGAAGACTTGTTACCTGAAAATGATGTATAAATGTATACAGAAAAACTCTTTTCTGTTCTGGCACTTCTATTGTAATTCTGAGAGCATCTGGATATTATGAAATAAATTGTAAACTCTGCATAAGCATATGTATTCAAAAGGCAGAGAGATTGTAAACCTCTTCTCTATGGAATATTTTAGGGATTCAATTTGTGAATCCTTAGGGTATTCTGTAGACGAGAGAGCAGACATGTTTATGCTTTACTGAAAATAGAGTAATCCTCTTGGCTATCATTATTGTTCGAAAAACATAAGTTGAAGGGTTTGTACTGCCTAAGATAGATGTCTCAAAAATTAGGGGTTGGTGGTCCTTGAGTGGGTGCTCGAAAAATTGCCTATAAGGCATTGTGAACAGTGTTTTTTTTATTAAGCCTACAAGGCACTTGGAGTGGTTTTTCTTCCCTGATTCAGGGTTTTCAACTCGGAAAAATTTCTTGTGTGTCTTTGTTTCTGTGTGATGGCTCTTCTATTTCATGCTGTTGTTCTGTTTATTTAAATTATCATTTGTGCATACAAAAGATTACATTCTATACATGAATGACTTAATCTTTATATTGAGATCAAAGTATAAATATGTTTAAACTGTCATTTTGAGCAACAAATATCATTTTGGATTCACATTGATTCACCCCCCCTCTCAGTGTCTCTTTTAACTCCAACAATTGGTATCAGAGCGTAGGGTCCTCTGATTGGTGTTATTCACCTTGGTCTGGTTTTGGAGTCTTTTAAATGGCACAGTCTAAAGACAGTGCCTCTGTAACCAGAGCTCGGTTATTCGATGGAATAGAATATGTGTTTTGGAAAATCAGAATGGAAGCTTTTCTTATTTCTTTTGATGTCGATGTTTGGAGCATAGTTTTAAATGCATACAATGTACCCTCTATTCCCACTAATCCTATTGAGAAAAAGAGGTATGAAACAAATGCCAGAGCTAAGCATGCCATCCTATGTGGTCTAACTAAAGACGTGTTCATTAAAGTCATGCATTGCAAATCTGCTTATGAAATCTGGGAAAAACTTGAAACTATATATCAAGGGAATGAGAAAGTGAAACTGTCAAAAATCATTACACTCAAACATCAGTTCGAGGAGATGAAAATGAAAGATGATGAAAAAGTGGCTGAATATTTCCTAAGAGTTGATGAAGTTGTCAATGCCATGAAAGGTTTAGGTCAAGAGGTTAATGAATTTGATGTGGTCACAAAGGTCATTAGAACCTTACCATCAAAATTTGAATCTAAGGTTTCAGCCCTAGAAGAAAAGAAACACTTTGATTAGCTTACCTTAGACAGCCTGCAAGGAATACTTACTGCCTATGAAATGAGAACTAGCAAAAACAATTCAACTGGAAAAGAAACTGCCTTTAACACTGAGAAAAAAGAAAAGGTTGAAGTTAGTGAATCAGAGTTGTCTGATTCTAAAGAATCCAATTTTGTTAGAAAACTCAACAAGGGTTCAGGAAGATACAAGGGAAAACTTCCCTTTAAATGTTTCAACTGCGGCAAAATAGGTCACTTTGTTGCAAAGTGTCCCTATGATGATCAAATCTGTGACAACGAGACAACTGAAAAACAGCCTAAGAAGAAAGTTTTCAAACCTAAACGAAACTTTAATTTCAAAAAGAAGAAAAGTTTGTTTAGTAAGGATGAATCTAACATTGAATCTTAAGA
Source organism: Sequoia sempervirens (assembly GCA_007258455.2). Lineage (NCBI taxonomy): Eukaryota > Viridiplantae > Streptophyta > Pinopsida > Cupressales > Cupressaceae > Sequoia > Sequoia sempervirens. Next base: position 162,814,415 of record VDFB02281492.1, on the reverse strand, counting down.
TTCATCAGCTGAAGAAGATGAAACTTTGTACATGGCTGAATTCACTCAGCAAAATGATTCTAACGCTATTGATATTGAAGAAGGTGTTGTAGACCTTGAAAGTGAGCTGAAATGTGCTTTACAAGAGGTCAGAAAACTCAAAAAACAAGTTCTTGCACAAGAACATAAACCAGATCAAGTTGTGGTCTCTCTGAAAACTCAGCTTGAAGAAGCCAAAAGAGTTGAAGACTATCTTTGAGAGACTGTAAGCTGCAAGGATCATGAAATTCAAAAACTGGAACAAGAAGTTGTTCGGCTTAGGAAGGAAATTGAAAAATACGAAAGCACTCTAAAACTGAATGAGATGTTAAGTAAGCAGAAAATTCATAATGATAGAACTGGTATCGGTTTTGAAAAAGGTGAGTGTTCAAGTGACAATGTAAAACAAAACCCCTCTGCTGAAGTCAAACGCCCAAATCACTCACATTCTGGCAAAGATCATGGTCATATTTTAAGAGGTAATAGACCCTCTTACAACATTAATTCTTTCTTCTATGGTTATTGTTTATTCTACAACAGATTCGGCCATAAGGTGAGCACTTGCAGATTTATGAATTCTAGAACACCCGGGTTTGGTCTTAGACAACATTATGGTTGTGTTAGTTAGATCAGATGCTTTAAATGTAATGCTTTGGGACATTCTGTCAAACAGTGCAGAACAAATCTGCAATCTAAACAACATAAATTTAAAAAGGTTTGGAAACCTAAGTCTGTCAATAATATTGAGCAATCTATGTTTATTCAAACTGCTTTTCATTCCAATAAAAAGGACTTATGGGTCCTAGACAGTGGATGTTCTAAACATATGACTGGCGACAAGGGTAAATTTATAAATCTTGAAGATTATGTAGGTGGGTATGTTAAGTTTGGTGATAACTCTGGTATTCAAATCAAAGGTAAGGGTTCATTTCTTTTGAATGAGGACACTCCTATCTACAATGTGTACTATGTGGAAGGTCTCAAGCACAATCTATTAAGCGTTAGGCAAATCTGTGATAGTGGTTATCATGTTCTTTTCACTTCGCAGGGATGTGAGATTAAGAACAAGCTTGGAAAATCTATTGCAGCTGGAAGGAGGACAAAAGGAAATGTGTACAACCTTCTTGACACATCAAGCAATGACAATAATCAAGGTATGTGTTTAATGGGCCAAATTGAAGAGAGCTGGTTATGGCATAAAAGGCTAGGACACATAAATTTTGAAAATCTGGTTAGAATTAGTAAAAATCAGAATGTTAGAGGTTTACCAGTTCTTAGCAAGCCTGAAAACTCTATGTGCAAAGAGTGCTTAAGTGGTAAACAAACTAAAATCAGTTTTAAAACAAAAGAACATTCTTCTTCGAAAGCTTTACAGCTTGTGAATACTGATTTATGTGGACCAACCAGAACTAGGTTTATTAATGGTGAAAGGTACTTTATGCTATTTGTGGATGATTATACAAGAATGGTTTGGGTCACTTTTCTGAAGCACAAATCAGAAGGCTTTGAAAGGTTTAGAATCTTTCGTAAATTGGTTGAGAAAGAATCAAATTTGAAACTTAAATGTTTGCGATCTGACAAAGGAGGTGAGTTCACCTCTCAAGAATTTGTAGATTATTGTGAACAACACGGCATTAAAAGACAGTATGCTGCAACTAAAACACCTCAACAAAATGGGGTTGTTGAACGTAAGAATAGTACTGTAAAAGAAATGGCTAGAACCATGCTTGATGAAGCTAAATTGTCTGACATTTACTGGAAAGAAGCTGTTCATACAACTGTTTACATTTTGAATAGAGTGCAGCTTAGGGTGAAGTCTAAACACACTCCGTATGAATTATGGTATGGAAGAACTGCTTCTGTCAAATACTTTAAAATTTTTGGAAGTAAATGTTTTATTAAGAAGGATGATGATAACCTTGGCAGCTTTCAATCAAAGTCTGATGAAGGTATCTTTTTGGGATATTCAACTCACAGCAAAGCTTATAAATGTCTTAACATAAGGCTTAACAAGATTGTTGAAGTTGTGAATGTTAAATTTGATGAAAGTTTGCATTTAGATGCTGATACATTGCAGGATAATGAGGAAGATATTCTTGAAACTGAATCCAATCCAGAAGAAGCTGAAACAGCAAAGCCTATTGCTGAATCAGCAAACCCTAAAAATGAAAATGCAAGTCCTGAGAAGGTTGCATCAAAAGCTCCTTCAAAGACTGTAGCTAAATATCATCCCAAAGATCAGATTATTGGGGATAAGAATGCAGGAGTTCAAACCAGAAGAAGGGCTGCAGAATCTGATGAAAAGGCACAAATTGCTTTCTGTTTAGTTACTCAGTTTGAACCTAAATTTTTTAATGAAGCTCTCACAGATTTATGTTGGGTTAATGCTATGCAGGAAGAAATTGATCAAATTGAGAAAAATCAGACTTGGGAGTTAGTCCCAAGACCAGATGACAAGAATGTCATTGGAGGTAAATGGATTTACAGAAATAAACTTGATGAAAATGGCAATGTTATTCACAATAAAGCAAGATTTGTTTTGCAAAGGCTATGCTCAGCAAGAAGGTATTGACTTTGGTGAAACCTTTGCACCTGTTGCTAGATTAGAGTCCATCAGAATATTCTTAGCTTATTCTGTTTACAAAAACTTTACTGTTTATCAAATGGACGTCAAAACTGCTTTTCTGAATGGCTTTTTAGATGAAGAGGTATATGTTGAACAGCCTGAAGGATTTATATGCAAAGATAAGCCTAATCATGTTTACAGGTTGAAAAAGGCTCTCTATGGCTTAAAGCAAGCTCCTAGAGCTTGGTACTCAAGGCTGGACGGTCATTTATTTTCTAATGGCTTTGTTAGAGGAGGTGTAGACAATAATCTTTATGTTAAAACTGAAGGTTTTGATATTTTGGTTGTTGAAATTTATGTTGATGACACTATCTTTGGCTGCAATAATGTTACATTGAGTAAGAAGTTTTCATAGCTCATGGAATCTGAGTTTGAAATGTCTATGTTAGGTGAATTAAACTTCTTTTTGGGTCTTCAAATCTCTCAATGTGAGAATGAAATATTTCTTTCTCAAACTAAATATGCTCGAGAGATGCTTAAAAAATTTAAAATGGATGAATGTCATCCAGTTAGCACTCCAATGGCTACAAGATGCAAACTTACTAAAACAGATGATTCTCCTGATTCAAATCAAATAGAATATAGATCAATGATTGGTAGTCTTTTATATTTAACTGCCTCTAGACTTGACCTTATGCATGCAGTTTGCACAGTTGCACGTTTTCAAGCATCACCTAAAGAATCTCATGTTGCTGCTGTTAAAAGGATCTTTAAATATATTCAGGGCACTCTTGACTATGGTCTTTGGTATCCTAGGAACAATGATTTCTCTTTGATTGCATATACTGATGCTGACTGGGCTAGTTGTCTGGATGATAGGAAAAGCACTAGTGGTGCTGCTTTCTTTCTTGGTGATCGTTTAGTGGCATGGCACAACAAGAAACAAGAATCAATTTCTCTTTCCACTGCTAAAGCTAAATATATTGCTGCCACTTCATGCTGTACACAAGTACTGTGGATGAGTCAGACTCTTTCTGATATGGGTATTGATGTTTCTAAACCTGTTACCATTCTCTGTGATAACAGTAGTGCGATACATATTTCAAAAAATCCTCTCATGCACTCTCGCACTAAACATATTGCTATCAAGTTTCACTTTCTTCATGAAAAGGTTTTGGCTAATGAAGTCTGCTTATAGTTTGTTGGTTCACAAGATCAGGTGGCTGATATTATTACAAATCCCTTAGCTAAAGATTTGTTTGAGAGGCTGAGGCTTCGATTGGGAGTTATTTCTCAATTGTTACTTCACTAATTTACCATGCTTTGTGCCAGGGGGAGCAAGTTCATTGACTTATTTACTTACAGCTCTCCTCTATTCTAGATTGCTGCACTGTTACTCTTTATTTGCAGCTGGTACTCTTTATTATTCGTTGTTGGCTTCTTAGTTGTGTTTCATGGCAGTGCACAGTCATCTCTTCGTTTCTTTGTTGTTGAGGCAAAAAGGGGGAGAGTCTTTTGTGTTTTGCCATCAAGGACAAAGGGGGAGTTTGTTGATTCTCAATTATGATTGTCCTTGATGAAAAAACTTCTCTATTGTGTTAGATGATTCTTTCAGCTTGGTTATATTCAGTTGGTCTCTAATTTGCAGTGGACAGTTTTCATTCAGGCTTTCAGTGAACAGTTTACTCTCTTGTCATGCTTGGCTTCTATTTTAGATTAAGTGCTCAGTTTGTATTTTTATCTCTTGACAGTACTGATCTGCTTGTGTTCTTTGACAATGATAGGTTATTTTAATGGTTTTAGGGTTATTGTCAGGTATTTCATTGGTTCAGTATTTCAATTCAAGCTGGCATCAATCTTGGTAATCATTTTATTGATCCTCCTAGGCATATTATTGGTGAATATATCTTTGGAAAATGATTTTATTCATAATCTTTTACAAGGTTAATTTTATTATACAAAATTCTTTTGAGAAGGAGTTTTTGGCCGAGTCTTGATATATTACTATACTATCTTCGGTCCAACATGAGTTTTATTTCAATCAATGTCAAAATGGTGAATGGGAAACTTCATTCTTTTGTGGGCAGTTTGGTAAATACTTTTGCAAGGTTGACATCAACTTCGGTTAGGTTCTATGGCCACTCTTTTATTCCAATACATATTGGTTATTTTGATCAAACTGATCCTATTCGGCTTTTAAGTTTACATTGATCTTTTCATGGTATTTGCACAATCAACACATAATGAGTTTTATGTGGTCAAATTTATTTTCAAAAGTAATTATTCGGTTGATGGCTTTGTTTTCTCTCGGACCTCAAAATGATATTATTCTCATATTACTCGGACTTCAAAGCAGATTTCATTTTTGCTAAGTCATTTGAATGATGAGAAATGAAAATGATTAGGGCAGATTTTGTTGTTTTGTCTCTTCACTTCGAAATGATTATGGAACCCTAGTCTTTGGGCGCCGCCATGGAGACATTCTGCTGGTTACAACGTGTTTACCAGATGCTTTAAGAGGAATCATTTCATGCATTTCTGGCTGGTTCATGCCATTATTAGAAATAAAACGTGGACAACCTTTTGGGTACGTGTTCTTTTGTTATTTCTTCAGCTCGGCCAGCTAACAAATGCTATTATGATCACATTCAGATTTTTCATGTTTACTTGTCTTCTCAAAGTCGAATCTGCATGCAATAAGACTCTTTTTCTTTCAGAAATTTTATGAATTTCAGTGGATGCGTTTTTGAAAAATTGCAATAATCAGCTGCATTTAGTGAATGGACTTTTAAGTGGATCTTTGACAGCATCAAATAATTTTTTGAAAGGGTTTGAAACGCCTCAGTTAATGGGTGTTGATGTCTATGTTCTATTCTTGGCAATTGTTATCATTTTCTGTTCATGGGTTATCATGATCTTCGAATTACCAGCAGTTACTTTGCAGAATTTATTATTTTCTGGTCAAGGGTTTTCTGAAAATGAAGTTTATTTGTTTGGATATAAGGGAATCATGTTGAAAGAATGATTACATTCCTCAAAACGTTTTATGGCACTTAAATGTTTTTTCAGATTATGGGTATTCAGATTTTTGAAGATTAATAACAGGGGTTTTCTGAAATTAAGAAATAAGCTTTTGGGTTATCCATATTTTTGTTTCAAAATGATATTATTTGTAGTATTCAGGGTTTTGCCAAAACAGATGTAAAAATGATAAAGTTTCCTGATCTACACTTGTCAAAGCTTTATTGTTTCAGTGATAATCTTGACTGCCTTATTATTCGGGCATTTCTCTTCAGTCAAAATCTATTCTGCCCAGCCGTTACTACTGGATACAGAAATTATTTGTCATTTATTCAAAAGGTAGCTTTTATTGTCTTTACTCAGATCCATTGACCTTGAAATTTTTTGAAAACTTGTTTCCTGAAAATGATGTATAAATGTATACAAAAAAACTCTTTTCTGTTCTGGCACTTCTATTGTAATTCTGAGAATATCTGGATATTATGAAATAAATTGTAAACTCTGCATAAGCATACGTATTCAAAAGGCAGAGAGATTGTAAACCTCTTCTCTATGTAATATTTTAGGGATTCAATTTGTGAATCCTTAGGGTATTCTGTAGACAAGAGAGCAGACATGTTTATCCTTTACTGAAAATAGAGTAATCCTTTGAGCTATCATTATTGTTCGAAAAACATAAGTTGAAGGGTTTGTACTCCCTGAGATAGATGTCTCAAAAATGAGGGGTTGGTGCTCCTTGAGTGGGTGCTCTAAAAATTGCCTATAAGGCATTGTGAATAGTGGTTTTTTGATTAAGCCTACAAGGCACTTGGAGTGGTTTTTATTCCCTGATTCAGGGTTTTCCACTCGGCAAAAATCTCTTGTGTATCTTTGTTTATGTGTGATGGCTCTTATATTTCATGCTGCTATTCTGTTTATTTAAATTCTCATTTGTGCATACAAAAGATTACATTCTATACATGAAAGACTTAATATTTATATTGAGATCAAAGTATAAATATGTTTAAACATTCATTTTGAGCAACGAATATCATTTTGGATTCACACTGATTCACCCCCGCTCTCAGTGTCTCTTTTAACTCCAACAGATATAACTCGGCAAAAAATGAAGGTTCGCAAATGTTGATAGAAAATACGTGTATAGAATGCACAACTACAGTAATCCACAATCGTAGTCACCAAAGTAGTTCGATGGCCCGCGAAAATTGAAACACGAACATTTTCCTAAATGCAGTTATAACTCAACAAAAAATTAAGGTTCGTGAAAGGCGATTAAGAATATGTGTATAGAATGCACAACTATAGTAAAATCCACAATCCTATTCACCAAAGTTTATCGATGGCACACGAAAACTCAGACACGGTCGGTTTCCTGAAAAATTAGTTTTTCAAAAAACGGACGATATATGTCTACTCAGAGTGACATTCTTTAGAAAAACCATTTCTTAGGTTTTTCATAAAAAACCTCAAAAAATTTACCTCTATTACCTCTACTGCTTCTACTTTTCATAAAAATCTATCTTTTTCAAAAATCGGACACTCTGGGTACCTTGAGCACACGAGCACCTATATAAACCATATTTTGATTTTCCCAAAAAAAATTGTTTCGTAGATTCTATTTTTGAGGGGTTTTGCATGTTGTTCAAAAATTAGTTTTTTGAAAAGAGGATGATTTGGGTCTACTAAGAATGGCATTCTCTACAAAACCCATTTATAAGATTTTTCATTAAAAGATTCAAAAAAATTGTGTTTGTTACCTCCATTGCCTCTACTTTTGAAAAAAATTTATCTTTTTCAAGAACAACTTATTTTTAAAAAACCAGATGATTTGGGTCTTTTGAGCACACGAGTACCTATCAAACCCATATTTTTTTGTTTTCCCAAAAAAATTTATTTCATAGATTCTACTTTTGAGGGATTCTTACATGTTGGTGAAATAATAGTTTTTCGAAAAAAGGACGATCTAGGTTTACTCAAAATAACATTCTCTACAAAACCCATTTATCATATTTTTCATAAAAATATTCAAAAAATTTGCCTCTCTTACCTCTACTGCCTTAACTTTTCAAAAAAAATATTTTTAAAGAATTTATTTTCTCAAAAAACAAACGATCCGTGTCTCTTTAGAACATGCCCGGTTTCCTAATGCGGCTATAACTCAATGAAAAATGAAGGTTCACAAAAGACAATAGAAAATACATGTACAAAATGGACAACTATAGTGCAATGAATAATCATAGTCACGAAAGTTGATGGATGCCCACAAAAACTCAAATACGAATAGTTTCCTAAATGCGGCTATACCTCAACACAAAATGAATGTTCAAGAAAGGCGATAGTAAATATGCATACAGAATGGAAAACTACAGTGCAATCCATAATCGTAGTCACCTGAGTTGATCAATGGCCCACAAAAACTCAAATAGGAGTGCTTTCATAAATACGGCTATAACACAACAAAAAATGAAGGTTCGCGAAAGGCCATAGAAAGTACATGTACAGAAAAAACAAGTATAGTGCATACCACAACCATAGTCACTAAAGTTGATCGATGACCCACAAAAACTCAAACACGAGTGATTTCATAAATGCGGTTATAACTCAACAAAAACTGAAGGTTCACGAAAGGTGATAGAAAATAAACGTAAAAAATGGACAACTACAGTGTAATCCACAATTAGAGTTACCAAAGTTGATCGATGGCCCACAAAAACTCAAACTCGAGCCATTTCCTAATTGCGGTTATAACTGAACAAAAAATGAAGGTTCGTGAAAGGCGATAGAAAATACGTGTAAACAATGCACAACTACAGTGTGATGCATAGGTGTAGTCACCGAAGTTGATCAATCGCCCAGAAAAACTCAAACTCGAGCGGTTTCCTAAATACGGCTATAACTCAATGAAAATTGAAGGTTCGTGAAAGGCGATAGAAAATACGCGTATAGAATAAAAAACTATAGTTTAATCCACAATCGTAGTCATCAAAGTTGATCGATGACCCACAAAAACCCAAACATGAGCATTTTCCTAAATGCGGCTATAACTCAAAAAAAAATGAAGGCTCGCGAAAGGCGATTAAAAATACGTGTACATAATACTCAACTAAAATACAATCTACAATTATAGTTGCCAAAGTTGATCGATGACCCAAAAAAACTGAAAGATGAGCGGTTTCCTAAATGTGGCTTTAACTCAAAGAGAAAATGAAGGATCGCGAAAGGAAATACAAAATAAGCATATAGAATGCAAACCTACAATGTAATCCATAAGGGTATTCACCAAAGTTGATCTACGACCCACAAAAACTCAAACAAGAGCGTTTCCCAAATGCGGCTAAAACTCCACAAAAAAAAAGGTTTGTGAAAGGATATTAAAAATATGCATATAGAATGCACATTTACATTACAATCCACAATCATAGTCAGCAAAGTTGGTTGACGGCCCACGAAAAATCAAACACAAGCAGTTTCCTATATGCGCTATAAATCAACAAAAAATGAAGGTTCACGAAACGAAATAGAAAATATGCATATAGAATGCGAAACTCTAATGTAATCCACAATCGTAGCTACCAAAGTTGACCGATGGCCCATGAAAACTCAAGCACGAGCGGTTTCCTCAATGCGGCTATAACACAAGAAAAAATGAAGGTTCGAGAAAGGTGATAGAAAATACATGTAGAGAATGGAGAACTACAGTGCAATCTACAATCATAACAAAAAATAAACGTTCATGAAAGGCTATAGAAAATTATCATACATAATGCACAACTACAGTGCAATCCACAATTGTAGTCACCAAAATTGCTCGGTGGCCCAGAAAATATAATAAGAGCAGTTTCCTAAATATGACTATAACTCGACAGAAAAGGAAGGTTCATGAAAGGCCATTAACAATATGCATACATAATTCATAAATAAAGCACAATCCATAGTCGTAGTCACCAAAGTTGATCGATGGCCCACAAAAACTCAAACACAAGGAGTTTCCTAAATACGGCTATAAATCAACAAGAAATGAAGCTTCATGAAAAGCGATAGAAACTAAACATATAGAATGCACAACTATAGTTTAATCCACAAGCGTAGTCACCGAAGTTAATAGATGGTCCACAAAAACTCAAACACGAGCAGCTTCCTAAATAGGGCTATAATTGAATGAAAAATGAAGGTTCGCGAAAGGCAATAGAAAATACATGTACATATTAGACAACTACAAGTACAATCCACAATCGTAGTCACCAAAATTGATCAATGGTGTACAAAAACTAAAATACGAGCGGTTTCCTAAATACGACTATAACTAAACTAAAAAATGAAGGTTCCTAAATCCACAATGATCAAATTTGGTGACTATGATTGTGGATTGCACTGTAGTTGTCCATTTTGTATGCGTCTTTTTTATCCCCTTTCGCTAACATTCTTTTTTTTTTAGTTAGAGCCGCCTTTAGGAAACCACCCGAGTTGGAGTTTTCATGGGCCATCGATCGACTTCGGGGACTACGATTGTGGATTGTACTGTACTTGTGCATTTTGTACATATATTCTTAATTTCCTTTCACAAATTTTCATTTTTTGTTGAGTTATAGCCGTATTTAGAAAACCGATCCTAGCTGCGTTTTCATGGGCCATCAATTAGCTTTGGTGAATGTAGTTGTGCAATCTGTACGCTTATTTTCTATTGCCTTTTGCAAACATTCAGTTGTGCAATCTGTACGCTTATTTTCTATTGCCTTTTGCAAACATTCATATTCTGTTGAGTTATAGTCACATTTAAAATTGAAGGTTCGTGAAATGTGATTAAAAATATGTGTACATAATATACAATACAATGCACAATCATAGTCACCAAAGTTGATTGATGGCCCACAAAAACTCAAACATGATAGGTTTCGGATATGCGGCTATAATTCAACAAAAACTGAGGGTTCACGAAAGGTGATAGAAAATATGCGTATAGAATGCACAACTACAGTGTAATCCACAAGCATACTTACCAAAGTTTATCAATGGCCCACAAATACACAAACACGAGTGGTTTCCTAAATACAGCTATAACTCAACAAAAAATCAAGGTTTGCGAAAGGCAATAGAAAATTAGTGTTCATAATGCACAACTACAGTGCAGTCCACATTCATAGTCACCAAAGTTGAACGAGGGCCCACAAAAACTCAAACACGAGCGGTTTCCTAAAAGCGGCTATAACTCAAAAAAAAAATGAAATGTCACGAAAAGTGATAGAAAATACATGAACATAATAGAAAACTATAGTATAATCCACAATCTTAGTGACCAAAGTTGATCGATGGCCCACAAAATCTCAAACATGAGTGGTTTCCAAAATGCGGCTATAACTAAAAAAAAATCAAGGTTCGAGAAAAGCGATAGAAAATACACGTATAGAATGTGCAACTAGAGTGTAATCCACAAGCGTAGTCATCATAGTTGATCAATTCCCCCATCAAAACGAAAACACGAGAGGATTCCTAAGTATAGATATAACTCAACAAAAAATTAAGGTTAGTGAAAGGCGATAGAAAATACACGTATAGAATGCACAACTACAGTGTAATCCAAATCGTAATCACCAAAGTTAATCAAAAATACACATACAAAATGGACAACTACAGTGAAATCCACAATCGTAGTCACCAAAGTTGATCGATGGCCAACGAAATCTCAAACACGAGCGGTTTCCTAAATGGGGCTATAACTCCATAAAAAATGAAGGTTCGTGGAAAGCGATAGAAAATATGCGTATAGAATGTACAACTACAGTGTAATCCACAAAAACTCTAACATGAGCGGATTCCTAAAGGCGGCTATAACTACATAAAAAATGAAGGTTCATGAAAAGGCGATAGAAAATACGCATATAGAATGCACAACTACAGTGTAATCCACAAAAACTCTAACATGAGTAGTTTCCTAAAAGTAGCTATAACACAAAAAAAAAATGAAGGTTTGCAAAATGAGATAGAAATTACACATATAGAATGCACAACTACAGTGAATCCATAATCGTAGTCACCACAATTGCTCAATGGCCTACGACAACTCAAACACGAGTGTTTTCCTAAATGCGGCTATAATTTAACGAAAAATGAAAGTTCGTGAAAGGTGATAGAAAATACGTGTATAGAATGCACAACTATAGTGTAATCCACAATGTTAGTCACCAAAGTTGATCTATCCCATGAAAACTCAAACTCGAGCAGTTTCTTAAATGTGGCTATAACTCGACAAAAAATGAAGGCTCGTGAAACGCGAGAAAATATATGTAGAGAATGAACAACTACAGTGCCATGCACAATCGTAGTCACAAAACTTGATCAATGGCCCAAGAAAACTCAAACATGAGCAGTTTCGTAAGTGCAGCTATAACTCAATGAAAAATGAAGTTTCATGAAAGACGATAGAAAATACGTGTATAGAACGCACAACTATAGTGTAATTCACAATTGTAGTGACCAAAGTTGATCGATGGCCATCAAAAGGTCAAACACGAGCATTTTCCTAAATGAGGCTATAACTTAACAAAAATTGAACGTTCATGAAAGACGATTAAAAAAATTCATATAGAATACACAACTGCAGTGCTATCCACAATCGTAGTCACCAAAGTTGATCAATGGCCCATAAAAATAGAAATATGAGCGGTTTCCTAAATGCGGCTATAATTCAACAAAAACACAAACATAACCAGTTAGCTAAATGCGGCTATAACTAAAAAAAAAAGAAGGCTCATGAAAGGTGAGAAAAATACACATAGAGAATGGACAACTACAGTGCTATCCATAATCATAGTCACCAAATTTCATCGATGGCCAATGAAAACTCAAAATGAGTGGTTTCCTAAGTGCAGATATAACTCAACGAAAACAAAAGTTTTGCAAAAGGTGATAGAAAATACACGTACAAAATGGACAACTACAGTTTAATTCACAATCATATTGACTGTTGATCAATGGCCCATGAAATGTCAAATAGAAGCATTTTCCTAACTGCAGCTATAACTCAACAAAAAATGAAGGTTCATGAAAGCCGATTAAAAATATGCATAAAAAATGCATAGCTACAGTACTATCCACAATCGTAGTCACCGAAGTTGAATGATGCCTCACAGAAACTCAAACATGAGCGTTTTCCTAAATGCAACTATAACTCAACAAAAAATGAGCGTAATCACCAAAGTTGATCGATGGCCCACAAATACTCAAACACGATTGTTTTCCTAAATGCGGCTATAACTCAACAAAAAATTAAGGTTCGTGAAAGGTGATTAAAAATATTCATATAGAATGCACAACTACAGTAAATCCATAATCGTAGTCACCAAAGTTGATCAATGGCCCAAAAAAATTCAAACACGAGTGGTTTCCTAACCGCCGCATTTAGGAAATTGTTCATGTTTGAGCTTTCGTGAGCCATTGATCAACTTTGGAGACTACCATTGTGCATAACACTGTAGTTGTACATTCTCTATGTATATTTTCTATTTCCTTTCGCAAGCCTTTATTTTTTGTTGACTTATAGCCACATTTAGAAAACAGCTCATGTTTGTGTTTTTTTGGGCCATTAATCAACTTTGGTGCCTACGATTGTGAATTGTATTGTTGTGGATTTTGTATGAATATTTTTAATCGCCTTTCACGAACCTTCATTTTTTGTTGAGTTATAACCACATTTAGGAAAAAACGCTCATGTTTGAGTATTTGTGGGTCATCGATCAACTTTGGTGAATACGCTTGTGGATTAGACTGTAGTTGTCTATTCTATACGTGTAGTTTCTATCTTTTACGAATGTTCATTTTTTGTTGAGTTATAGCCACATTTAGGAAACCACTCATGTTTTAGTTTTTCAAGCCCATCGATCAACATTGGTGACTATGTTTGTGGATTGTATTGTAGTTGTGCATTTTGTATGCATATTTTTAATCACCTTTCATGAATCTTCATTTTTTGTTGAGTTATAGCTAGATTTAGGAAAATGATCATGTTTGAGTTTTTGTGGGCCATCGATCAACTTTGGTGACTATGATTGTTAATTACACTATAAATGTGCATTCTATATGCGTATTTTCTATCGCCTTTAGTGAACCTTCATTTTTCGTTAAGTCATAGCTACATTGAGGAAACTGCTCAGGTTTGGGTTTTGTGTGCTATCGATCAACTTTGGTGACTACTATTGTGAATTACACTGTATTTGTTCATTCTATACTCTTATTTTCTATCACCTTTCGTGAACATTCATTTTTTGTAGAGTTATACGTGCATTTAGGAAACCACTCATGTTTGAGTTTTTGTGGGGCATCAATGAATTTTGATGACTACGATTGTTGATTGTATTGTAGTTGTGCATTCTATATGCATATTTTCTATCGCCTTTCAAAAACCTTCATTTTTTGTTGAATAATAGCCGCATTGAGGAAACCACTAATGTTTGAGTTTTCATGGGCCATCGATCAACTTTGGTGACTACGATTGTGGATTGTACTGTAGTTTTGCATTTTGTACGTTTATTTTCTATCTCCTTTTGCGAACCTTCATTTTTTCGTTGAGTTATAGTGGCACTTAGGAAACCACTCATGTTTGAGTTTTCATGGGCCATCGATCAACTTTGGTGACTAAGATTCTGGAATGCACTGTAGTTGTCAATTTTATACGCATATTTTCTATCACTTTTCGCCAACCTTCAGCTTATAGCCACACTTAGGAAACCACTCGTGTTTGAGTTTTTGTGGGCCATCGATCAACTTTGGTGACTATGATTGTGGATTGCACTATAGTTGCCCATTTTGTACGTGTATTTTCTATCGCCTTTTGTAATTTTCCATTTTGTACATGTATTTTCTTTTGCCTCTGTTACCTCTACTACTTTTTTTTTTTTTATTCAAGGGGTAAACGCTTTTGACCGGAGCTATGAACCGGAATACAACCATTCAACAATACCACCCCAACGGGGTTTGAACCTTGGTGGCAAGAACAACAATGCCACCTTTAAACCAGTACACCATGCCAATACCAACAAACCTCTACTACTTGTACTTCTCAAACAAATCCATCTTTTTCAAGAATAATTTATTTTTTCTTAGAACAAAAGATCTAGGTCTGTTTAGCACACGAGCACTTATAAAACCCATATTTTCTATTTTTTTTAAAAAGTTGTTTCGTAGATTCTATTTTTGAGGGATTCTTACATTTTGGTGAAAAAAGTAGTTTTTCAAAAATACGACGATTTGGATCTACTCAGAATGGCATTCTTTAGAAAACCCATTTCTCAGATTTTTTATAAAAAGATTCAATAAATTTTCCTTTGTTACTTGTACTCATACTTTTCAAACAATTATTTTTTGAAGAACAACTTAATTTTTGAAAAACCGGACGATCTGAATCTTTTCAGGGAATGAGCACCTATAAAACCCATATTTCGATTTTCCTGACAAAAATTGTTTCATAGATTCTATATTTTAGGGTTTCTTGCATGTTGTTGAAAAATTAGTTTTTTGAAAAAACAACAATCTGGGTCTAGTTAGATTGACATTCTCTACAAAACCCATTTTTCCAATTTTTTAGATAAAGATTGAAATTTTTTGCCTCTGTTACCTATACTGCTTCTACTTTTCAAAATAATATGTCTTTTTCTAAAACAAATAATTTCAAAACATGGACAATTTGGGTTTCTTTAGCCCACGAGTACCTATAAAACCCATATTAGATTTTCCCAAAAAATATTGGTTCGTAAATTCTATTTTTTAGGTTTTCTTGCATGTTGGTGAATTTTTTTTTAAAAAAAAACGACGATCTGGGTCTCCTAAGAACGACATTCTCTGCAAAATCTATTTCTCAGATTTTTTATAAAGAGATTCAAAATGCTTGCCTCTATTAACTCTATTGCTTCTACTTTGAAAAAAAATCTATGTTTTTTAGGAATAAATAATTTCAAAAAATGGATGATCTGGGTCTCTTTAGCACACGAGCTCCTATAAAACCCATATTTTTTATTTTCCCAAAAGAAATTATTTCCTAGATTTTATTTTTGAGGGGTTCTTGCATGTTGGTGATAACTTAGTTTTTCGAAAAAATTATGATCTAGGTCTATTCGAAATGATATTCTCAACAAAGCCATTTGCCTCTGTTAACTCTATTGCTTCTACTTTGAAAAAAAACTACCTTTTTTAGGAATAAATAATTTCAAAAAATGGACGATCTGGGTCTCTTTAGCACACGAGCTCCTATAAAACCCATATTTTTTATTTTCATAAAAAAATTTATTTCCTAGATTCTATATTTGAGGGGTTCTTGCATGTTGGTGAAAACTTAGTTTTTTGAAAAAAGTATGATCTAGGTCTATTTGAAATGATATTCTCAACAAAACCATTTCTTAGATTTTTTATAAAAAGATTCAAAAAATTGCCTCTGTTACCCTTACTGCTTCTACTTTTCAAATTTTTTTTGTCTATTTCAAGAACTTATTTTAAAGAAAATAGACTATCTGGTTGACTTTAGCTATTGAACACCTATAAAACCCATATTTTCAATTTTCCCAAAAGAAATTGTTTCGTAGATTCTATTTTTGAGGGGTTTCTGCATGTTGGTGAAAATTTAGTTTTTTGAAAAAAGGACGATCCGGGTCTATTCAGAACAACATTCTCTACAAAACCCATTTCTCAGATTTTTCATAAAAAGATTCCAAAAATTTGCCTTTGTTACCTCTATTGCTTCTACTTTCCAAAAAAATCTAACTTTTTCAAAAACAACTTATTTTAAAAAAAAATAGACTATTTGGGTGTCTTTAGCTATTGAGCACCTATAAAACCCATTTTTTCAATTTTCCCGAAAAAAAAATGTTTCGTAGATTCTATTTTGTAGGGGTTCTTGATGTTGGTGAAAAAATAGTTTTTCAACAAAAAAAACAATTTGGGTCTACTCAGAATGACATTATCTACAAAACCCATTTCTCAGATTTTTCATAAAAATATTCAAAAAAATTGCTTCTATTACCTTCACTGCTTATACTTATCAAAAAAATCTATCTTTTTCAAGAACAACTTGTTTTTTAAAAAACCAGACAATTTGGGTTTCTTGAGCACACGAGTACCTATAACACCCATATTTTATATTTTGCCCAAAAAAAGCGTTTCGTAGATTCTATTTTTGAGGGGTTCTTCCATGTTGGTGAAATATTAGTTTTTAATAAAAAAGCATGATCTTGGTCTACACAGAATGACATTCTCTACAAAACCCATTTATCCTATTTTTCATCAAAAGATTCAAAAAAAAATTCTTCGTTACCTCTACTGCTTCTACTTTTCAAAAAAAAATCAATATTTTTCAAAAAGAAGTTATTTTTTCAAAAAATAGACGATCTGGGTCGTTTTAGCACATCAACACCTATGAAACCCATATATTCGATTTTCCAAAAAAATTTGTTTCATAGATTCTATTTTTGAGGGGTTCTTGCAAGTTGGTGAAAGGTTTCGTGGGCCATTGATCAACTTTGGTGACTATGATTATGGATTGTACTATAGTTGTCCATTGTGCATGCATATTTTCTAATGCCTTTTGTGAACCTTAATTTTTTGTTGAGTTATAGCCACATTTGGAAAACTGTTTGTGTTTGAGTTTTCATTGGCCATCGATAATCTTTGGTGACTACACTTGTGGATTATACTGTAGTTGTGCATTCTATATGCCTATTTTCTATCGCCTTTCCCTAACCTTCATTTTTCGTTGAGTTATAGCCGCACTTAGGAAACCGCTCGTGTTTGAGTTTTCATGGGCCATCGATCAAGGTCCATTTTGTATGCGTATTTTCTATGGGTCATCGATCAATGGTCTACTTAGAACGACATTCTCTACAAACCCCATTTTTAAGATTTTTCATAAAAAGATTGAGAAAATTGCCACTATTACCTCTATTGCTTCTACTTTTCAAAAAAATATTTATTTTTCAAGAACAAATAATTTGAAAAAATGGACAAGCTGGGTCTCTTGAGCACAGGAGCTCATATAAAACCCATATTTTTTATTTTCCCAAAATAAAATTGTTTCGTAGATTCTATTTTTGAGGGGGTCTTGCATGTTGGTGAAAAATTAATTTTTCAAAACAAGGATGATTTGGATTTACTCAAAATAACATTCTCTACAAAAGCCATTTCTCAAAATTTTCATAAAAACATTAAAAAAAATTTGCTTATGTTATCTCTACTGCTTCTACTTTTCAAAAAAATCTATCTTTTTCAAAAACAACTTATTTATTCAAAAAATAGACAAACTAAATCTCTTCAGTACACCATAACCTCTAAACCCATATTTTTGATTTTCCCAAAAAAAATTATTTCATAGATTCTATTTTTGAGAGGTTCATCCATGTTGGTGAAAAACTAGTTTTTCAAAAAAATGACGATCTGGGTCTACTAAGAATGACATTCTCTACAAAACCCATTTCTCATATTTTTAATAAAAAGATTAAAAAAAGTTGCCTCTATTACCTCTTTCTACCTTTCAAAAAAATATATATCTTTCTCAAGAATAACTTATTTTTTCAGAAAACAGACGAACTAGGTCTCTTTAGCACACGAGCACCTATAAAAACCATATGTCGATTATCCAAAAAAAAAATGTTTCGTAGATTCTATTTTTGAGGGATTCCTGCATTTCGGTGAAAAAAGTAGTTTTTTGAAAAATGGATGATTTGGATCTACTCAGAATGACATTCTCTACAAAACCCATTTCTCAATTTTTTCATAAAAAGATTCAAAACAGTTGCCTCTGTAACCTCTACTGCTTCTACATTTCAAAAAAATCTATCTTTTTCAAGAGCAACTTATTTTTTCAAAAAACAGATGATCTAGGTCTATTTAGCTCTCGAGCACCTATAAAACCCATATTTTTTAACTTCCCAAAAAAAATTGTTTCATAAATTCTATTTTTGAGAGGTTCTTGAATGTTGGTGAAAAATTAGTTTTATGAGAAAAGGACGATGTAGGTCTACTAAGAACGACATTCTCGAAAAAACCTATTTATCAAATTTTTCATAAAAATTTGAAAAAAATTGCCTCTATTACCTCTACTGCTTCCACTTTTCAAAAAAATCTATCTTTTTCAACAACTTATTTTTTCAAAAAATGAACAATCTGTGTGTCTTTAGCTCTCGAGCACCTGTAAGACCCATATTTTCTATTTTCCCAAAAAAAATTGTTTCATAGATTCTATTTTTGAGGGCTTCTTCCATGTTGGTGAAAAATTAGTTTTTCAAAAAGAGGACAATTCTGGTATTACTCAGAACGACATTCTCTACAAAACCCATTTCTTAGATTTTTTATAAAAGGATTAAAAAAAATTACCTTTGTTACGCGTATTTTCTATTGCCTTTTGAGAACCTTCATTTTTTGTTAAGTTATAGCCGCACTTATGAAACCGTTCGTGTTTGAGTTTTCAATATCAACTTTGTTGACTACGATTTTGGATTGCATTGTAGTTGTCTATTTTCTACAGCTATTTTCTATCGAATTTCTGTCTACCTTTATTTTTTATTCAGTTGTAGCCGCATTTGGTGACTACGATTGTGGATTATACTGTAGTTGTGCATTTTGTACACATTTTTAATCACCTTTCATGAAGGTTCATTTTTTTGTGACTACGATTGTGGATTGCACTATAATTCTGAATTCTATACACATATTTTATATCCCCTTTCGCGAACCTTCAATTTTCATTGAGCGATAGCCGTATTTAGGAAATCGCTCATGTTTGAGTTTTCGTAGGACATCGATCAATCTTGTTGTCTACGATTGTGGATGGTACTGTAATTGTCCATTATATACACATATTTTCTAATGCCTTTCAGGACCCTTCAATTTTCGTTGAGTTATAGCCGTATTTAGGAAATCGCTTATGGTTGCATTTTTGTGGGCCATTGATCAAATTTGGTGACTATGCTTGTGGATTACATTATAGTTATTCTATATGTGTATTTTGTATCACGTTTCATGAACCTTCATTTTTTTCTTGGGTTATAGCCACATTTAGGAAACCGCTCGTGTTTGAGATTTTGTCGGCCATTGATCAACTTTGGTGACTACAATTGTGGATTGTATTGTAGTTGTCCATTTTGTATGCATATTTTCTATCCCCTTTTGTGAACCTTCATTTTTTGTTGAGTTATACCAGCATGTAGGAAAAAGCTCGTGTTTGAGTTTTCGTGGACCATCGATCAACTTTGGTGACTACAATTGTGAATTACACTGTAGTTGTGCATTCTATATGTGTATTTTCTATCGCCTTTCGCGAACCTTCATTTTTCGTTGAGTTATATCTGCACTTAAGAAAACTCTCGTGTTTTCATTTTTCATGGGGGCATCAATCAACTTTGGTGACTATGCTTGTGGATTACACTCTAGTTGCACATCTATATGCGTATTTTCTATCGTCTTTCATGAACCTTGATTTTTTTTAGTTATAGCCGCATTTTGGGAACCGCTCGTGTTTGATTTTTTGTGTGCCATCGATCAACATTGGTGAATACGATTGTTGAGCACTGTAGTTGTGCATTATGAATGCTAATTTTCTGTCGCCTTTCGTGAACCTTCATTTTATGTTGAGTTATAGCTGCATTTAGGAAACCGCTCATGTTTGAGTTTTTGTGGGCCATCGATCAACTTTGGTGACTACGCTTGTGGATTAAACTATACTTGTGCATTCTATACGCATATTTTCTATTACCTTTCGCACATCTTTCTTTTTTTGTTTAGTTATAGCCACATTTAGGAAACCACTCATGTATGAGTTTTTGTGGGCCATCAATCAACTTTGGTGACAATGATTGTGCATTATATTGTACATTTTCTACCCATTTTTTTAATCACTTTTCATGAACCTTCATTTTTTGTTGAGTTATAGCTGGATTTAGGAAAATGCTCCTTTTTGAGTTTTCGTGGGCCATCGATCAACTTTGGTGAATAAGATTTCAGATTACACTCTAGTTGTGCATTCTATATTCATATTTTCTATTACTTTTCATGAATCTTCACTTTTCGTTTAGTTATAGCCGCACTTAGGAAACTGCTCATGTTTGAGTTTTCGTGGGGCATCGATCAACTTTGGTGACTACGATTGTGAATTGCACTTTAGTTGTCCATATTGTATGTATATTTTTTATCGCCTTGCGTGAAAATTCATTTTTTTGTTCAGTTATAGCCACCTTTAGAAAACCACTCGAGTTGGAGTTTTCGTGGGCCATCGATTGACTTTGGTGACTATGATCATGAATTGTATTATACTTGTGCATTTCGTATGTATATTCTTAATCGCCTTTCACAAACCTTCAATTTTTTTTGAGTTATAGTCGTATTTAGAAAGCCACTCGTATTTTAGTTTTTTTGGGCCATCGATAAACTTTTGTGACTACGATTATGGATTACACTATAGGTGTGCATTCTATATGTGTATTTTCTATCTCCTTTCGCGAACCTTCATTTTTTGTTGACATATAACCAAATTTAGGAAACCGCTCATGTTTGAGGTTTTGTGAAGTTGATTGATGGCCCACAAAAATTCAAACATGAGCGATTTCCTAAATGTGGCTGTAACTCAATGAAAAATGAAGGTTCACAAAAGGCGATAGAAAATACACATACAGATTGGAAAACTACAGTGCAATCCACAATTGTAGTCACCAAAGTTTATCGATGGCTCACGAAAACTCAAACTCGAGTGGTTTCCTAAATTGGGCTATAACTCAACAAAAAATGAAGGTTTGTATAAAGCGATTAAAAATATGCGTACAAAATGCACAACTACAGTGTAATCAACAATCGTAGTCGCCACTGTTGATTGATAGCTGCATTTAGGAAACCGCTCATGTTTGAGTTTTTGTGGGCTATGAATCAACTTTTATGACTATGATTGTGGATTTTACTGTAGTTGTTCATTTTGTATGCGTTTTCTCTATTGCCTATTGTGAACCTTTATTTTTTGTTGAGTTATAGCCACATTTAGGAAACAACTCATGTTTGAGTTTTCGTGGTCCATCGATCAACTTTATGACTACGATTGTGGATTGCACTGGTTTTTTGCATTATGAACACTAATTTTCTATTGCCTTTTGTGAACATTAATTTTTTGTTGAGTTATAGCTGCATTTAAGAAACTGCTCGTGTTTTAGTATTTGTGGGCCATCGATCAACTTTGGTGACCATGATTGTTGATTACACTGTAGTTGTGCATTCTATATGTGTATTTTCCATTTCCTTTCGCGAACCTTCATTTTCGTTGAATTATAGCTGCGCTTAGGAAACGACTCAAGTTTCAATTTTTGCGGGCCATCGATCAACTTTGGTGCCTACGCTTGTGGATTACACTCTTGTTGTGCATTTTATACATGTATTTTCTTTGGCCTTTCGTGAAGCTTAATTTTTTGTTGAGTTATAGCTGCAATTAGGAAACCACTTGAGTTTGAGTCTTTGTGGGCTATCGATCAACTTTGGTGACTACGCTTGTGGATTACACTGTAATTGTACAATCTATACTCGTATTTTGTATCGCCTTTAGTAAACCTTCATTTTTTGTTGAGTTATAGCCGCATTTAGGAAACTGCTCATGTTTGAGTTTCTGTGGGCCATTGATCAACTTTGGTGACTATTATTGTGGATTGTACTGTAGTTTTGCATTTTGTACTCATATTTTTAATCGCATTTCATGAACCTTCATTTTTTGTTGAGTTATAGTCGCATTTAGGAAAATCCTCGCGTTTGAGTTTTCGTGGGCGATCGACCAACTTTGGTGACTACGATTGTGCATTACACTGTAGTTGTTCGCTCTATACGCGTATTTTCTATCTTATCTTGTGGACCTTCATTTTTCATTGAGTTATAGTTGCACTTAGGAAACCGCTAGTGTTTGACTTTTCTTGGGCCATCAATCATCTTTGGTGACTACGATTATGGATTACACAGTGGTTGTTCATTTTGTATGCGTAATTTCTATCGCCTTTCACAACTCTTCTTTTTTTTGTTGAGTTTTACCCGCATTTAGGAACCGTTTGAGCTTGAGTTTTCGTGGGCCATCAATCAACTCTGGTGACTATGTTTGTAGATTACACTGTAGTTGTGCATTCTATACGTGTTTTTTCTATTGCATTTTGTGAACCTTCATTTCTTTTTGAGTTATAGCCACATTTAGGAAAATGGTCATGTTTCCGTTTTTGTGGGCCATCTATCAAATTTAGTGACTACAATTATGTATTGCATTGTAGTTTTCCATTCTATATGTGTATTTTCTATCGGCTTTCGTGAACCTTCATTTTTTGTTGAGTTAAGCCGCATTTAGGAACTTGCTCGCATTTGAGTTTTTGTGGGCATCAATCAACTTTCATGATTACGATGGCCCGTAAGAACGCAAACATGAGCGATTTGAGCTATAGCCACATTTAGGAAAATGCTCGTGTTTGATTATTCATGGGCCATTGATCAACTTTCGTGACTACACTTGTGGATTACATTGTAGTTGTGCATTTTATGTGTAGTTTCTATTGCATTTCACGAACGTTCAATTTTTGTTGAGTTATAGCCGCATTTAGGAAACCACTCATGTTTGAGTTTTTTTGGCCCATCGATCAACATTGGTGACTACGTTTTTGGATTTTCTATCGCCTTTAGCGAACCTTCATTTTTCATTGAGTCATAGCCGCATTTAGGAAACCACTCATGTTTGAGTTTTTGTTGGCCATTGATCAAATTTGGTGACTACGATTGTGAATTACACTATAGTTGTGCACACCTTCAAAAAATAGTCAATCTGGGTCTTTTTAGCACATGAGCACCTATAAAACCCATATTTTCAATTTTCCCAAAAAAATTGTTTCGTAGATTTGTATTTTTAAGGTGTTCTTGCATTTTTGTAAAAAAATGTTGTTTTTCGAAAAAAGGATGATCTAGATCTACTCAGAATGACATTCTCTAAAAAACCCATTTCTCAGATTTTTTATAAAAAGATTCAAAATTTTTGCCTTTTTTCCTCTACTGCTTCTACTTTTGAAAAAAATCTTTTTTCAAAATACGGACGATCTGAATCTCTTCTGCGAAAAAGCACCTATAAAACCCATATTTTCTATTTTCCCAACAAAAATTGTTTCGTAGATTCTATTTTTGAAGGGTTCTTGCATGTTGGTGAAAATTTAGTTTTTCAAAAAAGGACGATCTGGGTCTGCTCAAAACGACATTCTCTACAAAACCCAATTTTCAAATTTTTGATAAAAAGATTGATTTTTTTTTTCTTTTTTACCTCTATTGCTTCTACTTTTCAAAACAATCTATCTTGTTTAGAAGCAAATAATTTGAAAAAATGGACAATATGGGCCTCTTTAGCACATGAGCACCTATCAAACCCATATTTTGATTTTCCCAAAAAAAAAATTGTTCGTAGATTCTATTTTTTAGTGTTCTTGCATTTTTCTGAAAAATTAGTGTTTTAAAAAAGGATGATCTAACTTCTACTTAAAAAAAACTATCCTTTTCAAGAATAAATAATTTCAAAAAATGGACATTCTATTTTTGAGGGATTCTTGCATGTTGGTGAAAAATTAATTTTTTGAAAAAATGATGATTTGGATTTATTTAGAATGACATTCTCTACAAAACCAATTTCTTAGATTTTTATTAGAAAAAGATTAAAAAAATTTACCTTTGTTACCTCTACTGCTTCTACTTTTCAAAAAAAATTATATTTTTCAAGAATAACAATTTTTCAAAAAATGGAAGATCTGGGTTTGTTTAGCACACAAGCACCTATAAAAACCATATTTCAATTTTCCCAAAAAAATTGTTTCACAGATTCTATTTTTGAGGATTCTTGCATGTTGTTGAAAATTTAGTTATTTGAAAAAAGGATGATCTGGGTCCATTCAAAACAACAATCAAACCCATTTCTTAAATTTTTCATAAAAAGATTCAAAAAATTTGCCTCTGTTACCTCCATTGCTTCTACTTTTCAAATTTTTTTTTTTTTTTTGAAAAACAACATATTTTTAAAAAAACTGGTCAATCTGGATTTCTTGAGCACAGTATCTATAAAACTCATATTTTTTATTTTCCAAAAAAAAATTGTTTCTTAGATTATATCTTTGATGGGTTCATGCATGTTGGTGAAAAATTAGTTTTTCAAAAAGAGGATGATCTGGGTCGTCTCAGAATAACATTCTCTACAAAACTCATTTCTCAGATTTTTTATAAAAACATTCAAAAACATTGCCTTTGTTACATCTACTACTTGTACTTTTCAAAAAAATCTATGTTTTCCAAGAACAACTTATTTTTTCAAAAAACAGATGATCTTGGTCTCTTTAGCACACGAGCACCTATAAAACCATATTTTCGATTTTCCCGAAATAAATTGTTTTGTAGATTCTATTTTTAAGGGGTTCTTTGCAAATTGGTGAAAAATTAGTTTTTTGAAAAAAGGACGATCTAGATCTATTCAGAACAACTTTCTCTACAAAACGCATTTATCAAAATTTTCATAAAAAGATTCAAAAATGTTACCTCTATGTCTTCTACTTTCCAAAAAATTCTATCTTTTCCAAGAACAACTTATTTAAAAAAAATAGATGATCTGAGTGTCTTTATCTATTGAGCCACCTATAAAACCCATATTTTCAATTTTCCCAAAAAAAATTGTTTCGTAGATTCTATTTTTGAGGGGTTCTTGCATGTTGGTGAAAAATTAGTTTTTCAAAAAAGGACGATCTGGGTCAACTCAGAATGACATTCTCTACAAAACCCATTTCTCATGATGATCTTGATATACTTAGAATGACATTCTCTACAAATCTAGTTTCTTAGATTTTTCATCAAATTATTCAAAAAACTTGCCTTTCCTGCACTTATTCTAGTTTTAAAAAAATAAAAATAAATAAAACTAAATTGTTTTTTCAAAAAACGGATGATCTGGGCCTCTTTAGTACACAAGGATGTATAAAAACCATATTTTGGTTTTCCCAAAAATAATAGTTTCGTAGATTCTATTTTTGAGGGGTTCTTGCATGTTGTTGAAAAATTAGTTTTTCAAAAAAAGAACGATCTGTGTCTACTCGGAACGACATTATGTACAAAACCCATTTCTAAGATTTTTCATAAAAACATTCAAAAAATTTACCTCTGTTACCTCTACTGCTTGTACTTTTGAAAAAAATCTATCTTATTCAAGAACAATTTATTTTTTCAAAAAACGAACGATCTAGGTCTCTGTATCTCCTGAGCACTTATAAACCCCATATTTTCAATTTTCACAAAAAAATTGTTTCGTAGATTCTTTTTTTGAAGGGTTCTTCCTTGTTGGTGAAAAATTAGTTTTTGAAAAAAAGGACAATCTGTGTCTACTCAGAATGACATTTTCTACAAAATCCATTTCTTAAGTTTTACATAAAAAGATTCAAAATTTTTACCTCTGTTACCTCTATTGCTTCTACTTTTCAAAAAAATCTATCTTTTTCAAAACTAACTTATTTTTTTAAAAATCGGACAATCTGGGTCTATTTAGCACACAAGCACCTATAAAAATCATGTTTGGATTTCCCCAAAAAACATTCTCTACAATCATGGTGTACTTAGAATGACATTCTCTACAAAACCCATTTTTCCCATTTTTCATAAAAACATTCAAAAAATTTGCCTTTGTTACCTCTACTCCTACTTTTAAAAAACATCTATGTTTTTCAAGAACAACTTATTTTTTTTAAAATAGACGATCTGAATCTCTTCAGCACACCACCATCTACAAAACCCACATTTTTTATTTCCCCAAAAAACATTGTTTCGTAGATTCTATTTTTGAGAGGTTCTTGAATGTTGGAGAGAAATTAGTTTTTCGAAAAAAGGACGATCTGGGTCTATTTAGAATGAAATTCTCTACAAAACCCATTTCTGATATTTTTCTTAAAAAGATTCAAAAAAATTGCCTTTGTTACCTCTATTGCTTCTACTTTTAAAAAAAAATCCATCTTTTTCAAGAAAAACCTTATTTTGTCAAAAATCAGACGATCTGTGTCTATTGAGCACACGAGTACCTATAAAACCCATATTTTCGATTTTTGCAGAAAAAATTGTTTCGTAAATTCTATTTCTGACGGGTTCTTGCATGTTGGTGAAATATTAGTTTTTTGAAAAAAGGACGATCTGGGTGTACTCAAAATGACATTCTCTACTTAACACATTTATCCCATCTTTCATAAAAAGATGCAAAACATTTGCCTTTGTTACCTCTACTGCTTCTAATTTTCACAAAAATATAACTTTTTCAAGAAGAAGTTATTTTTGCAAAAAACAGACAATTTGGGTTTCTTTAGCACATCAACACCTGTAAAACCCATATTTTCGATTAAAAAAAAAATAGTTTTGTAGATTTAATTTTTAAGGGGTTCTTGCATGTTCGTGAAAAATTAGTTTTTCGAAAAATGGACAATTTGAGTTTACTCAGAATGACATTCTCTGTAAAACCCATTTCCTAGATTTTTCATAAAAAGTTTCAAAAAACTTGTTTTTGTTACCTCTATTTTCACAAAACCCATAATTTTTATTTTCACCAAAAAAATTGTTTCATAGAATTCTATTTTTGAGGGGTTCTTGAATGTTGGTATTGCCATTCGTGAACATTCAACTTTCGTTGAGTTATAGCTGCACTTAGGAAACCGCTCGTTTTTGAGTTTTTGTGGGCCGTCGATTAACTTTGGTGACTATGATTGTGGATTCCACTATTGTTGTCCATTCTATCCACGTATTTTCCATCACCTATCGTGAACCTTAATTTTTTGTTGAATTATAGCCACATTTAGGAAACCGCTCGAGTATGCGTTTTCATGGACCATCAATCAACTTTGGTGACTGCGCTTGTCGATTACACTGTAGTTGTGCATTACATACATTTATTTTCTATTGCCTTTCATGAATCTTTATTTTTTTTGGAGTTATAGCTGCATTAAGGAAACCGCTTATGTTTGAGTTTTGGTGGGCCATCTATCAACTTTGGTGACTATGATTCTAGATTACACTACAGTTGTACAAGCATTTTGTATGTGTATTTTCTATCACCTTTTGTGAACCTCCATTTTTCATTGAGTTATATTTGCAATTAGGAAACCACTCGTGTTTGAATTTTCGTGGGCCATCGTTTAGCTTTGGTGACTACGATTGTGGATTGCGCTATAGTTGTCCATTTTGTTCGTGTATTTTCTATCACCTTTCGCAAACTTTCATTTTTTCTTGAGTGAGCCGCATTTAGGAAACCACTAGAGTTTTAGTTTTCGTGGGCTGTCGATCAACTTTGGTGACTACGCTTGTGGATTACACTAAAGTTGTGCATTCTATACGCATATTTTCTATTGCTTGTTGCGTGAGTTATAGCCGCATTTACGAAATTGCTCATGTTTGATTTTTTGTGGGCCATCAATCAACTTTGTTGACTACAATTGTGGATTGTATTGTAGTTGAGCATTCTATACGAATATTTTTAATCCCCGCATTTAGGAAAACACTCGTGTTTGAATTTTCCTGGGCCATTGATCAACTTTGGTGCATACGTTTGTCAATTATAGTGTTGTGCATTCTATATGCGTATTTTCTATCTTCTTTTGCGAATCTTCATTTTTCATCGAGTTATAGCTCTGATTAGGAAATTGCTCGTGTTTGAGTTTTCGTGGGCCATCAATCAACTTTGGTGACTACGATTGTGGATTGCACAGTAGTTTTCCATTCTCTACATGTCTTTCCTATCGCCTTTCGTGAATGTTCATTTTTTGTTGAGTTATAACCGCATTGAGGGAACCACTTGAGTTGTAGGTTTCGTGGGCAATAGATCAACTTTGGTGACTACGCCTGTGGATTACACTATTGTTACGCATTTTATATGTGTATTTTCTATGGCCTTTTGTGAACCTTCAATTTTTGTTGAGTTATAGCCACATTTATTAAACTGCTCATGTTTGAGTTTTTGTGGGCTATCGCTCAAGTTTGGTGACTACGATTGTGGATTACACTGTAGTTGTCCATTTTTTACTTGTATTTTCTATCGCCTTTCATGAATCTTCAGTTTTCATTAAGTTACAACCACAGTTAGGAAACTGCTTGTGTTTGATTTTTCGTGGCCCATCGATCAACTTTGGTGACTACGATTGTGGATTGCAGTTTATTTTTCCATTCTCTACGTGTATTTCCTCTCGCCTTTTGTGAACGTTCATTAGTTGTTGAGTTATAGCCTTATTTAGGACACCGTTTGTGTTTGAGGTTTCGTGAGCCATAGATAAACTTTGGCGATTACGCCTGTCGATAACACTGTTGTTATCCATTTTATACATGTATTTTTTATGGCCTTTCGTGAACCTTGAATTTTTGTTGAGTTATAGCCGCATTTATTAAACTACTCATGTTTTAATTTTTGTGGTCCATTGCTCAACTTTCGTGAATAAGATTGTGGATTAAACTGTAGTTTTCCATTCTCTATGTGTATTTTTAATCGCCTTTCACGAACCTTCATTTTTCGTTGAGTTATAGCCGCAATTAGGAAACCGCTCTTGTTTGAGTTTTCATGGGCCATCGATCAACTTTGGTGATTTGGATTGGCGATTGCATTTTAGTTGTCCATTGTGTACGCATATTTCCTATCACCTTTTGCGAAACTTTATTTTTTGTTGAGTTATAGCTGTGTTTAGGAAACTGCTCGAGTTTGAGTTTTCGTGGGCCACCTATCAACTGTGATGACTACAATTGTGGATTGCACTATAGTTGTCCATTTTCTATGCGACTTTTCTATCACCTTTCACGAACCTTCATTTTTCATCGAGTTATAGCATCATTTATGTAACCGCTCGTGTTTGAGTTTTCGTTGGACATCGATCAACTTTGGGGACTACAATTAATTGTAGATTGCAGTGTAGTTGTCCATTTTGTACACTTATGTTCTATTGCCTTTTGTGAACCTTCATTTTTTGTTGATTTATAGCATATTTATGAAACCACTTGTATTTGAGTTTTCATGGGCCATCGATCAACTTTGATGAGTTATAGTTGCATTTAAGAAACCGCTCATGTTTGAGTTTTCATGGGCCGTCGATCAACTTTGGTGACTACGATATTGGATTACACTATAGTTGTGCATTCTATACGTGTATTTTCTATTGCCTTTCGAGAACCTTTATTTTTTGTTGAGTTATAGCCGCATTTTGGAAACCGCTTGTGTTTGACTTTTCATGGGCCATCGATCAACACTAGTGATTATGATTGTGGATTGCACTGTATTTGTGCACTCTGTATGCGTATTTTCTTTTGCATTTCGTGAATCTTCATTTTTCATTGAGTTATAGCCGCATTTAGAAAACCGCTTGAGTTTGAGGTTTCGTGGGCCATTGATCAAGTTTGCTGACTACGATTGTGGATAGCATTATAGTTGTGTATTCTATATGTGTATTTTCTATCACCTTTTGTGAACCTTCATTTTCCATTGAGTTATAGCCGCACGTTGGAAACAGCTCGTGTTTGAGTTTTTGTGGGCCATCAATCAACTTTGGTGATTACGATTGTGGATTACACTATATTTGTGCATCCTATACATGTATTTTCTATCAGCTTTCGCGAACCTTCGTCTTTCTTTTAGTTATAGCTGCACTTAGAAAACCACTCGTGTTGAAGTTTTCGTGGGCCATTGATCAACTTTTGTGACTAGGATTGTGGATTGCACTGTAGTTTTCCATTACGTACGTGTATTTTCTATCGGCTCTCGCTAACCTTCTTTTTTTGTTGAGTTATAGCCGCATTTAGGAAACCTCTCGTGTTTCAGTTTTCTTCGGAAATCTATCAACTTTAGTGACCATACTTGTGGATTAAATTTTGCTTGTGCATTCTATATATTTTCTATTACTTTTTGTGAACCTTGATTTTTTTTTCAGTTATAGCCACATTTAGGGAAACTGCTCATGTTTGATTTTTTTGGGCCATCAATCAACTTTCGTGACTACGATTGTGCATTGTAATGTACTTTTGCATTTTGCACGCATATTTTTAATCCCCTTTTGATGAACTTTCAGTTTTTGTTCAGTTATTACTGCATTTAGGAATATGCTCATGTTTGAGTTTTCATGGTCTATCGATCAACTTTGGGGACAACGATTGTGGATTAGAGTTTAGTTGTGCATTCTATATGCGTATTTTCTATCGTTTTTCAAGAATCTTCATTTTTCATTGAGTTATTATAGGTAACTGGTCGTGTTTGAGTTTTCATGGGCCATTGATCAACTTTGGTGACTACGATTGTGGATTGCACTGTGGTTGTCCATTCTCTACGTTTATCTCCTATCGCCTTTCATGAACCTTCATTTTTTCTTGAGTTATAGCCGCATTTAGGAAACTGCTTGAGTTTGAGTTTTCGTGGGTCGTTGATCAACTTTGGTGACTATGCCTATGGATTACACTATATTTTTGCATTCTATAGATGTATTTTCTAACGCATTTTGAGAACCTTCTTTTTTCATGGAGTTATAGCTGCACCTCTAAAACCACTCATATTTGAGTTTTCGTCAGCCATTGATCAACTTTGGTTACTACGATTGTGGATTGCAGTGTAGTGGACCATTTTGTACGTGTATTTTCTATCGCCTTTCGTGAACGTTCATTTTTTCTTGAGTTATAGCCACATTGTAGAAACCCCTCGTATTTAAGTCTTTCATGGGTTATCTATTAGCTTCGGTGACTACACTTGTGGATTACACTATAGTTGTGAATTTTATAAACATATTTTCTATTGGCTTTCGTAAACCTTCATTTTTTGTTCAGCTATAGCTGCATTTAGGAAACCGCTCACGTTTGAGTTTTTTTCGGCCATCAATCAACTTTGGTAACTACGACGTGGATTGTACTATAGTTTTGCATTTTGTACACATATTTTGAATCACCTTTCACAAACCTTCATTTTTTCTTGAGTTATAGCCATATTTAGGAAAACGCTCGTGTTTGAGTTTACATGGGCCATCGATCATCTTTGGTGACTACGATTGTGGATTACAGAGTAGTTGTGCATTTTATGCATGTATGTTCTATCACCATAGGAAACCGCTCGTGTTTGAGTTTTCTTTGGCCATCGATCAACTTTGCTGACTATGATTTTGGATTGCACTGTAGTTGTGCATTGTGTACACGAATTTTTAATCACCTTTCAGAACCTTCATTTTTTGTATTTTTATTGCCACATTTACGAAACTGATTGAGTTTGAGTTTTCGTGGGCCATCGATCAACTTTTGTGACTATGCCATTGGATTACACTATAGTTGTGCATTCTTTACGCGTATTTTCTATCACCTTTCGCGAACCTTCTTTTTTTGTTGAGTTATAGCCGCATTTAGGAAACTACTCATGTTTGAGTTTTTTTGGGCCATCGGTCAACTTTGTTGGCTACGATTGTGGATTGTAACTTAGTTGGGCATTTTGTATGCATATTTTTAATTGCCTTTCACGAACCTTAATTTTTTGTTGAGTTTAGGCCACATTTAGGAAAACTCTCATGTTTGAGTTTTTCGTGGGTCGTCGATCAAGTATGGTGACTACAATTGTGGATTACAGTGTAGTTATGCATTCTATACACGTATTTTGAACCATTTTTTGTGAACCTTCATTTTTCATTGAGTTATAGCCATACTTTAGAAACTGGAGCGTGTTTCAGTTTTCGTGGGGCATCAATCAACTTTGGTGACTATGATAGTGGATTGTTCTGTAGTTGTGCATTCTATACTATTTTTAATCGCCTTTCACGAACCTTCATTCTTTGTTTTGTTATAGCCACATTTAGGAAAATGCTCGTCTTTATGTTTTCCTGGGCAATCGATCAACTATGTTGATTATGATTGTGGATTGCACTGTAGTTGTGCATTATGAATGCTAATTTTCTATCGCCTTTTAGAAAACTTCATTTTTCATTGAGTTATAGCCGCATTTAGGAAATGACTCATGTTCTAGAGAGACACAGATCGTTGAAAAATAAAAATTATTCTTGAAAAAGATAGATTTTTTTGAAATGTAGAAGGAGTAGAGGTAACAGAGGTAAATTTTTTGAATCTTTTTATGAAAAACCTAATAAATGGGTTTTGTAGAGAATGTCATTTTGAGTTGACACAGATCATCCTTTTTTAAAAAATAATTTTTTCACCAACATGCAAGAACTCGTCACAAATAGAATCTACAAAACAATTTTTTTTGGAAAAATCGAAAATATGGGTTTTATAGGTGCTCGAGAACTAAAGAGACCTAGATTGTCTATTTTTTTAATAAAATAAGTTGTTCTTGAAAAAGATAGATTTTTTCTAAAAGTAGAAGCAATAGAGGTAACAAAGGCAATATTTTTAAATATTTTTATGAAAAATCTGAGAAATGGGTTGTGTAGTCAATATCATTATGAGAAGACCCAGATCATCTTTTTTCTTGGAAAACTAATTTTTCACCAACATGCAAGAACCCCTAAAAAATAGTATCTACGAAACACTTTTTTTTGGGAAAATAAAAAATATGGGTTTTATAGGTACTCGTGTGCTCTAAAGACCTATATTATCCAGTTTTTAAAAAAATTAAGTTGTTCTTTAAAAAGATATAGTAATGGAGGCAACAAAGGCAACAATTTTTTGAATCTTTTTATGAAAAATCTAAGAAATGTGTTTTGTAGAGAATGTTGTTCTGAGTAAACCCAAAACGTCATTTTTTTAGAAACCAATTTTTCAACAACATGCAAGAACCCCTGAAAAAATAGAATCTACAAAACAATTTTTTTTTGAAAAATCAAACTATGGTTTTTATAGGTGCTCATGTGCTAAAGAGACCGAGATCATCCGTTTCTTGAAAAATATAAATTTTTTTGAAAAGTAGAAGTAGTAGAGGTAATAGAGGCAAATTTTTTGAATGTTTTAATGAAGAATGGGTATTTTAAAGAATGTCATTATAAAAATATCCAAATTGTCCTCTTTTCAAAAAACTACTTTTTCACCAACATGCAAGAACCCCTCAAAGATAGAATTGTTATACAAAGACCCAGATTGTCGTTTCTTTGAAAAACTAACTTTTCAAGGAAGAAAAAAAAAACGTTCACGAAAGACAATACAAAATATGTGTACAAAAAGGACAACTACAATGAAATCCACAATCGTAGTCACCAAAGTTGATCGATCGCCCACGAAAAACACAAACACAAGCGGTTTCCTAACTACGGCTATAACTCAATGAAAAATGAAGGGTCGTGAAAGGCGATAGAAAATACACATATAGAATGCACAACTATAATGTAATCCACAAGCGTAGTAACCAAACTTGATCAGTGGCCCATGAAAACTCAAACCGATCAGTTTCCTAAATGTGGCTATAACTCAACAAAAAATGAAGGTTCACAAAAGGCCCAATAGAAAATACGCATACTAAATGAACAACTAAAGAACAATCCACAATCATAGTCATGAAAGTTTATCGATGGCCGACGAAAACTCAAACACGACTAGTTTCAAAAATGCGGCTGTAACTCAACAAAAATAGAAGGTTCGTGAAAGGCGATAGAAAATATATGTATAGAATGCACAACTAAAATACAATCCACAATCGTAGTCATCAAAGTTCATTGATGGCCCACAAAAACTCATACATGAGCAGTTTCCTAAATGCGGCTATAACTCAACAAAAAATGAAGCATTGTGAAAGGCGATAGAAAATCCTAGTATAGAATGCACAACTACAATGTAATTCACAATCGTAGTCACGAAAGTTAGTGGAGGTAACAGAGGCAATTTTTTTGAATATTTTTATGAAAAATGTGAGAAATGGGTTTTCTAGAGAATGACATTCTGATTGGACCCAGATCGTCCTTTTTTCAGAAAACAAATATTTCACCAACATGTAAGAACCCCTCAAAAATAGAATCTACGTAACAATTTTCTTTGGGATAATTGAAATATGGTTTATATAGGTGCTCGTGTGCTAAATGGACCCAAATTGTCCATTGTCCATTTCTTGAAAAAATAAGTTATTTTTCAAAAAGATAGAATTTTTTGAAAAGTAGAAGCAGTAGAGGTAAAGTTTTCAAATCTTTTTATGAAAATCCTAAGAAATGGGTTTTGTAGAGAATGCCATTCTGAGTAGACCAGAATCATCCTTTTTTTGAAAAACTAATTTTTCACCAACATGGAAGAACCCCTCAAAAATAGAATCTACAAAACAATATTTTTTGGGAAAAACAAAAATATGGGTTTTATAGGTGCTCAAGAGCTATAGACACACAGATCGTCCATTTTTTGAAAAAATAAGTTGTTGAAAAAGATAGTTTTTAAAAAAAATAAAAGCAATAGAGGTAACAAAGGCAATTTTTTTGAATCTTTTTATGAAAAATCTGATAAATGGGTTTTGTAGAGAATGTCGTTCTTAGTAGACCTACATCGTCCTTTTCTCATAAAACTAATTTTTCACCAACATTCAAGAACTCCTCGAAAATAGAATTTACGATACAATTTTTTTGTGGAAGTTCAAAAATATAGGTTTTATAGGTGCTCGAGCTAAAGAGACCTATATCGTCCGTTTTTTGAAAAAATAAGTTGTTTTTGAAAAAGATAGTATTTTTGAAAGATAGAGGCAATAGAGGTAATAGAGATAAATTCTTTGAATCTCTTTATGAAAAATTTGAGAAATGGGTTTTGTAGAGAATTTTGTTCTGAGTAGACGTAGATCGTCCTTATTTCAAAAAACTAATTTTTCACCAACATGCAAGAACCCTTCAAAAATACAATCTACGAAACAATTTTTTTTTTGAAAATCGAGAATATGGCTTTTATAGGTGTTCATGTTCTAAAGAGACCCAGATTGTTCATTATTTGAAAAAAATAGATTTTTTTGAAAAGTAGAAGCAGTAGAGGTAATAGAAGCAATTTTTTTGAATCTTTTTATAAAAAATGGGATAAATGGTTTTTGTAGAGAATGTCATTCTGAGTAGACACAGATCATCCATTTCTCGAAAACTAATATTTCACCAACATGCAAAAACCCCTAAAAAATAGAATCTACGAAACAAATTTTTTTAGGAAAATAAAAAATATGGGTTTTCATAGGTACTCGTGTGCTCAAAAGACACAGATTGTCTGCGTTTTGAAAAAATGAGTTGTTGAAAGAGATAGATTTTTATGAAAAGTAGAAGTAGTGGAGGTAACAAAGGAAATTTTTTTGAATCATTTTATGAAAAATCTGAGAAATGGGTTTTGTAAAGAATGCCATTCTGAGTAGATCTAGCTCGTCCTTTTTTTGAAAAACTACTTTTTTCATGAAAATGCAAGAATCCATCAAAAATAGAATCTACGAAATAATTTTATTTTGGAAAAAATCAAAATATGGTTTTTATAGGTGCTCGTGTGCTAAAAAGACCCAATTTATCCATTTTCTGAAAAAATAAATTATTCTTGAAAAATATATCTTCTTTTGAAAGGTAGAAGCAGTAGAGCAGAGGCAACTTTTTTGAATCTTTTTATGAAAAATCTGAGAAATGGGTTTTGTAGAGAATGTCGTTCTTAGTAGACCCAGATCATCATTTTTTTGAAAACCTAATTTTTAACCAACATGTAAGAACCTTCAATATTATACTTGTATTTTCTACCCTTTTGCGAAAGCTTATTTTTCGTTGAGTCATAGTCGTATTTAGGAAACCACTCCTGTTTGAGTTTTCATGGGCCATTAATCAACTTTGGTGACTATGATTGTAGATGGTACGGTAGTTGTGCATTCTAAATGTGTAGTTTCTATTATATTTTGTGAGCCTACATTTTTTCTTGGGTTATAGCCACTTTTAGGAAACCGCTCATGTTAGAGTTTTTGTGGATTACATTGTAGTTGTGCATTCTATACGCGGATTTTCCATCACCTTTCATGATTGTGAGATCGCGTCAGCCATCGATCAACTTTGGTGATTACGATTGTGGATTGTACTATAGTTTTCCATTTTGTATGCATATTTTCTATCCCCTTTTGTGAACATTCATTTTTTGTTGAGTTATACCCACATGTAGGAAAACGCTCCTGCTTGAGTTTTTGTGGGCCATCGGTCAACTTTGGTGACTACGATTGTGGAATACACTGTAGTTGTGCATTCTATACATGTATTTTCTATTGCCTTTCGCGAACCTTCATCTTTTTGTTGAGTTATATTTGCACTTAGGAATCCTCTAGTGTTCTCATTTTCGTGGGGGCATCGATCAACTTTGGTAACTACACTTGTGGATTAAACTCTAGTTGCCCACTCTATATGTTTACTTTCTATCACTTTTCACGAACCTTGATTTTTTTTTAGTTATGCCCGCATTTTGGAAACTGCTCATGTTCAAGTTTTTGTGGGACATCGATCAACTTTGGTGACTAAGATTATGGATTGCAGTGTAGTTTTCCATTCTATTCATATATTTTCTATCATTTGTAATGACGATTCATTTTTTTTTGAGTTATAGCCGCATTTAGGAAACCGCTCGTGTTTGAGTTTTTGTGGGCTATCGATCAACTTTGGTGACTGCGATTGTGGAGTGCACTGTAAATTTGCATTATGAACGTGAATTTTCTATCGCCTTTGATGAACCTTCATTTTTTATTGAGTTATAGCCACATTTAGGAAACCACTCATGTTTGAGTTTTTGTGGGCCATCGATAAACTTTGGTGACTACGCTTGCGGATTATACTGTAGTTGTGAATTCTATACGTGTATTTTCTATCACCTTTTGCGAACCTTCATTGTCTTTTGAGTTATAGCCACATTTAGGAAACCACTCATATTGTGGGCCATCAATCAACTTTGGTGACTATGATTGTGCATTGTATTGTACATTATGTATGCATATTTTTAATCACCTTTCACGAACCTTCATTTTTTGTTGAGTTCTAGCCGCATTTAGGAAAATGCTCCTATTTGAGTTTTTGTGGTCCATCGATCAACTATAGTGAATACGATATTGGATTACATTGTAGTTGTGCATTCTATAAGCATGTTTTCTATTACTTTTCATGCACCTTCAATTTTTGTTCACTTATAGCCCCACTTAAGAAATTGCTCGTGTTTGAGTTTTCGTGGGACATCGATTAACTTTCATGAGTATGATTGTGGATTGCACTGTAGTTGTCCATTTTTTATGTGTATTTTTTATCGCCTTTCACTAACCTTCACTTTTTTTTTAAGTTATAGCAGCCTTTGGGAAACTACTCAAGTTGGAGTTTTCGTGGGGCATCGATCGACTTTGGTGACTACGATCGTGGATTATACTTGTGCATTTTGTACGTATATTCTTAATCACCTTTTAGAAATCTTCATTTGTTGTTTAGTTATAGTCGTATTTAGAAAACCGCTCGTATTTGAGTTTTCGTGGGCCATCGATCAGCTTTGGTGACTACAATTGTGGATTACATTGTAGTTGTCCAAGCTCTACGCTTATTTTCTATTTTCCATTACCTTTCGCGAACATTCATTTTCTGTTGAGTTATAGTCGCATTTAGGAAACCCCTCATGTTTGAGTTTTCATGGGCCATTGATCAACTTTGGTAACTACGATTATGGATTGCACTGTAGTTGTCCATTATATATGTGTATTTTCTATCGCCTTTCGCGAACCTTCTTTTTTGGTTGAGTGATAGGCATCGATCAACTTCGGTGACTACGATTATGGGATTGCTACATTTAGGAAACTGCTCGAGTTTGAGTTTTTGTGGGCCATCGATCAACTTCGATGACTACACTTGTGGATTACACTGTAGTTGTGCCTATATGCGTGTTTTAAATTGCCTTTCATGAACCTTCATTTTTTGTTGAGTTGTAGCCGCAATTAGGAAACCGCTCATGTTTGAGTTTTGGTGGGGCATCGATGAACTTCAATGACTAAAATCGTGGATTGTACTATAGTTGTGCCTTCTGTATGCATATTTTTTATTGCCAATGCTCATATTTCATTTTTTGTGGGCCATCAATCAACTTTGGTGACTACAATTGTGGATTGCACCATAGTTCTATATTCTATACACATATTTTTTATTGTCTTTCATGAACATTCATTTTTAGTTTAGTTATAGCCCCATTTACGAAAACACTCGTGTTTGAGTTTTCGTAGGCTATCGATCAACTTTGGTGACTACGATTATGGACTACACTATATTTGTGTATTCTATACACATATTTTCCATCTTCTTTCGCGAACCTTCTTTTTTTGTTAAGTAATAGCCGCATTTAGGAATCCGCTCATGTTTGAGTTTTTGTGAAGTTGATCGATGGCCCACTAAAATTCAAACATGAGCAATTTCCTAAATGTGGCTTAACTAAATAAAAAATGAAGGTTCGTGAAAGGCGATAGAAAATACGGGTACAGATTGGGCAACTACAATGCAATCCACTATCTTAGTGACCAAAGTTGATCGATGGCCCATAAAAAGTCAACACATGGGCAGTTTCCTAAATGCGGCTATAAATCAACGTAAAATGAAGGTTCACCAAAAGTGATATAAAATACACATACATATTGGACAACTACTGTTCAATCCACAATTGTAGTCACCAAAGTTGATCAATGGCGAATGAAAACTCAAACTCGAGTGGTTTCCTAAATAGGGCTATAACTAAACAAAAAATGAAGGTTTGTAAAAAGCGATCAAAAATATGCATACAAAGTGCACAACTACAGTGTAATCAACAATCGTAGTCACCAAAGTTTATCCATAGCTGCATTCAGGAAACCGCTCATGTTTGAGTTTCTTTGGGCCATCGATCAACTTTTATGAATACGATTGCGGATTGTACTTTAGTTGTTCATTTTGTATGCATGTTTTATGTTGCCTATCGTAAACGTTTATTTTTTGTTGAGCTATAGTCGCATTTAGGAAACCGTTCGTGTTTGAGTTTTCATGGGCCATCGATCAACTTTATGACTACAATTGTGGATTACATTGTAGTTCAGCTTTATGAAAGCTAATTTTCTATCACCTTTCGTGAACCTTAATTTTTTTTTTAGTTATAGCTGCATTTAGGAAACCACTCCTGTTTCAATATTTGTGGGGCATTGATCAACTTTGGTGACTACGATTGTCGATTACACTGTAGTTGTGCATTGTATATGCATATTTTTTATTTCCTTTCATGAACATTCAGTTTTCATGGGCCATCAACCAACTTTGGTGATTACGATTGTGGATTACTCTGTACTTGTGCATTGTATACGCATATTTTCAATAACCTTTCGCAAACCTTCATTTTCATTGAGTTATAGCTGCATTTAGGAAACCACAATTTTTTGAGTTTTCATAGGCCATCGATCATCTTTGGTTATTATGATTGTGGGTTGCACAGTGGTTCTTCATTGTGTATGCGTAATTTCTACTGCCTTTCGCGAACCTTCCTTTTTTGTTTAAGTTTTAGCCACATTTAGGAAACCGCTCGAGTTTGAGTTTTCATGGCCATCGATGAACTTTGTTGACTATGTTTGTGGATTACACTATAGTTCTGCATTCTATACACGTTTTTTCTATTGCATTTCGTGAACCTTCATTTTCTTGTTGAGTTATAGCCGCATTTAGGAAACTGCTCATGTTTGAGTTTTTTGGGCCATCTATCAAATTTGGTGACTATGATTGTGGATTGTACTGTATTTGTGCATTTTGTGTGTATATTTTCATATGCCATCACAAACCTTCAATTTTTATTGAGTAGCTACATTTAGGAAAAATGATCGTGTTTGAGTTTTTTTGGGCCATCTAACAACTTTGGTGACTACGATTATGGATTGCACTTTTCCATTATGTATATGTATTTTCTATTGATTTTCCTGAACCTTCATTTTTTGTTGAGTTAAGCTGCATTTAGGAACTCAATTGTGGATTGCACTATAGTTGTGCATTAGGAACATTAATTTTCTATCGTATTTCATTAACCTTCATTTTTTTTACACATATTTTTAATCATCTTTCATGAACCTTCATTTTTTGTTGAGTTATAGCAACATTTAGGAAAACACTCGTGTTTGATTTTTTGTGGGGTATCGATCAACTTTGGTGACTAAGATTGTGGATTACAATGTAGTTATGCATTTTATATGCATATTTTCTATCGCCTTTCAAGAACCTTCATTTTCTGTTTAGTTATAGCCGCACCTACGAAACCACTCGTGTTTGAGTTTTCCTGGGCCATCGATCCACTTTGGTGACTATGATTGTGGATTGCACTGTACTTGTCCATTATGTACGTATATTTTCTATTGTCTTTTGCGAACCTTCATTTTTTGTTGAGTTAAAACTGTATTTAGGAAACAACTCGTCTTTCAATTTCTGTGGGTCATCATTCAACTTTGGTGACTACACTTGTGGATGACACTTTGGTTGTGCATTCTATATTCATATTTTTTATTACCTTGGGTGAACCTTCATTTTTCGTTGAGTTATAGGCGCACTTAGGAAACATTGGTGATTACGATTGTGGATTATACTGTAGTTGTGCATTGTATACTCGTCTTTTCTATTGCCTTTACTGAACCTTCATTTTTTGTTGAGTTATAGCTGCATTTAGGAAGCCCCTCATGTTTGAGTTTTCATTGGCCATATCTCAACTTTGGTGACTACTATTGTGGATTGAACCGTAGTTGTCCATTTTGAATGTGTATTTTTTGTCGCCTTTCACTAAACTTCATTTTTTGTTGAGTTATAGCCGCATTTAGGAAACCGCTCAAGTTTGAGTTTACGTGCGCCATCGATGAACTTTACTGACTACACTTGTGGATTACACTGTAGATGTGCATTTTATACACGTATTTTATACTGTAGTTGTGCATTTTGTACGCCTATTTTTCATATTTGGTAAGTATGATTGTGGATTACACTGTAGTTGTGCATTCTATACACGTATTTTCTATCGATTTTCACGAGCCTTCATTTTTCGTTGAGTTATAACTGCACTTAGGAAACCACTCGTGTTTGAGTTTTCATGGGCCATTGATCAACTTTGGCGACTGGAATGGTGGATTTCACTATAGTTGTGCTAAAGGGACCCAAATTTCCCTTTTTTTAAAATAAAAGTTATTCTTGAAAAAGATAGAATTTTTGAAAAGTAAAAACACTAGAGGTAACACAGGAAAATTATTTGAATATTTTTATGAAAAATTGAAGAAATGGGTTTTGTAGAGAATTTAGTTCTAAGAAGACCCAGATCATCCTTTTTTCGAAAAACTATTTTTTCACCAACATGCAAGAACACCTCAAAAATAGAATTCTACGAAACAATTTCTTTTGTGAAAATAAAACATATGGGTTTGATAGGTGTTCTTGTGCTAAAAAGACCCAGATCATCTAGTTTCTAAAAAAAAAAAATTCTTCAAAATGATAGATTTTTTTGAAAACTAGAAGCAGTAGAGGTAACAGAGACAATTTTTTTAATCTTTTTATGAAAAACTAAGAAATGGGTTTTGTAGAGAATGTTGTTCTAAGTAACCCAAATTGTCCTATTTTCGAAAAACTAATTTTTCACCAACATGCGAATACCTCAAAAATAGAATCTCCAAAAATATTTTTTTTGGAAAATTGAAAATATGGGTTTTATAGGTGTTTGTGTGCTAAAGAGACCCAGATCATCCGTTTTTGAAAAAACAAATTCTTCTTGAAAAAGATATAGATTTTTGAAAAGTAGATGCAGTAGAGGTAACAAACGCAAAAATTTTATATCCTTTTATGAAAAATGGGATAAATG
Source organism: Sequoia sempervirens (assembly GCA_007258455.2). NCBI lineage: Eukaryota > Viridiplantae > Streptophyta > Pinopsida > Cupressales > Cupressaceae > Sequoia > Sequoia sempervirens. The sequence continues at coordinate 162,772,060 of VDFB02281492.1, read as the reverse complement.
GGTTCTATAGAGAATGTCATTTTGAGTACACAAGCATAGTCACCAAAGTTGATCCATTTGGCCTATGAAAACTCTAACACGAGCGGTTTCCTAAATGCAGCTATAACTCAACAAAAAATGAAGGTTCACAAAAGGCAATAGAAAATACGGTTAGAAAATGGACAACTACAGAACAATCCACAATCATAGTCACCAAAGTTGATCGATGGCCAATTAAAACTCAAACATAGTTTCCTAAATGTGGCTATAACTCAACACAAAATGAAGGTTTTTGAAAGGCGATAAAAATATGCATATAGAATGCACAACTACATTACAATCCACAATCTTAGTCATCAAAGTTCATTGATGGCCCACAAAAACTCAAACGTGAGCGGTTTCCTAAATGCGGCTATAAGGTCAAAAAATTGATAGAAAATATGAGTATAGAATGCACAACTAGGGTGTAGTTCACAATCGTAGTCACCAAAGTTGATCGATGGCCCACAAAAACTCAAACATGAGTGGTTTCCTAAATGCATCTATGACTCAACGAAAAATGAAGGTTCACAAAAGGCAATAGAAAATAAGCATCTAAAATACATAACTACAGTGTAATCCACAAGTGTAGTCACAAAAGTTGATCGATGGCCCACAAAAACTAAAACTCAAATGGTTTCCTCAATGTGTCTATTTCTCGACAAAAAATTAAGGTTTGTGAAAGGTGATAGAATATAGAAGTAATGGAGGTAACAAAAGCAAATTTTTTGAATCTTTTTATGAATAATCTGATAAATGGGTTTTTTAGAGAATGTCGTTTTGAGTCAACCCAAATCATCCTTTTTTCAAGAAACCAATTTTTCAACAACATGGAAGAATCCCTCAAAAATAGAATCTAGGAAACAATTTTTTTTAGGAAAATCAAAATATGCTTTTTATAGGTGCTCGTGTGCTAAAAAGACCCCAATCGTTCATTTTTTGAAAAAATAATTTATTCTTGGAAAAGTTAGATGTTTTTGAAAAGTAGAAAAAGTAGAGGTAATAGAGGTAAATGTTTTGAATCTTTTTATGAAAAATCAAAGAAATGGGTTTTGTGTAGAATGTCATTCTGAGTAGACCCATGTCGTACATTTTGCGAAAAACTAATTTTCCACCAACATGCAAGAACCCCTCAAAAATAGAATCTACGAAACACTTCTTATGAGAAATATCTGAGAAATGAGTTTTGTAGAGAATGTTGTTCTAAGTAGACCCAGATCGTCCTTAGTTCAAAAACAATTTTTCACTACACTTGATCGATGGCCCAAGAAAACTAAAACATCGGCAGTTTCCTAAGTGTACAAATAACTCAATCAAAACTCAAAAGAGAATGTACAACTATAGTGCGTTCCACAATTGTAGTCACTACACTTGATCGATGGCCCACAAAAACTCAAACAAGAGCAATTTCCTAAGTGCGACTATAACTCAACGAAAAAATGATGGGAAATGAAGGTTCGTGAAAAGCGATAGAAAATGCATGTAGAATGGACAACTACACTATAATCCACAATCGTATTCACTAAAGTTGTTCAATGGCCCATGTAAACTCAAACAAGAGCGGTTTCCTATGTGCAGCTATAACTAACCGAAAAATGAAGGTTCGCTTAATGCAATAGAAAATACATGTATACAATGCACAACTACAGTGTAATCCATAATCTAGTCACCAAAGTTGATCGATAGCCCACAAAAACTCAAACATGAGCACTTTCCCAATTGCGGCTATAACTCAACAAAAATTTAAGGTTTGTGAAAGGTGATTAAGAAAATGTGTATAGAATGCACAACTACAATAGAATCCACAATCATAGTCATTAGAGTAGATTTATTGCCCACAAAAGCTCAAATATTAGCGGTTTACTAAATGCAGTTATAACTCAACAAAAAATGAAGGTTCTTGAAAGGTGATAGAAAATACCCGTATAGAATGCACAACTACAATGTAATCGACAAACGTAGTCACCAAAATTATCCATGGCCCACGAAAACTCAAACACGAGTGGTTTCCTAAATGCGGCTATAACTCATCCAAAAATAAAGGTTCGCACAAGGCAATAGAAAATACGTGTATAGAATGCACTACTGCAGTGCAATCCACAATCATGATCACCAAAGTTGATCGATGGACCATGAAAACTCAAACACGAGTGTTTTCCTAAATGTGGCTATAACTTAAAAAAAAATGAAGGTTCTTGAGAGTCGATTGAAAATATGCATACAGAATGCACAACTATAGTACAATCCACAACCATAGTCACCAAAGTTGATCAATGGCCCAAAAAAGGTCAAACATGAGCGGTTTCCTATATGCGGCTTTAACTCAACAAAAAATGAAGGTTCGTGAAAGGTGATAAAAAATACGTGAATAGAATGCACAACTATGGTTTAAACCACAAGTGTAGTTGATCAATGGTCCACAAAAACTCAAACACTAGTGGCTATAACTCAACGAAAAATGAAGGTTAGCAAAAGACCATAGAAAATATGCATATAGAATGCACAACTACAGTGTAATCTACAATCGTATTCACCAAAGTTGATTAATGGCCCACGAAAACTCAAACATGAGCATTTTCCTAAATGCGGCTATAACTCAACAAAAAATGAAGGTTCGTGAAAAGCTATAAAAAATATGCATACAAAATGAACAACTACAATCGTAGTCACCAAAGTTGATTGATGGCCCACAAAAATTTAAACATGATCGGTATCCTAAATACAACTATAACTCAACAGAAAATGAAAGTTCGCTAGCCGATAGAAAATACATGTACATAATGAACAACTATGGTGCAATCTACAATCGTAGTCACTAAAGTTGATCACCAAAGTTGATCAATGGCCAAATAAAACTCAAACACGAGCGGTTTCCTAATTGAGGCTATATCCCAATGAAAAAGGAAGGTTATTGAAAGGTGAGATAAAATACACATATAGAATGCACAACTATAGTGTAATCCACAAGCATACTCACCAACATTGATCGATGGCCCAAAAAACCTCAAAGACAATTGGTTTCCTAAATGTGGCTATAACTAAAAAAAAAATGAAGGTTCATGAAAAGCGATTAAAAATATGCCTACAAAATGCACAACTACAATGCAATCCACAATTGTAGTCACCAAAGCTGATTGATGGCTCACGAAAACTCAAACACAAGAGGTTTCCTAAATGCGGCTATTACTAAACAAAAAAATGAAGGTTCACAAAACGTGATAGAAAATATGTGTACAAAATTGACAAGTATCCACAATCGTAAACACCAAAGTCGATGGATGACCCACAAAAACCCAAACACGAGCGGTTTCTTAAATGAGGCTATATCTCATCAAATAATGTAGGTTCACGAAAGGCGATAGAAAATATGTGTTTAAAATGTACAACTATAGTACAATCCACAATCATAGTCACCAAAATTGATTGATGGCCCATGAAAACTGAAACTCGAGCGGTTTCCTAAATGCCGCTATAACTCAACAAAAAATGAAGGTTCACGAAAGACAATAGAAAATACCCATACGAAATTGACAACTATAGGGCAATCCATAATTGTAGTTACCATAGTTGATAAATGGCCAATAAAAACTCCAACATGAGTGGTTTCATAAATGCGGCTAAAACTTTACAAAAAATGAAAGTTAGTGAAGGCGATAGAAAATATGTGTACAAAATGGACAACAATAGTGCAATCCATTATCGTACCCATGAAAGTTGATTGATGGCCCACGAAAACTCAAACATTAGTGGTTTCCTAAATGCAGCTATACTTCAAAGAAAAATGAAGGTTCACGAAAGGTTATAGAAAATACGTGTATAGAATGCACAACTACAGTACAATACACAATCATAGTCATCAAAATTGGTAGATGGTCCACGAAAACTCAAACATGAGTGGTTTCCTAAGTGCAGCTATAACTCAACGAAAAATGAAGGTTCGAAAAAGGAAATACAAAAATACACTTATAGAATCCACAATTACAGTGTAATCCAGAATCGTAGTCACTAAAGTTGATCGATGGCCCATGAAAACCAAATATAAGTGGTACTGCGACTATTACTCAACAACAAATGAAGGTTCATGAAAGGCGATAGAAAATACGTGTATAGAATGAACAACTACAGTGTAATCCACAATCGTAGTCACCAAAGTTGATCGATAACCCACAAAAATTAAAATACGAGTGGTTTCCTAAATGCTATAACTCAACAAAAAATGAAGGTTCACAAAAGGTGATAGAACATAAACAAAATTGACAATTACAGTGCAATCCACAATCGTAGTCACCAAAGGTGCCCACGAAATCTCAAACATGAGCGGTTTCCTAAAGGTGAAGGATAGAATGCATATAGCAATGTCACCAAAAATCGATGCCCCAAGAAAACTGTTTCCTAAACGGTATAATCAACAAAAAATGAAGGTTCACAAAAGGTGATAGAACATAAGTACAAAATTGACAATTACAGTGCAATCCACAATCGTAGTCACCAAAGTCGATCTATTGCCCACGAAATCTCAAACATGAGCGGTTTCCTAGATGCAGCGATAACTCAATAAAAAATGAAGGTTCATGAAAGGTCATAGAAAAGACACGTACAAAATGTACAACTATATTGCAATCCACAATCATAGTCACCGAATTTGATCGATGGCCTACGAAAACTCAAACTCGAGCAGTTTCCTAAACGCAGCTACGACTAAACAAAAAATAAAGGTTCGCGAAAGACGATAGAAAATATGCATACACAATGTACAACTACAGTGCAATCCACAAATCGTAGTCATCAAAGTTGATCGATGACCCAAAAATTTTTAATCAAGGCCGGTTTCCTAAGTGCGGCTATAACTCAACGAAAAAAAGAGGTTTGGAAGAAGTGATTAAAAATATGCGTATAGAATGCGCAACTATAGTAAAATCCACAATCGTAGTCACCAAAGTTGATTGATGGCCCACAAAAACTCAAACATGAGCTGTTTCCAAAATGTAGCTATATATAAAAAAAAAATGAAGGTTCACAAAAGGCGATAGAAAATACATGTATAGAATGCACAACTATAGTGTAATCAGCAAGCGTACTAACCAAATTTCATTGATGTCCCATGAAAACTCAAACACAAGGAATTTCCTAAGTGCGCCTATAACTCAATGAAAAGTGAAGGTTCACAAAAGACAATAGAAAATATGCATATAGAATGCACAACCAAAGTGTCATCCACAAGCGTAGTCACCAAAGTTGAATGAAGACCCACAAAAACTCAAACACGAGCTGTTTCCCAAATGCAGCTATAAATCAACAAAAAATGAAGCTTCGTAAAAGGTGATAGAAAATGTTTGTAGAAAAATCGTCAAATACAGTGCAATCCACAATCAGTCACCAAAGTTGATCGATGGCCCACAAAAACTCAAATATAAGTAGTTTCCTAGAAGCGGCTATAACTAAAAAAAAAGTGAAGCGTCACGAAAAGTGATACAAAATACATGAATAGAATGGAAAACTACAGTATAATCCACAATCTTAGTCACCAAAGTTGATCGATGGCCCACAAAATCTCAAACATTTCCAAAATGCAACTATAACTAAAAAAAATCAAGGTTTGAGAAGAGCGATAGAAAATTCACATATAGAATGTGCAACTAGAATGTAATCCACAAGAGTAGTCACCAAAGTTGATCGATGCCCTCATGAAAATAAAAACACGAGCGGATTCCTAAGTGCAGATATAACCCAACCAAAAATGAAGGTTCGCGAAAGGCGATAGAAAATACACATATACAATGCACAACTATAGTCTAATCCATAATCGTAGTCACCAAAGTTGATCGATGGCCCACAAAAACTCAAACACAAGCATTTTCCTACAAGCGGGTATAACAAAACAAAAAATGAAGATTCACAAAAGGGGATAGAGAATACGCATAGAAAATGGACAACTACAGTAAAATCCACAATCATAATCACCAAAATTGATCGATGGCCAACGAAATCTCAAACACAACAGGTTTCCTAAATGGGGCTATAACTCCATAAAAAATGAAGGTTTGTGAAAGGCGATAGAAAATATGAGTATAGAATGCACAACTACAGTGTAATCCACAAAAACTCTAACATGAACAGCTTCCTAAATGCAGTTATAACTACATAAAAATTGAAGGTTCATGAAAGGCGATAGAAAATACGCGTATAGAATGCATAACTACAGTGTAATCCACAAAAACAATATCGTGAGCGGTTTCCTAAAAGTGGCTATAACCCAAGAAAAAATGAAAGTTTTCAAAAGGCGGTAGAAAATACACATATAGAATTCTCAACTACAGCACCGTCCACAATCTGAGTCACCAAAGTTGATCAATGGCCCACGAAACTAAAACACGAGCAGTTTCCTAAATGCGGCTATAAGTAAAAAGAAAATGAATGTTCAAGAAATGTGATGGAAAATACGCGTATAGAATGCACAACTGCAATGAATCCACAATCGTAGTCACCAAAATTGCTCGATGGCCTATGACAACTCAAACACAAGTGTTTTCCTAAATGCAGCTATAACTTAACGAAAAATGAAAGTTCACAAAAGGCGATAGAAAGTACGTGTATAGAATGCACAACTATAGTGTAATCCACAATCTTAGTCACCAGAGTTGATCGATGTCCCACGAAAACTCAAACTTGAGCAGTTTCTTAAATGCGGCTATAACTCAACAAAAAATGAAGGCTCGAGAAAGGTGAGAAAATACATGTAGAGAATGAAGAACTACAGTGATACGCACAATCGTAGTCACCAAACTTGATCAATGCCCCAAGAAAAATCAAACATGAGCAGTTTTGTAAGTGCAGCTATAACTCAACGAAAAATGAAGTTTCATGCACAACTACATTGTAATTCACAATCGTAGTGACCAAAGTTGATCAATGGCCAATGAAAGGTCAAACACGAGCATTTTCCTAAATGAGGCTATAATTTAATAAAAAATGAATCTTCGTGAAAGGCGATTAAAAATATTCATATAGAATGCACAACTACAGTACTATCCTCAATCGTAGTCACCAAAGTTGATCGATGGCCCATAAAAACACAAACATGAGCGGGTTCCTAAATGCGGCTATAACTCAACAAAAACACAAACATAACCAGCTCCCTAAATGCGGCTATAACTCAACAAAAAATGAAGACTAGCAAAAGGTGAGAAAATAGACATAGAGAATGGACAACTACAGTTGCATCCATAATCATAGTCACCAAATTTCATCGATGGCCAATGAAAACTCAAACATGAGCGGTTTCCTATGTGTAGATATAACTCAATGAAAAATGAAGTTTCGCGAAAAGCAATAGAAAATACACGTGTAGAATGCACAACTACAGTGTAATTCACAATCATAATTACCAAAGTTGATCAATGGCCCATGAAATGTCAAATAGAAGCATTTTCCTAAATGCAGCTATAACTCAACAAAAAATGAAGGTTCACAAAAGGCGATTAAAAATATGCATACATAATGCATAGGTACAGTACAATCAACAATTGTAGTCGCCAAAGTTGAATGATGTCTCACAAAAACTCAAACATGAGCGTTTTCCTAAATGCAGCTATAACTGAACAAAAAATGTACTTTCATGAAAGGCAATAGAAACTACACGTATACAAGGCATAACTATAGTGTAATGCAAAAGCGTAGTTACTAAAATTGATCGATGACCCACGAATACTCAAACACGATCATTTTCCTAAATGTGGCTATAACTCAAAAAAAATGAACGTTCATGAAAGGCAATTAAAAATATTCATATGGAATACACAACTATAGTAAATCCATAATCATAGTCACCAAAGTTGATCAATGGCCCAAAAAAATTCAAACATCAACGGTTTCCTAAATGCCGCATTTAGGAAACAGCTCATGTTTGAGCTTTCGTGGGCTATCGATCAACTTTGGTGATTACCATTGTGGATTACATTATAGTTGTGTATTCTATATGTGTATTTTCTATTGCCTTTAGCAAACCTTCATTTTTTGTTGACTTATAGCCGCATTTAGAAAACTACTCATGTTTGTGTTTTTTTGGCCCATCAATCAACTTTGGTGACTACGATTGTGGATTGTATTGTAGTTGTGCATTTTGTATGAATATTTTTAATCATCTTTTACGAACCTTCATTTTTTGTTGAGTTATAACCACATTTAGGAAAACACTCATGTTTGAGTTTTTGTGGCCCATCAATCAACATTGGTGACTACGTTTGTGGATTGTAATGTAGTTGTGCATTATGTATGCATATTTTTAATCACCTTTCACGAACCTTCATTTTTTGTTGAGTTATAGCCAGATTAAGGAAAACGATTGTGTTTCAGTTTTTGTGGGCCATCGATAAACTTTGGTGACTACGATTGTTAATTACACTATAATTGTGCATGATATATGAGTATTTTCTACCACCTTTAGCGAACCTTCATTTTTTGTTTGAATCATAGTTGCATTTAGGAAACTGCTTAGGTTTGAGAATTGTGCGCCATCGATCAAGATTGGTGACTACGATTGTGAATTACATTGAAGTTGTGCATTCTATACTCCTATTTTCTATCACCTTTTGTGAACCTTCATTTTTTGTAGAGTTATACCCACATTCAGGAAACTGCTCATGTTTGAGTTTTTGTGGGGAATCAATGAACTTTGATGACTACGATTGTAGATGGTACTGTAGTTGTGCATTCTATATGCATATTTTCTATCGCCTCTCAAGAACTTTCTTTTTTTGTTGAATTATGGCCGCATTGAGGAAACCACTAATGTTTGAGTTTTCGTGGGCCAATGATCAACTTTGGTGACTATGATTGTGGATTGTATTGTAGTTGTCCATTTTGTATGTGTATTTTCTAACTCCTTTTGTGGGCCTTCATTTTTTTTTGAGTTATAGCTGGATTTAAGAAACCGCTCGTGTTTGAGTTTTCATGGGCCATCAATCAACTTTGATGACTACTCTTGTGGATTACACTGTATTTGTGTATTTTTTTACACGTATTTTCTATCGCCTTTCTCGAACCTTCATTTTTTGTTGAGTTATAGCCGCACTTAGGAAACCACTCGTGTTTGATTTTTTCATAGGCCTTCATTTTTTGTTGAGTTATAGCCACATTTAGGAAATCGCACGAGTTTGAGTTTTATGTGGGCCATCAATCAACTTTGGTGACTTCATTATGGATTGCAATACAGTTCTCCATTCTATACTTGTATTTTCTATTACCTTTCACGAATCTTCATTTTTTGTTGTGTTATAGCTACATTTAGGAAACTGCTCTTATTTGAGTTTTCATGGGCCATCTATTTTCTTTGGTGACTACGCATGTGGATTGTACTGTAGTTGTGCATTATGCACACATGTTTAATCACATTTCACGAACCTTTAATTTTTTTTCATTTATACCTGCATTTAGGAAACCGTTCTTGTTTGACTTTTCGTGGGTCATCGTTCAACTTTGATGACAAAGATTGTGGATTGCACTGTAGTTGTGAATTCTAGCCGCATTTAAGATACTGCTCATGTTTGAGTTTTTGTGGGCCATTGATCAACTTTGGTGACTATAATTAATGGTTGTACTATAGTTGTGCATTTTGTATGTATAATTTTAATCACCTTTCATGAACCTTCATTTCTTATTGAGTTATAGCCGTATTTAGGAAAACACTCGTGTTTGAGTTTTCTTGGGCCATTGATGAACTTTGGTGACTACAATTGTTGATTACAATGGGTTTTGTAGAGAATGTCATTCTGAATAGACCCATATCATCCTTTTTTCAAAAAACTAATTTTTCACCAATATGCAAGAACCCCTCAAAAATAGAATGTATGAAACAATTTCTTTTTGGAAAATCAAAATTATGGGATTTATAGGTGCTCATGTGCTAAAGAGACCCAGATCATCTATTTTTTTTTAAAAGAAGTTGTTCTTGAAAAAGATAGATATTTTTGGAAAGTAGAAGTAGTAGAGGTAATAAAGGCAATTTTTTAAAATGATTTTATGAAAAATATGAGAAATGGGTTTTGTAGAGAATGTTATTTCGAGAAGACTCAAATCTTCCTGTTTTCGAAAAACTAATTTTTCACCAACATGCATGAACCCCTCAAAAATAGAATCTACCAAACAAGTTTTTTTGGGAAAATAAAGAATATGGGTTGTATAGGTGCCCGTGTACTAAAGAGACCCAAATCGTCTGATTTTCGAAAAAAATATTTGTTCTCAAAAAGATAGATTTTTTTGAAAAGTAGAAGTTGTATAGGTAACAAAGACAAATGTTTTGAATCTTTTTGAGAAAAATCTAAGAAATAGGTTTTGTAGAGAATGTCGTTCTGAGTAGACCCAGATCATCCTTTTTTCAAAAAACTAATTTTTCACCAACTTGTAAAAAACCTCTAAAAAATAGAATCTATGAAACTATTTATTTTGGAAAATAAAAAATATGGGTTTAATAGGTGTTCTTGTGCTAAAGAGACACAAATCGTCTATTTTTTTTTAAAATAAATTCTTTTTGAAAAATACATATTTTTTTAAAAGTAGAACTAGTAGAGGTAATAAAGCCAATTTTTTTGAATCTTTTTATCAAAAATGGGTTAAATGGGTTATGTAGAGAATGTCATTTTGAGTAGACCCAAATCGTCCATTTTTTGAAAAACTAATATTTCACCAACATGCAAAAACCCCTCAAAAATAGTATCCATGAAACTATTTTTTTAGGGAAAATCAAAAATATGGGTTTTATAGTCACTCGTGTGCTCAAGAGACCAAGATCGTCCAGATTTTGAAAAAATAAGTTGTTTTTGAAAAAGATAGATTTTTTTGAAAAGTAGAAGTAGAGGACATAACAGAGGAAAATTTTTTGAATCTTTTTATTAAAATAATGACAAATGGATTTTGTAGAGATTGTCGTTTTGAGTAGATCCAAATCGTCCTCTTTTTGAAAAACTAATTATGCATTCTATACGTGTATTTTCTATGGCCCATCATAACCTTCATTTTTTATTGAGTTATAGCCGCATTTATTAAACTGCTCGTGCTTGAGTTTTTGTGCGCCATCGCTCAACTTTGGTGACTATGATTGTGGATTACACTCTATTTGTGCATTCTATACACGTATTTTCTATTGCCTTTCACGAACCCTCATTTTTCATTGAGTTATAGCCACACTTAGGAAACTGCTCATGTTGGAGTTTTTTTAGACCATTGATCTACTTTGGTGACTACGATCGTGGACTGCACTGTAGTTGTGCATTATGTATGCATATTTTTAATTGCCTTTCACGAACCTTCAATTTTCGTTGAGTTTGGTGACTAAGATTGTGGATTGTACTGTTGTTTTATAATTTGTACACATATTTTTAATTGCCTTTCACGAACCTTCATTGTTTGTTGAGTTATCGCCTCATTTATGAAAATGCTCTTGTTTGAGTTTTCGTGGCCCATCGATCAACTTTGGTGACTACGATTGTGGATTACAATATAGTTGTGCATTCTATATGCATATTTTCTATCACCTTCTGCGAACCTTTAATTTTCATTTATTTATAGCTGCACTTAGGAAATTGCTCATTTTTTAGTTTTATTTGGCCATCAGTCAACTTTAATGACTACGATTGTGAATTGCAATGTAGTTGTCCATTATGAACATGTATTTTCTATTGCCTTTCGTGAAACTTAATTTTTTGTTTAGTTATAGCCGTATTTAGGAAACCACTCAAGTTTGAGTTTTTGTGGGCCATCGAAAGGTGATAGAAAATACGTATACAAAATGAAAAACTATAGTACAATCCACAATCGTAGTCATCAAAGTTGATCGATGGCCCATGAAAACTCAAACAAGAGAGGTTTCCTAAGTGTGGCTACAACTCAATGAAAAATTAAGGTACGTGAAAGGGGATAAAAAATATGTGTATAGAATTCACACTACTATAGTGCAACGCACAATTGTAGTCACCAAAGCTGATCGATCGCCAATGAAAACTCAATCACGTGTGGTTTCCTAAATGCGGTTATAACTCAACAAAAAATAAAGGTTCATGAAAGGCGACAAAAAATAAATGTACAAAATGGGAAACTATAGTACAATCCACAATCGTACTAATCATACTTAATGGATGGCCTATGAAAACTGAAACACGAGTGGTTTTCTTAAGTACAACTATAACTCAACAAAAAAAGAAGGTTCGTGAAAGGCGATAGAAAATAGGTGTATGGAATGCACAACTACAGTTCAATCCACAATTGTAGTTACCAAAAATGATCGATGGCCAACCAAAACTCAAACATGAGCATTTTCTTAAATGTGGCTAAACTCAACAAAAAATGAAGCTTTATGAAAGGCAATTAAAAATATGCGTACAAAATGCATAACTATAGTACAATCGACAATTGTAGTCACCAAAGTTGATTGATGGCCCACAAAACTCAAACATGACCAGTTTCCTAAATGCGAACTTAAGTTATATCGCCATTTTTGAAACCACTTGAGTTTGAGCTTTCGTGGGCCATCAATCAACTTTGGTGACTACGCTTGTAGATTACACTGTAGTTGTGCATTCTATACGTGTATTCGGGAAACAACTCATGTTTGATTTTTTGTGGGCTATCGGTCAACTACTATGACTACGATTGTGGATTGTACTGTAGTTTTGCATTATGTATGCATATATTTAATCGCCTTTCATGAACCTTTAATTTTTTTTAAGTTTTAGCTGCATTTAGGAAAACGTCGTGTTTGAGTTTTCGTGGGCCATCGACTAACTTTGGTGACTACAATTGTGGATTACACCGTAGTTGTGCACTCTATGCGCTTATTTTCTATCGTCATTCGCGAACCTTTATTTTTCATTGAGTTATAACCACTCCTAGGAAACTTCTTGTGTTTGAGTTTTCATGGGCCATCGATCAACTTTGGTGACTATAGATGTAGATTACACTATAGTTGTCTAGTTTGTACGCATATTTTCTATCACCATTTGGGAACCTTCATTTTTTGTTGAGTTATAGCTGCATTTAGGAAACTGCTTGAATTTGAGTTATATTCAAATTTAGGAAACCATTGATGTTTGAGTTTTGGTGGGCCATTGATCAACTTTGGTGAATACGATTGTCGATTGTACTGTAGTTGTCCATTATGTACGCGTATTTTCTATCACCTTTTGCGAACCTTCATTTTTTCTTGAATTATATCTGCATTGAGGAAACCGCTCGAGTTTGAGTTTTTGCAGGAGATCGATCAAATTTGGTCACTACGCTTGTGGATTACACGGTAGTTGTGCATTCTATTTGCATATTTTCTATCGCCTTTTGTGAACCTTCATTTTTTGTTGAGTTATAGCTGCATTGAGGAAAACGCTCATGTTTAAGTTTTTGTTGGGCATCGATCAACTTTGGTGACTATGATTGTGGATTGTACTATAGTTGTGCATTATGTACAAATATTTTTTATCGCCTTTCACGATCCTTCATTTTTTGTTGAGTTGTAGCAACATTTAGGAAAACGTTGTTTTTGTGGGCTATTAATCAATTTTGGTGACTATGATTTTCAATTCCACTGTAGTTGTTCATTATGAATGCTTATTTTCTGTTGCCTTTTGAGAACCTTTATATTTTTGTTGAGTTATAGCTGAATTTAGGAAACTGCTCGTGTTTGACTTTTTCTAGCCCATCGATCAACTTTGGTGACTACGCTTGTGGATTGCACATGTAGTTTTGCATTTTATACATGTATTTTCTATCGCCTTATGCGAATCTTAATTTTTTCGTTGAGTTATAGCCGCATTTGGGAAACTGCTCATGTTTGAGTTTTTATTGGCCATTGATCAACTTTGGTGACTACGATTGTGAGTTGCATTATAGTTGTCCATTTTGTACGCATATTTTTATCGCCTTTTGTGAACCTTCATTTTTAGTTGAGTTATAGCCGCACATAGGAAACTGCTCATGAATCTTTATTTTTTGTTGAGTTATTATACCCGCATTTATGAAACTGCTTATGTTTGAGTTTTAGTGCGCCATCAATTAACTTTGGTAACTATGATTGTGGATTACTATCAACTTTGGTGACTACTATCATTTTTTGTTGAGTTATAGCTGCACATAGGAAACTGCTCGTGTTTGCGTTTTGGTAGGGCATTGATCAACGTTGGTGACAATGATTGTGGATTACACTATAGTTGTGTATTCTATACGCGTATTTTCTATTTCCTTTTGCAAAGCTTCATTTTTCATTGAGTTATAGCCACACTAAGGTAACCACTCATATTTGAGTTTTTCATGGGCGATCGATCAAGTTTGGTGACTACGATTGTGAATTGCATTGTAGTTATCCATTTTGTATGTATATTTTCTAGCGGCTTTTCCAAACCTTTATTTTTTATTTAGTTATAGTTGTATTTAAAAAACTGCTCGAGTTTGAGTTTTCATCGACAATTGATCAACTTTGGTAACTGTGATTGTGGATTGCACTATAGTTGTCCATTTTATACGCATATTTTCTATCGCCTTCTGCGAACCTTCTATTTCCGGTGAGTTATAGCCACATTTAGGAAACTGCTCGTATTTGAGTTTTCGTCGCCCATCGATCAACCTTCGTGTTTATGATTGTCAATAACACTGAACTTGTCCAATCTGTATCCTAAATGCGACCATAACTCGAAAAAAAAAGGTTCACAAAATGCGATAGAAAATACGTGTACATAATGGACAACTATTGTGCAATTCGCAATCGTAGTCACTAAAGTTGATTGATGGCGAAAGAAAACTCAAACATGAGCAGTTTCCTAAGTGCGGCTATAACAAAATGAAAAATAAAGGTTCACGAAAGGCAATAGAAAATACACGTATAGAATGAATAACTATAATGTAATCCACAGTCGTATTCACCAAAGTTGATAGTTGGCCCAGGAAAACTAAAACAAGAGTGTTTTCTTAAATAAGGCTATAACTCAACAAAAAATGAAGGTTCGTGAAAGGTGATTAAAAATATGCATACAAAATTTACAACAACAGGACAATTGAATATAGTAGTCATCAAAGTTGATCGATAACCCATAAAAACTCAAACATCAGTGGTTTACAAAATGTGGCTATAAATCAATAAAAAATGAAAGCTCACAAAAAGCGATTGAAAATACGCATATAGAATGCACAACTACAGTGTAATCCAAAGCATAGTCACTAAAGTGATCAATGGCCCACAAAAACTCAAACACGAGTGGTTTCCTAAATGCGTCTATAACTCAACAAAAAATGAAGGTTCATGAAAAGCGATTGAAAATTAGCATTCAAAATGCACAAATACAATGTAATCCACAATCATAGTCACCAAAGTTGATCGATGTCCCATGAAAAATCAAACACGAGCTGTTTCCTAAGTGGAACACTCAAGAAAAAATGAATGTTTGTGAAAGGCGATAGAAAATATATGTATAAAAAGGACAACTACAGTGTAATCCAAAATCCTAGTCACCAAAGTGGATCGATGGCTGAGGAAAACTCAAACACGAACGTTTCCTAAATACGGCTATAACTCAACAAAAAATGAAGATTCGTGAAAGGCGATTAAAAATATGGGTACATAACGCAGAAACTGCAGTACAATCCAATATCATAGTCACCAAAGTTGAGGCTCACAAAAAGTCAAACATGAGCAGTTTCCTAAATGCGGCTATAACTCAACAAAAAATGAAGATTCACAAAATGAGATAGAAAATACAAGTATAGAATGCACAACTACAGTGTAATTCGTAACCTACTCACCAATGTTGATCAATGGCTCACAAAACTCAAAGATAAGTGGTTTCCTAAATGCGGCTATAACTCAACAAAAAATCAACGTTCGCGAAAAGCAATAGAAAATATACGTACAGAGTGAACAACTATAGTGCAATCCAATATCGTAGTCACCAAAATTTATCGATCGCCAACGAAAACTCAAACACGAGAGGTTTCCTAAGTGCAGCTATAAATGAACAAAAACTGAAGGTTTCTGAAAGGCGATAGAAATACGTGTATAGAATACAAAACCATAATGTAATCCACAATCATAGTCACCAAAGTTGATCGATGGCCGAGGACAACTCAAACACGAGCGTTTTCCTAAATACACTGATAAATCAAGAAAAAATGAAGGTTCATGAAAGGCGATTAAAAATATACGTACAACATGCCACAACTACAGTACAATCCACAATCTTGGTCACCAAAGTTGATTGATGGCCCACAAATTGCTCGTGTTTGAGTTTTTTTGAGACATAAATCAACTTTAGTGAATACGCTTGTGGATAACACTGTAGTTGTGCATTCTATACACGTATTTTCTATCGCCTTTCATGAACCTTCAATTTTTTCTTTAACAATATAACTGAATTGACAACTACAGTACAATCCCCAATTGTAGTGACCAAAGTTGGTCGATGGCCCACGAAAACTCAAACACAAGCGTTTTTGCTAAACGTGGCTATAACTGAACAAAAAATTAAGATTTCTGAAAGTTGATTAAAAATATGTGTACAAAATGCACAACTACAGTACAATCCAAAATCGTATTCGCTAAAGTTGATATATGTCCCAAAAAAACTGAAACGTGAGCAATTTTCTAAATGCGGCTATAAGTCAACAAAAAATAAAGGTTCGCAAAAGACGATAGAAAATACACATATACAACACACAATTACAGTGTACTCCACAAGTGTATTTACCAAAGTTGATCGATGGCCCACGAAAAGTCAAAGTCGAGCGGTTTCATAAATGAGGCTATTCAACAAAAAATGAAGCTTCGTGAAAGGCAATCGAAAATAAACATACAAAATGGACAACTACGAAAGGGGATAGAAAAAAAACATATAGAATGGAAAACTATAGTGCAATGCACAATCATAATCACTAAAGTTGATCGATGGCCGACGAAAACTTAAACACAAGTGTTTTTGCTAAAGGCAGATATAACTGAAAAAAATTTGAATGCTCATGAGAGGCAATTAAAAATATGCGTACATAATGCATAACTACAGTACATTCCACAATTGTAGCCATGAAGTTAATCGATGGCCAAAAAAAAATCAAACATGAGCGGTTTCCTAAATGCGGCTATAACTCAACAAAAAAGAAGGTTCTTGGAAAGCGATACAAAATATGTGTATAGAATGCACAACTACAGTGTAATCCACAATCATAGTAACCAAAGTTCATCAATGGCCCATGAAAACTCAAACACAAGGGTTTTCCTAAATGCAACTATAACTCAACAAAAAATGAAGGTTTGTGGAAGGCGATTAAAAATATGCATACATAATGCACAACTACAACACAATCCACAATCGTAGTCACCAAAGTTGTTTGATGGCCTAAAAAAACTCAAACATGAGCACATTCCTAAATGCGGCTATAACTCAAGAAAAAATGAAGGTTCACAAAAGCTGATGGGAAATACGTGTATAAAATGCACAACTATAGTGTAATCCATGGGTGTAGTCACAAAAGTTGATCGATGGACCACGAAAACTTAAACTCGAGCAGTTACCTAAGTGTGGCTATAACTTAATGAAAAATGAAGGTTCACGAAATGTGATAGACAATGCGCTTACATAATGCACAACTACGGTGCAATCCACAATCATAGTCACCAAAATTGATCTATGGCCCATCAAAACTCAAACACGAGTGTTTTCCTATATGTGGCTAAAACTGAACAAAAAATGAAGGTTCATGAAAGGTGATTAAAAATATGATTACAAAATGCACAACTATAGTACAATCCACAATCGTAGTCACCAAAGTTGATAGATCCCCCAAAAAGACTCAAATATGAACGGTTTCCTAAATGTGGCCATAACTCAAAAAACAATGAAGGTTCGCGAAAGGAAATTCAAAATATGTGTATAGAATGCACAACAACAGTGTAATCCACAAGTGTACTAACTAAAGTTGATCGATGGCCCAAGAAAATAGAATCATGAGCAGTTTCCTAAATGGGGCTATAAATGAAAGAAAAATGAAAGTTCAAGAAAGGCGATAGGAAATACATGTATAGAATAAACAACTACAATGTAATCCACAATCAGACTCACCAAAGTTGATCGATGGCCGATGGAAACTCAAATACGAGTGGTTTCCTAAATGCGGATATAAGTCAACAAAAAATGAAGGTTCACAGAATGTGATAGAAAATGCTCGTACAAAATGGACAACTAAAGTGCAATCCACAATCGTAGTCACCAAAGTTGATTGATGCCCCACAAAAAGTCAAATATGAACGGTTTCCTAAATGTGGCTATAAGTGAACAAAAAATGAAGGTTCACAAAAGGCGATAGAAAATACGTGTATAGAATGCACAACTATAATGTAATCCACAAGCATAGTCACTAAAGTTGATCAATGGCCCACGAAAATTCAAACTCGAGAATTTTTTTAAATGCGGCTATAACTCAATAAAATTTGAAGATTCATGAAAGCCGATAGAAAATACACGTACAGAATGGAATAGTGACTACAATTGTGGATTGTATTGTAGTTGTGAATTTTGTACGCATATTTTTAATCGCCTTTCATGAACCTTCATTTGTTGAGTTATTGCCGCATTTAGGAAAATGCTCGTGTTTGAATTTTCCTAGGCCATTGATCAACTTTGGTGACTACGTTTGTCGATTATAGTGTTGTTTTGCATTCTATATGCGTGTTTTTTATCGCCTTTTACAAATATTCATTTTTCATTGAGTTATACCTCCAATTAGGAAACCACTCGTGTTTGAGTTTTCATGGGCCATCGATCAACTTTGGTGACTACAATTGTGGATTGCACTATAATTTTCCATTCTCTACATGTCTTTCCTTTCACCTTTCGTGAACATTCATTTTTTGTTGAGTTATAGCTGCTTTAGTAAACCGCTTGAGTTGTAGATTTCGTGGGGAGTAGATCAACTTTTGTGACTACACCTATGGATTACACAATTGTTATGTATTCTATACGCATATTTTCTATGGCCTTTCATGAACCTTTATTTTTTGTTGAGTTATAGCCGCTTTAGTAAACCACTTGAGTTGTAGGTTTCATGGGCAGTAGATCAACTTTGGGGACTACGCATGTGGATTACACAATTGTTATGTATTCTATATGCATATTTTCTATGGCCTTTCGTGAACCTTCATTTTTTGTTGAGTTATAGCCGCATTTATTAAACTGCTCATGTTTGAGTTTTTGTGGGCCATCGCTCAACTTTGGTGACTATGATTGTGGATTACACTGTAGTTCTCCATTTTGTACTCGTATTTTCTATCGCCTTTCACAAACCTTCTTTTTTGATTTAGTTATAACCACAGTTAGGAAACCGCTCATGTTTTATTTTTCCTGGCCCATTGATCAATTTTGGTGACTATGATTGTTGATTGCATTTTAGTTTTCCATTCTCTACATGTATTTCCTCTCGCCTTTAGAGAACATTCATTAGTTGTTGAGTTATAGCTGTATTTAGGAAACTATTTTTGTTTGAGGTTTCGTGGGGCATAGATAAACTTTGGTGATTACACCTGTGGATAACACTGTTGTTAAGCATTCTATATGCGTATTTTCTATGGCCTTTCATGAACCTTCATTTTTTGATGAGTTATAGCCGCATTTATCAAACTGCTCATGTTTGAGTTTTTGTGGTCCATTGCTCAACTTTGGTGAATATGATTGTGGTTTAAACTGCAGTTTTCCATTCTATATGTTTATTTTCTATTGCCTTTTGCAAACCTTCATTTTTTGTTGAGTTATAGCTACATTTAGGAAACTGCTCGAATTTAAGTTTTCATGGGCCATCGATCAACTATGGTGACTACGATTATGGATTGTACTATAGTTGTACATTTTGTATGCGTCTTTTCTATCGCCTTTCACGAACGTTCATTTTTCATTGAGTTATACCCGCATTTAGGAAACTGCTCGTGTTTAAGTTCTTCGTGGGCCATCTATCAGCTTTGGTGACTACGCTTGTGGATTACACTGTAGTTGAGAATTTCGTAGATGTATGTTCTATTGGTTTTAGCAAACCTTCAATTTCATAGACGTATGTTCTATTGGCTTTCGTAAACCTTCATTTTTTGTTCAGTTATAGCTGCATTTAAGAAACCACTCATGTTTGAGTTTTTTTGGGCCATCAATCAACTTTGGTAACTACGATGTGGATTGTACTGTAGTTTTGCATTTTGTACACATATTTTTAACCACCTTAATGTTTTCTTCAATTATCACTGTATTTAGGCAAAAACACTCGTGTTTGACTTTACGTGGGCTATCGATCAACTTTGGTGACTTCGATTGTGGTTACAGAGTAGTTGTCCATTCTATGCATGTATGTTTTATCGCCTTAGGGAACCTCTCGTGTTTGAGTTTTCATGGACCATCGATCAACTTTGGTGACTACAATTGTGGACTGCACTGTAGTTGTGCATTATGTACACATATTTTTAATCATTTTTTAGTGATCATTTTTTGTTTTGTTATTGCCACATTTAGGAAACTGATTGAGTTTTAGTTTTCGTGGGCCATTGATCAACTCTGGCGACTATGCCATTGGATTACACTATAGCTGTGCATTCTTTATGCGTATTTTCTATCGCTTGTCGTGAACCTTCTTTTTTTGTTGAGTTATAGCCGCTTTTAGGAAGCCACTCATGTTTGAGTTTTTTTGGGCCATCGATCAACTTTGCTGACTACGATTGTGGATTGTAACTTAGTTGTGCATTTTGTATGGATAATTTTAATTGCCTTTCATGAACCTTATTTTTTTGTAATGTTTTAGCTTTATTTAGGAAAACTCTGATGTTTGAGTTTTTCATGGGTCATCGATCAACTATGGTCAGTACAATTGTGGTTTACACTGTAGTTTTGCATTCTATACACGTATTTTCAATTGCCTTTTGTCAACTTTCATTTTTCATTGAGTTATAGCCGTACTTGAGAAACTGCTCGTGTTTTAGTTTTCGTGGGGCATTGATCAACTTTCGTGACTACGATACTGGATTGTACTATAGTTGTGCATTTTGTATGCATATTTTTAATTGCCTTTCATGAACCTTCATTTATTGTTGAGTTATAGCCACATTTAGGAAAAAGCTCGTGGTTATGTATTTTTGGGCCATCGATCAACTTTGTTGACTACGATTGTGGCTTGCAATGTAGTTATTGCTGCATTTAGGAAACCACTCATGTTCTAAAGAGACCTGAATCATTCATTTTTTGAAAAAAAAAAGTTATTTTTGAAATAGATAGATTTTTTTGAAATGTAGAAGTAGTAGAGGTAACAGAGGTAAATTTTTTGAATCTTTTTATGAAAAACTTAATAAATGGGTTTTGTAGAGAATGTCAAATTAAGTAAACACAAATCGTCCTCTTTTGAAAAACTAATTTTTCACCAACATGCAAGAACCCCTCAAAAATTGAATCAACAAAACATTTTTTTTTGGACAAATCGAAAATATGGGTTTTATAGGTGCTCGAGAGCTAAAGAGACCTTGATTGTCCATTTTTTGAAGAAATAAGTAGTTTTTGAAAAAGATAGATTTTTTCTAAAAGTAGAAGCAGTAGAGGTAACAAAGGCAATTTTTATGAAAAATCTGAGAAATGGGTTTTGTAGAGAATGTTGTTACGAGAAGACCCAGATCGTCCTTCTTTTGAAAAACTAATTTTTCACCAACATGTAAGAACCCTAAAAAATAGTATCTATGAAACACTTGTTTTTGGGAAAATAAAAATAATGGGTTTTATAGGTACTCGTGTGCTCTAAAGACCCATATTGTCTGGTTTTTTTTTTAAAATAAGTTGTTCTTGAAAAAGATACATTTTTTGGAAAGTAGAAGTAATGGAGGCAACAAAGGCAACAGTTTTTTGAATCTTTTTATGAAAAATCTAAGAAATGTGTTTTGTAGAGAATGTTGTTCCGAGTAAACCCAAAACGTCATTTTTTCTAGAAATTAATTTTTCAGCAACATGCAAGAACCCCTCAAAAATAGAATCTACGAAACAATTTTTTTTTCAAAAATTGAAATATGGTTTTTATAGGTGCTCATGTGGTAAAGAGACCAAGATCATTCATTTTTTTGAAAAAAAAAAGTTATTCTTCAAAACCATACATTTTTTTGAAAAGTAGAAGTAGTAGATCGATGGTCGATGAAAACTCAAACACGAGTAGTTTCCTAAATGCGGCTATAACTCAAGAAAAATAGAAGCTTCATGAAAATCGATAGAAAATATATGTATAGAATGCACAACTACAATACAATCCACAATCGTAGTCATTAAAGTTCATTGATGGCCCACAAAAACTCATACATGAGTGGTTCCCTAAATACGGCTATAACTCAACAAAAAATGAAGGATCTTGAAAGGCGATAGAAATATGAGTATAGAATGCACAACTACAGTTTTTGTTTTTTTGTGGGCCATCAATCGACATTTGGTGACTATGATTCAGGATTGTACTCTAGTTTTGCATTTTCTACGCATATTCTATTGAGTTATAGCCGCATTTAGGAAACCACTCGAGTTTGACTTTTTGTTGGCCATCGATCAACTTTGGTGAATACAATTATGGATTACTCTGTAGTTGTACATTACATACATGGTATTTTCTATTTCCTTTCACGAACCTTCCTTTTATCTTTAATTATAGCCACAGTTATGAAGCTGCTTGAGTTTGAGTTTTCGTTGGCCACCGATAAAATTTAGTGACTGTGCTTGTCGATTACACAATAGTTGTGCATTCTATACATGTATTTTCTATCGCCTATCGCGAACCTTCATTTTTTGTTTAGTTATAGCCTCATTTAGGAACTCGCTCATGTTTGAGTTTTTGTGGGCAATCCATCAACTGTGGTGACTATGATTGGGTAATTTTCTGTAGTTGTACATTTTGTATGAATAATTTTTATCACCTTTCCTGAACCTTCATTTTTTGTTGAGTTATAACTGCAATTAAGAAAACGCCCGTGTTTGAGGTTTCGTGGATTATCAATCAACTTTGGTGACTACGATTGTGGATTACACTATAGTTGTGCATTCTATACGCGTATTTTCTATTGCCTTTCGTGAACCTTTAATTTTTGTTCAGGTATAACCACACTTAGGAAATCGCTCATGTTTGATTTTTTATGGTCCAACAATCAACTTTGGTGACTACGATTCTAGATTGCACCTTAATTGTCCATTTTGTTTGCGTATTTTCTATCACCTTTCGGTAACCTTCATTTTCTGTTCAGTTATAACGACATTTAAGAAAACTGCTCATGTTTGCATTTTTTTGGGCCATCGATCAACTTTGTTGACTACGATTGTGTATTGTACTCTTGTTGTGCATTTTGTATGCATATTTTTAATCGACTTTCACAAACCTTCATTTTTTGTTGAGTTATAGCCACATTCAGGAGAATGCTCGTCTTTGAGTTTTCGTGGGCTATCGATCAATTTCGGTGACTACAATTGTGGATTACACTGTAGTAAGAACAAGCATTTTGTACGCATATTTTCTATCGCCTTTCAAAACATTCATTTTTAATTAAGTTATAGTTGTACCAAAGAAACCGCTTGTGTTTGAGTTTTCGTGGGCCATCGTTCAACTTTGGTGACAACGATTGTGGATTACACTACATATGTCCATTATGTACATGTATTTTCTATTAGCTTTTGTGAACCTTCTTTTTTTGTTGACTGATAGCCGCATTTAGGAAACCACTTGAGTTTGAGTTTTCGTGGGCCATCGACCAAGTTTGGTGACAACGCTGGCGGATTACATTGTAGTTGTGCATTCTATACACATATTTTCTATCACCTTTCACGAACCTTCACTTTTTGTTTAGTTATTATAGCCACATTTAGGAAAACGTTTTGAGTTTTCGTGGGCCATCAATAAACTTTGGAGAATATGATTGTGGATTGAATTGTAGTTGTCCATTTCATACACGTATTTTCTTTCGCCTATTGTGAACCTTGATTTTTTGTTCACTTATAGTCGTATTTAGGAAACCACTAGTGTTTGAGTTTTCGTGGGCAATCAATCAACTTTGGTTACTACGATTGTGGATTGCGCTGTAGTTGTCAATTTTGCATGCGTATTTTCTATCGCCTTTGGTGAACCTTTATTTTTAGTTGAGTTATAGCTGCACATACGAAACTACTCATGTTTGAGTTTTCATAGGCCATCAATCAGCTTTGGTGACTACGATTATGGATTGCACTGTAGTTGAGCATTTTGTACACGTATTTTCTATCGCGTTTTGTGAACATTTATTTTTTGTTGAATTATTATACCCGCATTTATGAAATCGCTTGTGTTTGGTTTTCGTGGGCCATCGATCATCTTTCTCAAAACAACTATGTTCAATTTTCTCAACAAAAAAAAAATTGTAGATTCTATTTTTTAGGGGTTCTTGCATGTTGTTCAAAAATTAGTTTTTTGAAATCAGGAGGATTTGGGTCTAATAGAATGACATTCTCTACAAAAGCAATTTCTCAGATTTTTCATTAAAAATTGAAAAACTTTGCCTTTGTTACCTCCAGTGCTTCTACCTTTCAAAAAAATCTATCTTTTTCAAGAAGAAGTTATTTTTTCAAAAGCTGAATTATCTGGGTCGTTTGAGTGCACGAGTACCTATAAAACACATATTTATGGTTTTCCCTAAAAAAATTGTTTCGTAAATTCTATTTTTGAGGGGTTCTTGCATGTTGGTGAAATATTAGTTTTTCAAAAGAAGGACAATCTGGGTCTACTCAGAACGACATTCTCTAAAAAACCCATTTATCCCATTTTTCATAAAAAGATTCAAATAATTTGCCTCTGTTACCTCTACTGTTTTTACTTTTCAAAAAAATATTTCTCAAGAACTTATTTTCTCAAAAAATAGACAATCCATGTCTCTTTACAACACAAGTGGTTTCCTAAATGCAGCTATAAAAAAATTAAAAATGAAGGTTAGAAAAAGGCGATAGAAAATACACGTACAAAATGTACAACAACAACACAATCCATAATCGTAGTCACCAAAGTTGACAGATGGCCCACGAAAATTGAAACATGAGTGGTTTCCTAAGTGTGGCTATAACTCAATGAAAAATAAAGGTTCGCGAGAAGCGATAGAAAATACGTGTGTAGAATGAACAACTACAGTGTAATAAAAAATCGTAGTCACAAAAGTTGATCAATGGCCCACGAAAACTCAAACTCGAGCGATTTCCTAAATGCAGCTATAACATGAGCGATAGGCGATAGAAAAAAAGAAAAGTTTGTGATAGGCGATAGAAAATACACGTACTGAATGGAAAACTACAATGCAATTCACAATTGTAGTCACCAAAGTTGATAGATGGCCCATGAAAACTCAAACATGAGCGCCTTCCTAAGTGCAGTTATAACTGAACAAAAAATGAAGGTTCATGAAAGGCGATAGAAAATATGCATATAGAATGCACAACTACAGTTTAATCCACAAGTGTAGTCACCAAAGTTGATTGATGGCCCACAAACTCAAATTCGAGCGGTTTCCTAAATGCAGCTATATCTCAACAAAAAATGAAGCTTCGCAAAAGGCGATAGAAAATACATGTAAAAATTGGATAACTATAGAGCAATCCACAATCATAGTCACCAAAGTTGATCGATGGCCCACGAAAACTCAAACACAAGCGTTTTCCTAAATGTAGCTATAACTCAATGAAAAAAGAAGTTTCGCAAAAGGTGAAAGAAAATATGTGTATGTAATGCATATCGATGGACCACAACAACTGAAACTGAGAATTTCCTTAAATGCGGCTATAACTGAACAAAAAATGAAGATTCGTAAAAGGCGATTAAAAATATGTGTACAAAATGCACAAATAGTATACAATCTACAATCGCAGTCATCAAAGTTCATTGATGTCCCACAAAAACTCAAACATGAGGGGCTTCCTAAATGCGAGCTCAACAAAAGATGAAGGGTCACAAAATGCAATAGAAAATACGCATATAGAATGCACAACTACAATGTAATCCACAAGCGTATTAACCAAAGTTGATCGATGGCCCATGACAACTCAAACACGAGCATTTTCCTAAATGTGGCTATAAATCATCAAAAAATGAAGATTCTTCAAAGGCGATTAAAAAATATGCATATAGAGTGCACAAATATAGTGTAATCCACAAGCATAGTCACCAATGTTGATCAATGGCCCATGAAAACTCAAACTCGAGTTGTTTCCTAAATACCGCTATAACTTGAGAAAAATGAAGGATCGTGAAACATGATAGAAAATACATGTACAAAATGGACAACTATAGTGTAATCCACAATTCTTGTCACCAAAGTTGATCGATGGCCAAGAAAAACTCAAACACGAGCGGTTTCCAAAGTGCAGTTAGAACTCAACAAAAAATGAAGGTTCATGAAAGTCGATAGAATATACACATACAGAATGCTCAACTACAGTGTAGTCTACAGGTGTAGTCACCAAATTTGATCGACGTCCCAGGAAATGTCAAACTTGAGCGGTTTCCTAAATGTGGCTATAACTCAAAAATAAATTAAGGTCAGCGAAATTCGATTAAAAACATGCATACAGATTGCAAAAGTACAGTACAAATCCACAATCATAGTCACCAAAGTTGATCAATGGCCCACAAAAAATGAAACACGAGTAGTTTCCTAAGCTATAACAAAATGAATAATGAAGGTTCGGTAAAGTTATAGAATATGCGTATAGAATGCACAACTATAGTGTAATCCACAATCGTAGTCACCAAAGGTTATTGATGGTCCACGAAAACTCAAACAAGAGCATTTAGGAAAATGCTATAACTCAATAAAAAATGAAGGTTCGTGAAAGGCGATTAAAAATAAGCATACATAATGTACAACAATACAATTCACAATAGTAGTCATGAAAGTTGATCAATAGACCACAAAAACTCAAGCATGAGCGGTTTCCAAAATGTGACTATAACTCAAGAAAAAATAAAACTTCACAAAATGCGATAGAAAATACACATATAATATGCACAACTATAGTGTAATCCACAAGCGTAGTCACCAAAGTGTATCGATGGCCCACAAAAATTGAAACACGGGTGGTTTCCTAAATGCGGCTATAACTCAACAAAAAATGAAGGTTTGTGAAAAGCGATAGAAAATTAGCATTCATAATGCACAAATACAATGCAATTCACAATCGTAGTCACCAAACTTGATTAATGTCCCACAAAAATTCAAACACGAGCGGTTTCCTAAGTGCAGCAATAACTTAAGAAAAAATGAAGAATCGCAAAAGGCGATAGAATATATGTGTATAAAATGCACAACTACAATTTAATCCACAATCCTAGTCACCAAAGTGGATCGATGGCCCAAGAAAACTCAAACACAAACGTTTTTCCTAAATGCGGCTATAACTCAACAAAAAATGAAGGTTCATGAAAGGCGATTAAACATATATGCATACAAAATGCACAACTATAGTACAATCCACTATCGTAGTCACCAAAGTTGATCTATGGCTCACAAAAATTCACACATAAGCAGTTTCCTAAATGAGGCTATAACTCAACAAAAAATGAAGATTTGCAAAAGGCGATAGAAAATATACATTAGACGACACAACTTAAGTGTAATCCACAAGTGTAGTCACCAATGTTGATTGATGGCCTACAAAATTCAAACATGAGCGGTTTTCTAAATGCGGCTATAACTAAAAAAAAAAAAATGTTTACTAAACGCAATAGAAAATATATGTACATAATGGACAACTACAATGCAATCCAATATTGTAGTCACCAAAGTTGATCGATGGCCCACGAAAACTCGAACACGAGCGGTTTCCTAAATGTGGCTATAACTCAACAAAAAATGAAGGTTCAATAAAGGCAATAGAAAATACACATAAATAATTGACAACTGCAATTGAATCCCCAATCGTAGTCACCAAATTTGATCGATGGCCCACAAAAACTCAAACACAAGCATTTTTCCTAAACGTGGCTATAACTGAACAAAAAATTAAGGTTCATGAAAGGCGATTAAAAATATGCATACAGAATGCACAACTATAGTAAAATCCACAATCGTAGTCTCCAAAGTTGATAGATGTCCCAAAAAAACTCAAGCATGAGCAGTTTCCTAAATGCGGCTATAAGTCGACAAAGAATGAAGGTTTTCAAAAATGCAAAACTACAATGTTATCCACAAGCATAGTCACCAAAGTTGATCAATGCCACACAAAAACTCAAACACGGTTGGTTTCCTAAATGCAGCTATAACTGAACAAAAAATGAAGATTCGCGAAAGGCGATAGAAAATATGCATATAGAATGCAAAATTATAGTGTAGTCACCAAAGTTGATTGATGGCCTACAAAAACTGAAAGTCAAACGGTTTAGTAAATGCAGCTATAACTCAACAAAAAATGAAGTTTCACGAAAGGCGATAGAAAATAAGCATACAAAATAGTTGTGCATTTTATATGTGTATTTTATATCGCCTTTGATGAACCTTCATTTTTTTTTGAGTTATAGCTACATTAGGAAACCGCCCGTGTTTGAGTCTTCATAATCCATCCATCAATTTTGGTGACTATGATTGTGGATTGCACTGTAGTTTTGCATTCTATATGCGTATTTTCTATCACGTTTCGTGAACCTTCTTTTTTGTTGGGTTATACCCTCATTTAGGAAACTACTCGTGTTTGAGTTTTTGTGGGCCATTGATCAACATTGGTGACTACAATTGTGGATTGCATTGTAGTTGTGTATTCTATACGCATATTTTTTATGCATTTAGCGAACCTTCATTTTTCATTGAGTTATAACCACATTTAGAAAACCGCTCTTGTTTGAGTTTTGTGGTCCATCGATCAACGTTGGTGACTACGCTTGTGGATTGCATTGTAGTTGTGCATTCTATACGCATAGTTTCTATTGCCTTTTGCGAATCTTCATTTTTTGTTGAGTTATAGCCACATTTAAGAAACCGCTCATGATTGAGTTATTCTGAGCCATAGATCAACTTTGGTGACTACGATTGAGGATTGTACTGTTGTTGTACATTTTGTACGCATATTTTTAATTGCCTTTCTGTTGTTGTACATTTTGTACACATAATTTTAATCACCTTTCATGAACCTTTATTTTTTGTTGAGTTATAGCCACATTTATGAAAACACTTTTGTTTAAGTTTTTGTAGGCCATCGATCAGCTTTGGTGACTATGATTGTGGATTACACGATAGTTGTGCATTCTATATGCGTATTTTCTATTTCCTTTCTTGAACCTTCATTTTTCATTTATTTATAGCCAAACATAGGAAACTGCTTGTGTTTGAGTTTTCTTTGGCCAAAAACCATATTTCGATTTTTGAAAAAAAAATTGTTTCATAGGTTCTATTTTTGAGGTTTTCTTGCATGTTGTTGAAAATTTATTTTTTTGAAAAGAGTACGATCTGGGTCTACTCACAATGACATTCTCTACAAAATGAAAAACTCAAACAAGAGCGGATTCCTATGTGCCGCTATAACTAATCGAAAAATGAAGGTTCGCGAAAGGCGATAGAAAATACGCATATAACTCAACAAAAAATGAAGGTTCGCTAAAGGCGATAGAAAATACGCGTACAAAATGGACAACTATGGTGCAATCCACAATTGTAGTCACCAATGGTAATTAATGGCCAATAAAAACTCAAACATGAGCGGTTTCGCAAATGCAGCTATAACTCAACAAAAAATGAAGGTTCGCAAAAGGCAATTGAAAATATGCAATATAGAATGCACAAATACAATGTAATTTACCACAAGTGTAGTCACCAAAGTTGATCGATGGCCCACAAAAAGTCTAATACGAGCGATTTCCTAAATGCGGCTATAATTCAAAAAAAATAAGGTTCACGAAAAGCAATTGAAAACTAGCTTTCGTAATTCACTACTATAGTGTAATTCACAATTGTAGTCAGAAAAGTTAATCAATGGCCCATTAAAATTCAAACACAAGCGGTTTACTAAGTGCAGCTATAACACAACGAAAAAAAGAAGGTTTGTGAAAAGCGATAGAAAATACGTGTATGGAATGCACAACTACAAGGTAATCCACAATCTTAGTCCCCAAAGTTGATCAAAGTTCATCGATGGCCCACGAAAACACAAACATGACCATTTTGCTAAATGCGGGTATAACTGAAGAAAAAATGAAGGTTCACAAAAGGTGATAGAAAATTTGCATAGAGAATGCACAACTATTGTGTAATCCACAACCGTAGTCACCAAAGTTAATCAATGGCCCAAAAAAATTAAAACTCAAGCAGTTTCGTAAATGCGGCTATAACTCAACAAAAAATGAAGGTTCACATAAAGCAATAGAAAATACACTGGACAAGTATAATGCAATCCACAATTGCAATCACCAAAGTTGATCGATTTACCATGAAAAGTCAAACACGAGTGGTTTCCTAAGTGCAGCTATAACTCAAAGAAAAATGAAGGTTCACAAAAAGTGAAAGAAAATATGAGTATAGAATGCACAACTACATTGTAATTCACAATCGTAGTCACCAAAGTTGATCGATTGCATATGAAAACTCAAACATGAGCATTTTCTTAAATGCGGGTATAACTCAACAAAAAATGAATGTTCATGAAGGGCAATTAAAAATATGCATACAAAATACACAACTAAAGTACAATCCAAAATTGTAGTCACCAAAGTTGATCGATGGCCCACAAAATCTCAAAAACAAATGGTTTCCTAAATGCAGCTATAACTCAACGAAAAATGAAGGGAAAGGCAATAGAAAATATGTGTATTGCACAACTCCTATGTAATCCACAAGCATGGTCACCAATGTTGATCGATGGCCCACAAAAACTCAAACTCGAGTGATTTTCTAAATGCGGCTATAACTCAACAAAAAATGAATGTTCATGAAAGGCAATTAAAAATATGCGTACAAAATGCACAACAATTGTACAATCCACAACCATTGTCAGCGAACATGATCACTGGCCCATGAAAACTCAAACACGAGTGGTTTCCTAAATGCGGCTATAAGTCAACAAAAAATGAAGGTTCACAAAAGGCGATAGAAAATACACATACAAAATGGACAATAGAGTGCAATCCACAATCCCAGTCACCGAAGTTGATGAATGACCCACAAAACTCAAACACGAGCAGTGTCCTAAGTGTGGCTATAATTTATCGAAAAATGAAGGTTTGCGAAAGACGATAGAATATACGAGCATTGAATGCAAAACTAAAATGTAATCCACAATCATAGTCACCAACGATGATCGATGGCCCGTGAAAATTCAAACATGAGTATTTTCCTAAATGCGGCCATAACTCAACAAAAAAATGAAGGTTTTTGAAAGGTGATTAAAAATATGCGTACAAAATGCACGACGAGAGTACAATCCATAATCGTAGTCACCAAAGTTAATTGATGGTCCACAAAACTCAAAATGAAGGTTCACAAAAAGTGAAAGAAAATATGAGTATAGAATGCACAACTACATTGTAATTCACAATCGTAGTCACCAAAGTTGATCGATTGCATATGAAAACTCAAACATGAGCATTTTCTTAAATGCGGGTATAACTCAACAAAAAATGAATGTTCATGAAGGGCAATTAAAAATATGCATACAAAATACACAACTAAAGTACAATCCAAAATTGTAGTCACCAAAGTTGATCGATGGCCCACAAAATCTCAAAAACAAATGGTTTCCTAAATGCAGCTATAACTCAACGAAAAATGAAGGGAAAGGCAATAGAAAATATGTGTATTGCACAACTCCTATGTAATCCACAAGCATGGTCACCAATGTTGATCGATGGCCCACAAAAACTCAAACTCGAGTGATTTTCTAAATGCGGCTATAACTCAACAAAAAATGAATGTTCATGAAAGGCAATTAAAAATATGCGTACAAAATGCACAACAATTGTACAATCCACAACCATTGTCAGCGAACATGATCACTGGCCCATGAAAACTCAAACACGAGTGGTTTCCTAAATGCGGCTATAAGTCAACAAAAAATGAAGGTTCACAAAAGGCGATAGAAAATACACATACAAAATGGACAATAGAGTGCAATCCACAATCCCAGTCACCGAAGTTGATGAATGACCCACAAAACTCAAACACGAGCAGTGTCCTAAGTGTGGCTATAATTTATCGAAAAATGAAGGTTTGCGAAAGACGATAGAATATACGAGCATTGAATGCAAAACTAAAATGTAATCCACAATCATAGTCACCAACGATGATCGATGGCCCGTGAAAATTCAAACATGAGTATTTTCCTAAATGCGGCCATAACTCAACAAAAAAATGAAGGTTTTTGAAAGGTGATTAAAAATATGCGTACAAAATGCACGACGAGAGTACAATCCATAATCGTAGTCACCAAAGTTAATTGATGGCCCACAAAAACTCAAACATGAGTGGTTTCCTAAATGCGGCTATAACACAATAAAAAAAAAGTTCGTGAAAAGTGATAGAAAATATGTGTATCGAATGCACAACTCCTATTTCTTAGATTTTTCATAAAAAGATTCAAAAAAATTGCTTTTGTTACCTCTACTGCTTCTACTTTTCAAAAAAATATATGTTTTTCAAGAATAATTTATTTTTTTCCGAAAACGGATGATCTGGATCTCTTTAGCACACAAGTACCTATAGAAACCATATTTCGATTTTCCAAAAAAAATTGTTTCGTACATTCTATTTTAGAGGGGTTGTTGCATGGTTTTGAAAAAATAGTTTTCTCGAAAAAGGATGATTTGGGTTTAGTCAGAATGACATTCTACACAAAACCCATTTCTCAGATTTTTCACGAAAAGATTCAAAAAAATTTCCTCGATTACCTCCATTGCTTTTATGTTTGAAAAAAATCTATCTTTTTCAAAAACAACTTATTTTTTCAAAAACTGGGCAATCTAGGTCTCTTGAGCACACAAGTACCTATAAAACCCATATATTTTATTTTCGAAAAAAAAAGTGTTTCGTAGATTCTATTTTTGAGAGGTTCTTGCATGTTTGTGAAATATTATTTTTTTGAAAAAGGGACGATTTGGGTTTACTCAGAATGACATTCTCTACAAAACCAATTTATCCCATTTTTCATAAAAAGACTCAAAAAGCTTGCCTCTGTTACCTCTACTGCTTCTAGTTTTAAAAAAAAAAAAATTTAAAAGAATTTTTATTTATTTATTTATTTCTGAAAAAAACAAACAATCTGAGTCCCTTAGAAAATTAGCTTTCTTAAAGCCAAACTACATTGCAATCCACAATCGTAGTCAAGAAAGTTGATCGATGGCCAGGAAAGCTCAAACATATTTCCGAACTACGGGTAAAACTCAGTGAAAAATGAAGGTTCGCAAAAGGCTGTTGAAAATACGCGTACAAGTACTTTGTACACGTATTTTGTATCGCCTTTCGCAAACCTTCATTTTTTGTTGAGTTATATTTGCATTTAGGAAACCACTCGAGTTTGAGTATTCGTGGGCCATCGATCAACTTTGGTGACTATGATTCTAGATTACATTGTAGTAGAGCATTCTATATGCATATTTTCTATCGCCTTTTGTGAACCTTCATTTTTTGTTGAGTTATAACCGCATTTAGGAAACTGCTCGTGTTTGAGCTTTCATGGACCATCGATAAAACTTTTTTAACTACGATTGTGGATTGCACTATAGTTGTCCAGTATGTACATGTATTTTATCACCTTTAACGAACCATTGTTTTTTGTTGAGTTATAGCCACATTTAAGAAATCGCCCATGTTTGAGTTTTCGTCGGCCGTCAATCAACTTTGGTGACTACGCTTGTGGATAACACTATAGGTGTCCATTCAGTATTCTTATATTCTATTGCCTTTCATGAATCTTTATTTTTTGTTCGGTTACAACTGCATTTAGGAAACTGCCCATGTTTGAGTTTTTGTAGGCCATCAATCAATTTTCGTGACTACGATTTTGGATTGTATTCTAGTTATGCATTTTGTACACCTATTTTTAATCACATTTCACGAATCTTCATTTTTTTTAGTGATAGCCGCATTTACGAAACTGCTCATGTTTGCATTTTTGTGGGCTATAGATCAACTTTGGTGACTATGATTGTGGATTGTACTCTTCTACGCATTTTGTATGCATATTTTTGTTCGCCATCGATCAATTTTGGTGACTAATCTTGTGGATTGTACTTTATTTGTGCATTCTATATACGTATTTTCTATACCCTTTTGCCAACCTTCATTTTTTGTTGAGTTATAGCCGTATTTAGGAAACCGCTCGTGTTTGAGTTTTTTTTGGGCCACCAATCAACATTGGTGACTACAATTGTGGATTGTACTGTTTTGCATTTTGTACACATATTCTTAATCTCTCCTTTTAGAAACCTTCATTTCTTGCTGAGTTATCACCACATTTAGGAAAACGCTTGTGTTTGAGTTTTTGTGGGGCATCGATCAACTTTGGTGACTACGATTTTTTATTATAGTGTAGTTTTGCATTCTATATGTAATGCCCTGCCATGTAACCCCAAAGGAAACTAACATACAAGCATTTAAGGCACAATTTTTGTTTTTAAAAAAAATAAAAATGTAACAATATAAGTACAACATATAACAAAGTTCCTTGGGGTTACATAGTTGCATCACTTTTCATATCAACATCTTACATTACAAGAGAGATAGACATACACCCAATCAAATGACCCGAACATGGATCATACATTAACAATACGAAGATACATTGCTCAAGGTTAACATCAATACAATGTTGTTTCCCAACATCCATGGGAAGAGTATAATAACATGGAAAGATAAATTTGAAATTGAAGGAATACAAAGCTACAAGTTGGACCAAACCGTGACATAACTTAGAAGTCACTGCAACAGGTACAACTCTGCACATCTCGAATCTTCGAATGGGGACCCAATGGGGTGCGTAGCATGTTCCATTCGACCACCCCCGTGCTAGGAGTAAACAAGAAAGATCCTCACCCAAGAAGTCAAACGAACCAATGGTAACCAAGACTCCACAAAAAGGATAACAAATCACAAGATAATAACCCATAACATTGCCAACACATAACTAGAAAAAGAGTAATGAAATATCCAACAAGAACCAATTGCCAATATTGTAGATCAACACTAAATAACCATAAGAGGTGCCAAAAACAATAGAATCCAAAACTCTCCAAATGAGATTGCAAAATCAACCAACAATAAACATCCAAGGGCACCTTTCATCCACATCAGAAAAAAAACAAAAACAATAATAAACAACTCCAGAGGCAACAAGAACAAGAGAAACAAAGGGCACAGCAGGAGAGTGTCATCGCATGGCCTTACATGGATTATCCAGACAACCTATCACAAGGTGCCGCCTCCATCTATACATGGATTATCCAGACAACCTAGCTCAAGGTGCCGCCTCCATCTATGGTTATCCAGACATCCTATCTCAAGGTGCTGCCCCATAGGGTGACTCATGTGGAGCCACTTACCTTTCACAGAGACAAGGTAGTGACCTTACCAACCAGGTCTTCCCACCTGTCCTTAGCCTTTGAGAGCACTAATGGCAGGGGTGAGGTGCATGTTTTTATCTTGTTATGTGTTAACTAATCCAACCTACTAGATACATTAATTAGTTTATCACTTATTTAAGGAAACTCTTTCAAGGGTGACCACTTGTACACTGGCCCCAAGAAGAGCCACTCTCCCCTACGATTACCCTAAAATCAAAGACAAACAACAGGTGTACCTCAATCCTCAAGGCATAAGAACATTCTTTATAAAACATAACACACGAGGCATGACCCTCTCGTGACTATCCAAGCATCAAAACCCATAAATTAGGAGGTACCACCCACACAAATATTCACGAAGTAAAAAGATAGACCAAAAAGGTGTAACAACAAACGTGCACACACACACACACCATTTCCCCTAGCCCCTGGAGGTACATAAATATCTACCCAAGAACCAAAATAACTCATTATGTGAGAACCCCTCAAAAATAGAATGTATTAAACAATTTTTATGGGGAAAATTGAAATATGGTTTTTATAGGTGCTCGTGTGCTAAAGGGACCTAGATTGTCCGTTTTTTGGAAAAATAATTTATTTTTGAAAAAGATAGATTTTTTTGAAAAATAGAAGTAATAGAGGTAACAAACGTAATTTTTTTTATGAAAAACCTAAGAAATGGGTTTTGTAGGGAATGTCATTCTGAGTAGACACAGATCGTCCTTTTTTTGAAAAACTAATTTTTCACCAACATACAAAAATCCCTCAAAAATAGAATCTACGAATCAATATTTTTTGGGAAAATAAAAAATATGGGTTTAATAGGTGCTTGAGAGCTAAAGAGACCTAGATCATTCATTTTTTGAAAAAATAAGTTGTTGAAAAAGATAGATTTTTTTGAAAAGTAGGAGCAGTAGAGGTAACAAAGGCAATTTTTTTGAATCTTTTTATATAAAATCTGTGAAATGGGTTTTGTAGAGAATATCGTTCTTAATAGACCTAGATCATCCTGTTTTCGAAAAACTTATTTTTCACCAACATTCAAGAACCCTTCAAAAATAGAATCTACGAAACAATTTTATTTGGGAAAATTGAACATATGGGTTTTATAGGTGCTCGAGAGCTAAAGACACCTAGATTGCCCGTTTTTTGAAAAAATAAGTTGTTCTTGATAAATATAGATTTTTTTGAAAAGTAGAAGTAGTAGAGGTAACAAAGACACATTTTTTAAAATCTTATTATGAAAAATCCGAGAAATGGGTTTTGTAGAGAATGTCCTAAGTAGACCCAGATCGTCTTTCTTTCAAAAAATAATTTTTTCACAAACATGCAAAAACCCCTCAAAAATAGAATCTACAAAACAATTTGTTTTGGGAAAGTCAAAAATATGGTTTTATAGGTGTTCATCTGCTAAAGAGACCCAGATTGTTCGTTTTCTATAAAAATAACTTCTTCTTGAAAAAGATAAATTTTTTTCAAAATTAGAAGCAGTAGAGGTTATTATAGAGGCAAATTTTTTGAATCTTTTTATGAAAAATGTGATAAATGGTTTTTGTAGAGAATGCCATTTTGAGTAGAAACAGATCGTCTCTTTTTCAAAAAATTAATATTTCACCAACATGCAAGAACCCATCAAAAATAGAATCTACGAAACAATTTTTTTTGGGAAAATAAAAAATATGGGTTTTTATAGGTACTTGTGTGCTAAAGAGACCAATATTGTCCAGTTTTTGAAAAAATAAGTTGTTCTTGAAAAAGATAGATTTTTTTTAAAAGTAGAAGCAGTGGAGGTTACAGAGATAAATTTTTTTGAATCTTTTTATGAAAAACTTGTGAAATAGGTTTTGTAGAGAATGTCATTCTAAGTAGATCCAGATCATCCTTTTTTTCAAAAAACTAATTTTTCAACAACACGCAACAACCCCTCAAAAATATAATCTACGAAACAATTTTTTTTGGGAAAATCGAAATATGGTTTTTATAGGTGCTCATATGCTAAACAAACCCAGTTTGTCCGTTTTTTCTGAAAAAATATGTTATTCTTGAAAGGATATATTTTTGAAAGGTAGAAGCAATAAAGGTAAGAGAGGCAAATTTTTTGTATCTTTTTTAGAAAAATCTAAGAGATGGGATTTGTAGAGAATGTCGTTTTGAGTAGACCCAGATCATCCTATTTTTGAAAAACAAAATTTTCACCAACATGCAAGAACCCCTAAAAAATAGAATCTTTCAATAACAAAGGTAAATTTTTTGAATCTTTTTATAAAAAATGGGATAAATGGGTTTTGTAGAGAATGTCATTCTGAGTAAACCCAAATTGTTTTTTTTTCGAAAAACTAATATTTCACCAACATGCAAGAACCCCTCAAAAATAAAATCTATGAAACAATTTTTTTTGTGAAAATCGAAAATATGAGTTTTATAGGTACTCATGTGCTCAAGAGACCCAAATCATCCAGTTTTTGAAAAAAATAAGTTGTTTTT
Organism: Sequoia sempervirens; assembly: GCA_007258455.2. Lineage (NCBI taxonomy): Eukaryota > Viridiplantae > Streptophyta > Pinopsida > Cupressales > Cupressaceae > Sequoia > Sequoia sempervirens. Next base: position 162,734,005 of record VDFB02281492.1, on the reverse strand, counting down.
GTAAAAGATAGATTTTTTTGAAACTTTTAATGAAAAATCTAAGAAATAGGTTTTGTAGAGAATGTCGTGTGAGTAGACCCAAATTATACTCTTTTTAAAAATCTAAATTTTCAACAAAATGCAAGAAACCCTTAAAAATAGAACCTATGAAACAATTTCTCTTTCGAAAATCGAAATATGGTTTCTATAGGTGCGAAAAAAATAAATTATTTTTGAAAAAGATAGATTTTTTTGAAAAGTAGAAGTAGTCTAGAGGTAACAATGTCAATCTTTTTGAATCTTTTTATGAAAAATTTGAGAAATGGGTTTTGAAGAGATTGTCGTTCTGAGTAGACCCAGATCTTCCTTTTTTTGAAAAACTAATTTTTCAACATGCAAGAACCCCTTAAAAATAGAATCTACCAAACAATTTTTTTAGGAAAATCGAAATATGGTTTTTAGAGGTGCTCGTGTGCTAAAAAGACCCAGATCATTTGATTTTTGAAAAAATAAGTTATTATTGAAAACGATAAATTTTATTGAAAAGTAGAAGTAGTAAAGGTAACAGAGGTAAATTTTTTGAATCCTTTTATGCAAAATCTAAGAAATGGGTTTTGTATAGAATGTCATTCTGAGTAGACCCAGATCGTCTTGTCTTCGAAAAACTAATTTTTCACCAACATATCTTACCCCTCAAAAATAGAATCTACGAAACATTTTTTTTTGGGAAAGTAAAAAATATGGGTTTTATAGGTGCTAGTATGCTGAAGAGATTCAATTTGTCTATTTTAAAAAAAAGAAGTTGTTTTTGAAAAAGATAGATATTTTTTAAAAGTAGAAGCAGTAGAAGTGATAGAGGCAATTTTTTTGTATCTTTTAATGAAATATCTAAGAAAGGGGTTTTGTAGAGAATGTCGTTCTGAGTAGACATAGATCATCCTTATTTTGAAAAACTAATATTTCACAAACATGCAAGAACCACTCAAAAATACAATCTATGGAACACTTTTTTTTGGGAAAATAAAAAATATGGGTTTTGTAGAGAATGACATTCTGAGTAAACCCAAATCGTCCTTTTTTCGAGAAAATATTTTTTCAACAACTTGCAAGAACCCCTCTAAAATAGAATCTACGATACAATTTTTTTTTCAAAAATCAAAGTATGGTTTTTATACGTGCTTTGTATTATTAAGAGACCAAGATCGTCCATTTTTCAGAAAAAATAAGTTATTCTTGAAAAAGATATATTTTTTTGAAAAGTAGAAGCAGTAGAGGTAACAGAGGCAATTTTTTGATTATTTTTATGAAAAATCTAAGAAATGGGATTTGTAGACTTTAGTTGTGCATTTGATAGACGTATTTTGTATTTCTTTTCGTGAACCTTCATTTTTTGTTGAGTTATAGCCGCACTTAGGAAACCGCTAATGTTTGAGTTTTTGTGGGCAATCAATCAATTTTGGTGACTACGATTAGGGATTTGTACTGGTGCTGCCCATAGAATCGTAGGGGCTGCAGGTTCTTCAATTGGATCTACTGCTCTAGGTACCCCCGCTTCTCCTGCGACTGAACTATTGTTGTGCATTATGTATGCATATTTTTAATCATATTTCATGAACCTTCATATTTTGTTGAGTTTTGGCTACATTGAGGAAAACACTCGTGTTTGAATTTTCGCGGGCCATTGATCAAGTTCAGTGAGTTAGGGCCACACCTAGGAAACCGCTCGTGTTTGAGTTTTCGTAGGCCATCGATCAACTTTGGTGACTACAATTGTGGATTGCATTGTAGTTGTCCATTATGTACGCGTATTTTCTATCACCTTTCGTGAACCTTGATTTTTTGTTGAGTTATAACTACATTTAGGAAACTACTCATGTTTGAGTTTTTGTGTACCATCGATAAACTTTGGTGATTACGATTGTGGATTGTACTGTAGTTGCACATTTTGTACACATTTTTTAATCCCCCTGCGCGAACCTTCATTTTTTGTTGAGTTTTCATACACCATCGACCATCTTTGATCAACTTTGGTGACTATGATTGTGGATTACATTGTAGTTGTGCATTCTATACTCGTATTTTCTTTCACCTTTTGTGAACCTTCATTTTTTGTTGAATTATACCCGCATTTAGCGAAATGGTCATGTTTGTGTTTTCGTGGGCCATCGATCAACTTTGATCAACTTTGGCAACTACGATTGTGGATTACATTGTAATTGTGCATTCTATACACGTATTTTCTATAGCTTTTCACAAACCTTCATTTTTCGTTGAGTTATAGCTGCACGTAGTAAATCGCTCTTGTTTGAGTTTTCTTGGGCCATCAATCAACTTTGGTGACTACGATTGTGGATTGCACTGTATTTGTGTATTATGAATGCTTATTTTCTATTGCCTTTCGCAAACCTTACTTTTTGTTGAGTTATAGCCACATTTAGGAAACCGCTCATGTTTGAGTTTTTATTGGCCATTAATCAACATTGGTGACTACTATTGTGGATGCACTATAGTTGTCCATTTTGTACACATATTTTCGATCACCTTTCATGAACCTTCATTTTTTGTTGAGTAATAGCCGCACATAGGAAACCGCTCATGTTTGAGTTTTCGTGGACCACCAATCAACTTTGGTAACTACGATTGTTGATTACATTGTAGTTGTGCATTCTATACATGTATTTTCTCTCAGCTTTCGTGAACTTTCATTTTTCAATAAGTTATAGCCACAATTAGGAAACTGGTTGTGTTTGAGTTTTCGTGGGCCATCGATCAACTTTGGTGACTAGGATTGTCGTTTTAACTATAGTTGTCAATTCTGTATGTGTATTATATTTAGGAAACCGCCCATATTTGAGTTTTTGTTTGCCATCGATCAACTTTGGTGACTAGGATTGAGGTTTGTACTGTAAGCATTTTGTACACATATTTTTAATCGCCTTTCACAAACCTTCATTTTTTGTTGAGTTATACCTAGATTTAGGAAAATGATCGTGTTTGACTTTTCGTGGGCCATCGATCAAATTTGATCCACTTTGGTGACTAGTATTGTGGAGTACACTATAGTTGTGCATTTTGTATGTGTATTTTCTTTCACTTTTCGCAAACCTTCATTTTTCATTTAGTTATAGCTGTACTTAGGAAATCGCTCGTGTTTGAGTTTTGGTGAGCCATTGATCAACTTTGTTGACTACAATTGTGGATTGCACTGTAGCTTTCCATTTTGTATGTGTATTTTATATCGCCTTTCGCGAACCTTTATTTTCTGTTGAGTTATCGCATTTAGGAAACCACTCGAGTTTGAGTTTTTGTGGACCATTGATCAACTTTGGTGATTATGATTATGAATTACGCTATAATTATACATTCCATTCGCATATTTTCTATCGCCTTTCGTGAACCTTCCTTTTTTGTTGAATTATAGCTTTATTTAATAAACCGCACGAGTTTTAGTTTTTGTGGGCGATCAATCAACTTTGGTGACTACGCTTGTGGATTACACAATAGTTGTGCATTTTATCAATGTATTTTCTATTGCCTTTCCTGAAGCTTCATTTTTTTTTAGTTATAGCCGCATTTAGGAAACCACTCATGTTAGAGCATTTGTGGGCCATCGATCAAATTTTTTGTCTATAATCTAGTATTACACTATAGTTGAACATTGTATACACATATTTTCTATCGCCTTTCACGAACCTTCATTTTTCGTTGAGTTATAGCCGCATGTAGGAAACTGCCCATGTTTGAGATTTCTTAAACCATTGATCAACTTTGGTGACTTCGATTGTGGATTGTACTATAGTTGTGCATTTTGTACGCATATTTTCTGTCGCTTTTCATGAACCTTCATTTTTTGTTGAGTTATTGCCGCATTTAGGAAAACGCTCGTGTTTCAGTATTCGTGGGCCATCAATCAACTTTGGGGACTACGATTGTGGATTACACTGTAGTTGTGCATTCTATACATGTATTTTCGGTCGCCTTTCTTGAATCTTCATTTTTTGTTGAGTTATTGCCGCATTTAGGAAACTACTCAAGTTTTAGTCTTCATGTTTGAGTTTTTGTGGGCTATCGATCAACTTTGGTGACTACGATTGTGGATTATATTGGTGAGGGATTCTCTCATGTTGGTGAAAAAATAATTTTTCCAAAAAATGACAATTTGGATTTACTTAGAATGGCATTCTCTACAAAACCAATTTATTAGATTTTTTTCATAAAAAGATTCAAAATATTTGTCTATGTTACCTCTACTGCTTCTACTTTTGAAAAAAATCTATCTTTTTCAAAAATAACTTTTTTTAAAAAAAATGGACAATCTGAATCTCTTCAGCACATGAGGACCTATTAAACCCATATTTTCAATTTTCCCAAAAAAATTATTTCATAGATTCTATTTTTGAGGGGTTCTTGCATGTTGCTGAAAAATTAGTTTTTCAAAAAAAAGTACGACTTGGGTCTATTTAGAACGATATTATCTACAAAACCCATTTCTCATATTTTTCATAAATAGATTTAAAAAATTAACCTCTATTACCTCTACTGCTTCTACTTTTCAAAAAAAGTCTATCCTTTTTTAGAATAGCTTATTTTTTTCAAAAAACGGATGATCTAGGTCTTTTAAGCACACAAGCACCTATAAAAACCATATTTCAATTTTCCAAAATCAAATTGTTTCGTAGATTCTATTTTTGAGGGGTTTTTTGCATGTTGTTGAAAAATTAGTTTTTCGAAGAAAGTATAATTTGGGTTTTCTCAGAACGACAATCTCTACAAAACCCATTTCTTAGATTTTTCATAAAAAGATTCAAATAATTTACCTTCTCTACCCCCATTGCTTATACTTTTCAAAAATATCTATCTTTTTCAAGAAAAAACTTATTTTTTCAAAAACTAGACGATCTGGGGGTCCCTTGAGGACACGAGTAACTATAAAACCCATATTTTTTATTTCTCAAAAAAAAACTGTTTAGTAGATTCTATTTTTGAGGGGTTCTTGCATGTTGGAAAATATTAAGTTTTCGAAAAAGGACGATCTGGGTCTACTCAGAATCACATTCTCTACAAAACCCATGTATCCCATTTTTCATGAAAAGATTCAAAAAATTTGCCTTTGTTACCTCTACTGCTTCTACTTTTCAAAAAAATCTATATTTTTCAAGAAATTTTTTTCTCAAAAAATGAATGATCTAGGTCTCTTTAGCACATGAACACCAATAAAAGCCATATTTTTTATTTTCCAAAAAAAATGTTTCATAGATTCTATTTTTTAGGAGTTCTTGCTTGTTGGTGAAAAATTAGTTTTTCAAAAAAAAGATGATATGGGTTTATTCAGAATGACATTTCTCTACAAAACCCATTACTCAAATTTTTCATGAAAAAGATTCAAAAAAATTTCCTTTGTTAACTCTACTTCTTGTACTTTTAAAAAAAATCTTTTTTTTTTTTCAGAAACAACTTATTTTAAAAAACATCAGACGATCTGGGTATCTTTAGCACATGAGTACCTATAAAACCCATATTTTTGATTTTCGCAAAAAAAATTGTTTTGTAGATTTTATTTTTGAGGGGTTCCTGCATGTTGGTGAAATATTAGTTTTTTGAAAAAAGGACGATCTGGGTGCACTTAGAATGACATTCTTTAGTTAACCCATTTATCCCATTTTTCATAAAAGGATTCAATTTTTTTTCCTTTGTTCCTCTACTGCTTCTAGTTATCACAAAAATATATCTTTTTCAAGAAGAAGTTATTTTTTGCAAAAAATAGACGATATGGGTCTCTTTAGCACATGAACACCTATAAAACCCATATTTTTTATTTTCCAAAAATAATAATTTTGTCGATTCTATTTTTAAGGGGTTCTTGCATGTTGGTGAAAAATTAGTTTTTCGAAAAAAGGACGATCTGGGTCTACTCATAATGACGCTGCAAAACACATTTCTTAGATTTTTCATAAAAAGATTCAAAAAAATTGTCTCTATTACCTCTCTGCTTCTACTTTTCAAAAAAATCTATGTTTTTGAAGAATAAATAATCTTTTCAAAAACCGGACAATCTGTGTCTCTTTAAAACATGAGTGGTTTCCTAAATGCAGCTATAACTCAATGAAAAATGAAAGTTCACGAAAGGTGATAGAAAATTAGCATTCATAATGTACAAGTACAGTGTAATCCACACTTGTAGTCAAGAAAGTTGATCGATGGCCCAAGAAAACTCAAACACAAGCGTTTTCCTAAATGCGGCTATAACTCAAAAAAAGATCAAGGTTCATGAAGGCGATTAAAACTATGCATACAAAATGCACAACTTCAGTACAATCCAATATCGTACTCACCAAAGTTGATCGATGGCCCACGAAAACTCAAACATGAGCGGTTTCTGAAGTATGGGTATAACTCAATGAAAAATGAAGGTTTGCAAAAGGTGGTTGAAAATACATGTAGAGAATGGACAACTACACTGCAATCCACAATCATAGTCACCAAAGTTTATCGATCGCCAACGAAAATTCAAACTAGAGCGGTTTCCTAAGCGCAGCTATAACTCAACAATAAATGAAGGTTTGTGAAAGGTGATAGAAATATGTGTATAGAATGCACAACTACAATGTATCCACAATCGTAGTCACCAAAGTTAATTGATGGCCCAAAAAAAATAAAACATGGGCGGTTTACTAAATGCGGCTATAATTAAAAAAAAATGAAGGTTCGAGAAAGGAGATTGAAAATACGCTTATAGAATGCAAAACTACATTGTAAACCACAAGCGTAGTCACCAAAGTTGATTGATGGCCCACAAAAACTCAAAGTCGACCAGTTTCGTAAATGCAAGTATAACTCAACAAAAAATGAAGGTTCACGAAAGGCGATATAAAATACTCATACATAATGGACAACTACAGTGCAATCACCAATCGTAGTCACAAAAGTTGATCAATGGCCCACGAAAACTCAAACAGGAGTGGTTTCCTATATGCGGCTATATCTGAATGAAAAGTTAAGGTTCCTGATAGGCAATATAAAATAAGAGTAAATAATGCACAACTATAGTGTAATCCATAATCATAGTCACCAAAGTTGATCGATAGATCCCGAAAACTCAAACACGAACGGTTTCCTAAATGTGGCTATCAGTCAACAAAAAATGAAGGTTCATGAAAGGCAATTAAAAATATGCATACATAATGCACAACTATAGTACAATCCACAATCATAGTCACCTAAGCTGATTGATGGCTGAAAAAAATTCAAACATGAGCAGTTTTCGAAATGCGACTATAAATCAACTAAAGATGTTCTAAAAAAGGAAATAGAAAATACATGTATAGAATGCAAAACTAAATTGTAATCCACAAGTAGTCATCAAAGTTGATGAATGGCCCAAAAAAACTCAAACATGACTGGTTTCCTAAATGCTGCTATAACTCAACAAAAAATGAAGGTTCGCAAACAGCGATAGAAAATTAGCATTCATGATGCACAACTTCAGTGCAATCCACAATTGTTTGTCAACAATGTTGATCGATAGCCAACAAAGCTCAAACATGAGTTGTTTCCTAATCCATAATCGTAGTCACCAAAGTTGCATGAGAATTTTCCTTAATGCAACTATAACTCAACAAAAAATGAAGGTTCATGAAAGGAGATTAAAAATATGCATACATAATGCACAACTACAGAACAATCCACAATCTTAGTCACCAAAGTTGGTTGATTGCACACCAAAACCTAAATATAAGAGGTTTCATAAATGCGGCTATAACTCAAGAAAAAATGAAGGTTCACAAAATTTGATATAAAATATGCACAACTATAGTGTAATCCACAATTGTAGTCACCAAAGTTGATCGATGGTCCACGAAAAACTCAAACACTAGTGTTTGTGCTAAATGCGGCTAGAATTGAACAAAAAATGAAGGTTCATCAAAGGCGATTAAAAATATTCGTATAGAATGCACAACTATAGTACAATCCACAATCGTAGTCACCAAAGTTGATAGATGTCCCAATAAAACACAAACATGAGCAGTATCCTAAATGCGGCTATAACTGAACAAAAAAAGAAGGCTCGCGAAAGGTGATCGAAAATACGCTTACAAAATGGGTTGTCTACAAAGCAATCCACAATCGTAGTCACCAAAGTTGATTGATGGCCCAAGAAAACTCAAACACAAGCAGTTTCCTAAGTCTAGCTATATTTCAACAAAAAATGAAGGTTCGCGAAAGGTGATAGATAATATGCGTATAGAATGCAAAAATACAATGTAATCCACAATCGTAGTCACCAAATTTGACCGATGGCCCACGAAAACTCAAACACGAGGGTTTTCTTAAATGCAGTTATAAGGCGATTAAAAATATGCATACAGAATCCACAACTACAGTACAATCCACAATCGTAGTTACCAAAGTTTATCGATGGCCTACAAAAACCCAAACATGAGCGGTTTCCTAAATGCTGCTATAACTCAACAAAAAATGAAGGCTCATGAAAGGCGACAGAAAATATGCATATAGAATGCACAACTATAGTGTAATCCACAAGTGTAATCACCAAAGTTGATCGATGGTCCATGAAATCTAAAAATCGATCAGTTTCCTAAATGCGGCTATAACCCAACAAAAATGAAGTTTCACGAAAGGCGATAGAAATAACACGTACAAAATGGACAACTAAAGTGCAATACGCAAACGTAGTGACCAAAGTTGATTAATGGCCTATGAAAACTAAAGTGCAATACGATCGTGGATTGCACTATAGTTGTCCATTCTATACACGTATTATTTATCGCGTATTGTGAACCTTCACTTTTCATTGAGATATAGTTGGACATAGGAAACCGATCTTGTTTGATTTTTCATGGGCCATCGATCAATTTTGGCGACTATGATGGTAGATTGCTCTGTAGTTGTCCATTTTATACACGTATTTTCTATCGTCTTTCACGAACCTTCATTTTTTGTTGAGTTATAGCCACATTTAGGAAACTGCTCGAGCTTGCATTTTCTTGGGCCATAGGTCAACTTTGGTGACTACTCTTGTGGATTACACTATAGTTCTCCATTCTATACCTATATTTTATATCACCTTATGTGAACCTTCATTTTTTGTTGAGTTATAGCCGCATTTAGGAAACCACTCGAGCTTGCATTTTCCTGGGCCATAGGTCAACTTTGGTGACTACTCTTGTGGATTACACTGTAGTTCTGCATTATATACCCGTATTTTCTATCACCTTACATGAACCTTCATTTTTTGTTGAGTTATAGCCGCATTCAGCAAACTACACATGCTTGAGTTTTTATGGGCCATCGATCAACTTTGGTGACTATGATAGTGGATTGTATTGTAGTTGTTCATTTTGTATGCATATTATTAATCGCCTTTCACGAACCTTCATTTTTTTTGACTTATAGACAGATTTAGGAAACCGCTCGAGTTTCAGTTTTTCTTCGGCCATCGATTAACTTTGGTGACTATGCTTGTGGATTATATTGTAGATGTGCATTCTATACACGTATTTTATATCGCCTTTCCAGAACCTTCATTTTTTCTGGAGTTATAGCCACATTTAGGAAACTGCTAGTCTTTGAGTTTGTGTGGGCCATCAATCAACTTTGGTGACTACGATTGTTGATTACATTGTAGTTGTGCATTTTATACGCGTATTTTCTATCACTTTTCAAGAACCTTCATTTTTCTTGAGTTATAGCTGCACTTAGGAAACCGCTCGTGTTTGAGTTTTCATGGGCCATCGATCAACTTTGGTGACTACGATTTTGAATTGCACTATAGTTATCCATTCTGTATGCATATTTTCTATCGCCTTTCGTGAACCTTCTTTTTTTTTTTGAATGAAAAAATAGTTTTTTCAACAAAAGGACAATCTGGGTTTACTTAGAATGACATTCTCTACAAAATCCATTTCTCAAATTTTTCATAAAAAGACTCAAAATTTTTTCCTTTGTTACCTCTACTACTACTTCTCAAAAAAACCTATCTTTTTCAAGAATAACTTATTTTTTCAAAAAATGGACGATCTAGGTCTGTTTAGCACATGAGCACCTATAAAACCCATATTTTTGATTTTCCCAAAAAAAATTGATTCGTAAATTCTATTTTTTAGGAACCTCTATTTTATATTGATTTATATCCACAATTAGGAAACAGCTCGTGTTTGAGTTTTCGTCGGCCATCAATCAACTTTGGTGACTACACTTGTCGATTACACTATAGTTGTGTATTCTATATACGAATTTTCAATTGCCTTTAGCGAACGTTCATTTTTTATTGAGTTATAACCGTATTTAGGATAACGCTTGTGTTTGAGTACTCGTGGGCCATCGATTAACTTTGGTGACTACGATTGTGGATTGCATCGTAGTTGTAAATTTTGTATGCATATTTACTATTGCATTTTGAGAACCTTCATTTCTTGGTGAGTGAAAACCGCATTGAGGAAACCAGTCGTGATTGCACTGTAGTTGTGCGTTAAGAATGCTAATTTTCTATTGCCTTTTCTTGAACATTCATTTTTTGTTAAGTTATAGCCGCATTTAGGAAGCCGCTCGTATTTGAGTTTTTGTGGGTCATTGATCAACTTTGGTGCTATGTTTGTGGATTACACTATAGTTGTACATTATATAGCGAATTTTCTATCTCTTTTCGTGAACCTTGATTTTTCATTGAGTTATAGCCACACTTAGGAAACTGCTCATGTTTGGGTTTTCGTGGGGCCATCGATCAACTTTGGTGACTACAATTGTGGATTGTGATGTAGTTGCACATTCTCTATACATATTCTTAATCACCTTTGATGAACCTTATTTTTTTGTTGAGTTATAGCAATATTTAGGAAACCGCTCGTATTTGAGTTTTCATGGGCCATCGATCAACTTTGGTGATTATGATTGTGGATTGCACTATAGTTGGCTAATCTGTATGTGTATTTTCTATCGCATTTCATGAACCTTCATTTTTTTTTGAGCTATAGCCACATTTAGGAAACCACTTGTGTTTGAGTTTTCATGGGCCATTGATCAACTTTGGTTACTACGCTTGTGGATTACACTGTAGTTGTGCATTCTATACGTATATATTCGATCACCTTTCGCGAACATTCATCTTTTCTTGAGTTATAGCCACATTTAGTAAATAGCTCATGTTTTACTTTTTTTGGGCCATAAATCAACTTTGGTGACTAGGATTGTGGATTGTACTGTTGATGTGCATTCTGTAAGTATAATTTTAATCACCTTTCACAAAGCTTCATTTTTGTTGAGTTATAGCTGCATTTAGAAAAAAACTCTTGTTTGAGTTTTTGTGGGCCATCAATCAACTTTGGTGACTATGATTGTGGATTACACTGTTGTTGTGTATTCTATACATGTATTTTCTATTGCCTTTCGCAAACCTTCATTCTTCGTTGAGTTATAGTTGTATATTATGAAATCGCTTGTATTTGAGTTTTTCGTGGGCCATCGATCAACTTTGGTGACTATTCTTGTCGATTCCATTGTAGTTGTGCATTATATATGCATATATTCTATCGCCTTTCGTGAACCTTCATCTTTTGTTGAGTTCTAGCCGCATTTAGGAAACCGTTTGATTTTGAGATTTCGTGGACCATTGATCAACTTTGGTGACTACGATTGTGGATTGCACTACAGTTGTGCATTCTGTACGTGTATTTCTATCGCCCATTTGTGAACCTCCATTTTATGTTGACTTATATCCACATTTAGGAAACCGCTCGTGTTTGGATTTTTGTCGGCGATCAATCAAATTTGGTGACTACACTTGTGATTACACTATAGTTGTGTATTCTATATGTGTATTTTCAATTACCTTTAGCGTACGTTCATTTTTTGTTGAGTTATAGCTGTATTGTGAATAACTGGCCGTGACAAAATCGGTTGTCCATTTTAGCGCATTATTTTCTACCCATTTTGTGAACCTTCATCTGCTGAGTTAAAGTTTTAATTTTGGAAACCGGTCATGTTTGAGTTTTCGTGGGCATCCTTCTTCAACTTCCTGGGTAGCTACACCGTGGATTTCTAAATCAGAGTTGTGCTGCTATGAATGCTAATTTTCTATTTCGCTCTCTTTTCAGAACCTTCATTTTTGTTGCTATAGCCAGATGAAAGTCCGCTCGATTTGAGTTTTGAGGCCGCCGATCAACTTTGGTGCCCATGATTACACTGTATTGTGTATTCTATATGCATTTTGTACCAACTTTCACTAACCTTCATTTTTGCTGAGTTGGCAGTCAGCTTTTAGTAAACCATTATGTTTGAGTTTTTGAGGGCCATCAATCAACTTTGGTGACTATGATTGTGGATTGTACTATAGTTTTGCATTTTCTACGTATATTTTTAATCACTTTTCACGAACCTTCATTTTTTGTTGAGTTATAGCCACATTTAAGAAAATGCTCGTGTTTGATTTTTTGTGGCCCATCGATGAACTTTGGTGACTATGATTGTGGATTACACCCTAGTTGTGCATTCTTTACTCATATTCTGTATCACCTTTCTTGAATCTTCATTTTTCATTGAGTTATAGCCGCACTTAGGAAACCGCTCATGTTTGAGTTTATATGGGCCATCCATAAAATTTGGTGACTACAACTGTTGCTTGCACTTTAGTTTTCCATATTGTACGTGTATTTTCTATCGACTTTTGCGAACCTTCATTTTTTGTTGAGTTATATTAACAGGAAAACCGCCATGCTTGCTATCGAATTAACTCTGTAACTATGGATTGTGGACCGTAAATTATAATTGTGCATTCCAGAATATTATTTTGAACTCACTTTCATGAACATTCTTTTTTTTCTAAAATATAACCCTACTAGGAAAACTCACTGCGCAAGTTTCATTTTAAAATACCGATCAACTTTTCCTCGACTACGCCAGGGACACAGCCGGTGGAATTTAGCGTACACTTTATTTCTTATCGGGCCTTCACCAAAGCTTCATTTTTTGTTGATTTATAGCCCCATTTATAAAACTACTCATGTTTGAGTTTTTCTAGGACATCAATCAAATTTGGTGACTACAATTGTGGATTGTACTTTAGTTGTGCATTATGTACGCATATTTTTAATCACCTTTTGTAAACCTTCATTTTTTATTTAGTTATATTCACATTTAGGAAACCGCTCATGTTTGAGTTGTCGTGCATCATCAATCAACTTTGGTGAGTACGATTGTCGATTAGTTATGAATTTTGTATGCATATTTTCTATCACCTTTCGAGAACCTTTATTTCTCGTTGAGTTATAGTTGCACTTCTGAAATTGCTTGTGTTTGAGTTTTCTTGGGCCATCAATCATCTTTGGTGACTACAACTGTGGATTGCAATGTAGTTTTCCATTCTATATGCGTATTTTCTATTGCGTTCCATGAACCCTCATTTTTTGTTGAGTTATAGCTACACATAGGAAATCACTCATGTTTGAGTTTTCATGGTCCATCAATCAACTTTGGTTACTATGCTTGTGGACACTTTAGTTGTGCATTATATATGCATATTTTCTATTTCCTTTTGCGAACCTTCATTTTTTGTTGAGTTATAGCCAAGTTTAGTAAACCATTAGTGTTTGAATTTTTGTGGGCCATTGATAAAATTAGTGACTAAGCTTGTGGATTACAGTGTAGTTGTGCATTTTGTAGGCGTATTTTCTATCACCTTTCACAAACCTTCATTCTTTGTTCAGTTATAGCCACATTTACGAAAGTGCTCATGTTTGAGTTTTTGTGGGTCATCGATTAACTTTTTAGACAATGATTATGGATTACACTACAGTTGTGCATTCTATACATGTATTTCATATCGCATTTCACGAACCCTCATTTTTTGTTGAGCTATAGCCACATTTAGGAAAATGCTCATGTTTGAGTTTTCATGGGCCATCAATCAACTTTGGTAACTATGATCTTTTTATGAAAAAATTGAAAAATACGTTTTCTAGAGAATGTCCCTCTAAGTAGTGCCAGATCCTCCTCTTTTTGAAAAACTAATTTTTCACTCAACAAAAAAAAAGGTTCGCGAAAGGCGAAAGAAAATATGCATACAAAATGGAAAACTACAGTGCAATCCACAATCATAGTCACCAAAGTTGATCGATGGCCCATGAAAAGTCAAACACAAGCGGTTTTCCTAAATGTAGTTATAACTCAATGAATAGGTGCGTTCATAGCGCGATAATATTATCGTGATAGAAATGTACAATTATGTACGGTAATCCATTGCGGAATACCAAAGTTGATTTATGCCCGCTGGTGTAAACTTCAAACAGCTGCATTTTCTAAATGAATAGACCAACAGTAACAGTATGTCTACAGGTAAAGAGTTATGTAATGGAAAGTAACCATAAGATAAATCAACTTTCTCACCAAAGTTGATCGATATTCGATGAAAATCAACATTTAGCTGCGCTATATTCCCATAAAATGAAGTGTTCATGATAAAATATAGATAGAATGCACAACTATAGTAGAATCCACAATCGTAGTCACCAAAGTTCATTGATGGTCCACCAAAACTCAAACATGGGTGGTTTCCAAAATGCGGCAATAACTCAAAAAAAAAATGAAGGTTCGCAAAAGGCGATAGAAAATATGAGTATAAAATGCACAACTATAGTGTAATTTACAATCGTAGTCACCAAAGTTGATCAATGGCCCACAAAAACTCAAACATGAGCAGTTTCCTAAATGCGACTATGACTCAACGAAAAATGAAGGTTCGCTAAATGCGATAGAAAAGACACATACATATTACGCTTGTGGATTACACTGTAGTTGTGCATTCTATACGCGTATTTTCTATCAGCTTTCGCTAACCTTCATTTTTTGTTGAGTTATAGTTGCATTTAGGAAACCTCTCGTGTTTGAGTTTTTGCGGGCCATTGATCAACTTTGGTGACTACGATTGTGGATTGCACTGTAGTTGACTATTTTGTATGCGTATTTTCTATTGCCTTGTATGAACCTTCATTTTTTGTTGAGTTATAGCCCCATTTAGGAAATCGCTCATATTTGAGTTTTCGTATGCCATCGATCAACTTTACTAACTACAATAATGGATGACACTGTAGTTGTTCATTCTATACATGTATTTTCTATCGCCTTTTCTTGAACCTTCATTTTTTGTTGAGTTATAGACACATTTAGGAAACCGCTCATGTTTGAGTTTTTGTGGGCACCGATCAATGTTGGTGATTACGATTGTGGATTGCACTATAGTTGTCCATTTTGTACACATATTTTCTATCGCCTTTGTGAACCTTCATTTTTTTGTTGAGTTATAGTTGTATTTAGGAAACCGCTCATGTTAAAGTTTTTGTGCGGCATCGATCAACTTTAGTGACTATGATTGTGGATTGTATTGTAGTTGTGCATTCTATATGTATATTTTTAGTCGCTTGTCACAAACATTCATTTTTTATTTAGTTCTAGCCGTATTGATGAAACCACTCGTATTTGGGTTTTCCTGGGCCATCGACTAACTTTGGTGACTATGATTATGGATTGGACTATAGTTGTCCATTATGTATGCGTATTTTCTATCGCATTTCGTGAACCTTTGTTTTCTGTTGAGTTATAGCTGCATTTAGGGAACAACTCCTGTTTGAGTTTTCGTGGGCCATCGATCAACTTTGGTGACTACAATTGTGGATTGCACTATATTTGTGCATTTTGTACACATAATTTATGAAACCCCTTGTATTTGAGTTTTCGTGGGCCATTGATTAACTTTAGTTAATACGATTGTGGATTACACTGTAGTTGTTTATTTTATATGTGTATTTTCTATCACCTTTTGTGAATGTTTATTTTTTGGTGACAACGATTGTTGATGTACTGTAGTTGTGCATTTTGTACGCATATTTTTAATTGACTTTCACAAACCTTCATTTTTTGTTGAGTTATAGCCGCATTTAGGAAAATGCTCGTCATTGAGTTTTCGTGGGCCATCGATAAACTTGGTGACTACGATTGTGGATTGCTATGTAGTTGTCCAATCATACACGTATTTTCTATTGCCTCTCGTGAACCTTTTTTTTTTAAGTTATAGCCCCATTTAGGAAACCGCTTGTGGTTTAGATTTTGTGGGCCCTCGATCCACCTTGGTGTCTATGATTGTGGATTGCAATGTTGTTCTGCATTATGAAAGCTAATTTTCTATCGCCTTTCGTGAACCTTCATTTTTTGTTGAGCTATAGCCGCATTTAGGAAATCACTTATATTTGAGTTTTTGTTGGCCATTGATCAACTTTGGTGACTACGATTGTGGATAACACTGTATTTGTGCATTCTCTACGGTTATATTCTATCACCTTTCGTGAACCTTTATTTTTCATTGAGTTATAGCCACACTTAGGAAACCGCTCGTGTTTGAGTTTTCGTAGGCCATCGGTCAACTTTCGTGACTATGATTCTAGATTGCACTGTAATTGTCCATTATGTACGTGTATTTTCTATCACTTTTTGTGAACATTAATTTTTCATTGACTTATAGCCGCATTTAGGAAACTGCTCGTATTTGAGTTTTTTTGGGCCATCAATAAAACTTTGCTTACTACAATTATGGATTGTACTATAGTTGTGCATTATGTACGCATATTTTTATTATTCTTTCACGAACCTTCATTTTTTGTTGAGTAATAGCCGTATTTAGGGAAACACTCATCTTTAAGTTTTCATGGGCCATCAATCAACTTTGGTGACTACGATTATGGATTACATCCGCACTCAGGAAACCTCTTGTGTTTGAGTTTTCGTAGGCCATCGATCAACATTGGTGACTACAATTGTGGATTGCACTGTAGTTGTCCATTATGTACATGTATTTTCTATCGCCTCTCATGAACCTTCATTTTCTCTTTGAGTTATAGCCGCATTTAGGAAATCGCTTGAGTTTGAGTTTTCGTTGGCCATCAATCAACTTTGGTAGCTACGATAGTGGATTGTATAATAGTTGTCCATTTTGTATGAATATTTTTAATTGCTTTTCACAAACCTTCATTTTTTGTTGAGTTATAGTCGTAATTAGGAAATCAATTTTATTTAAGTTTTTGTGGGCCATTGATCAACTTTGGTGACTATGACTATGGATTAGACTATAGTTTTCCAATCTGTATGAGTATTTTCTATCGCCTTTCACAAACCTTTATTTTTCATTGAGTTATAGCCGTATTTACAAAAACTGCTCTTGTTTGAGTTTTCGTGGAACATTGATCAACTCTGGTGACTAAGATTCTAGATTGCACTATAGTTGTCCATTATGTACGCGTATTTTCTATCGCCTTTCGTGAACCTTCATTTTTTGTTGAGTTATAGCCCCATTCAGGAAACTGCTCATGTTTTAATTTTCATGGGTCATTAATCAACTTTGGTTACTATGCTTGTGGATTACACTGTAGTTGTGCATTCTATACAAGTATTTTGTATTTCCTTTCACGAACCTTCATATTTTTTTAGTTATAGCTGCATTTAGGAAACCGCTCATGTTTGAGTCTTTTTGGGGCATTTATCAACTTTGGTCACTACGATTGCGGATTGTATTATAGTTTTGCAGTATGTACACATATTTTTAATCGCCTTCATGAAGTTTCATTTTTTTTCAGTTATAGCAGCATATAGGAAAACACTCGTGTTTAAGTTTTCATGGACCGTGGATCAACTTTGGTGACTATGATTGTGGATTGCACTGTAGTTGTGCATTATATAAGTGCATTTTCTATCACCTTTTGTGAACCTTCATTTTTCATTGAGTGATAGCCGCACTTAGGAAACCTTATGTTTGAGTTTTCGAGGGACATCGATCAAATTTGGAGACTACACTTGTGAATTACACTGTAGTTGTGCATTCTATACACGTATTTTCCATCGCCTTTTGTGAACCTTCATTTTTTGTTGAGTTATAGCCGTACTTAGGAAATTGCTCATGTTTGAGTTTTTGTGAGCCAACAATCAACTTTGGTGACTACAATTGTGGATTGCACTGTAGTTGTCCATTCTTTACATGTAATGTGTATCGCCTTTTGTGAAACTTCACTTTTTGTTGTGTTATAGCCACGTTTAGGAAACCGCTCGATTTTGAGATTTCGTGGGCCTTTGATCAACTTTGGTGACTACGGTTGTGGATTACACTGTAGTTGTGCATTCTATACGTGTATTTTCTATCACCTTTTGCGAACCTCCATTTTGAGGTGAGTTATAGCCGCATTTATGAAACTACATCATAGTCACCAAAGTTGATCGATGGCCCACGAAAACTCAAACACAAGCGATTTCTTAAGTGCAACTATAACTCAACCAAAAATGAAGGTTTGAGAAATGCGATAGTAAACATGTGTGCAGAATGGAAAACTAAAGTGCAATCCACAATCGTAATCACCAAACTTGATCGATGGTCGACAAAAACTCAAGCACAAGCTTTTCCTAAATGTGGCTATAACTCAACAAAAAATGAAGGTTCACGAAAGGCAATTAAAAATATGTGTACAAAATGCACAACTATAGTACAATTCACAATCGTAGTCACCAAAATTGATAGATTGTCGATGAAAACTCAAAGATGAGCATTTTCCTAAATATGGCTATAACTCAACAAGAAATTAAGGTTCGTGAGAGGCGATTAAAAATATGCGCACATAAAGCGCAACTACAGCCTAATCAAGAATCGTAGTCACCAAAGTTGATCGATGGCCCACAAAAACTCAAACATTAGTGGTTTCCTAAATGTGGCTATCTTAACAAGAAATGAAGGTTTGTGAAAGGCGATAGAAAATAAGCATATGGAATGAACATCGATAGTGTAATCCACAAGCCTAGTCACCAAAGTTGATCGATGGGCCACGAAAACTCAAACTCGAGTGGTTTCCTAAATACAGCTATTACTCTACAAAACATGAAGATTCATGAAAGGCGATAGAAAATACACATACAAAATGGACAACTATAGTGCAATTCATAATCGTCGTCACCAGAGTTGTCGATATTACGGCTTCAAACCAGTGATTTCTAAATCTTTAACTCCATGAAAATTCATAGAAAGGCGATAAATGCACACACAAAATTAACAGCTGGTACGGTCACAATCACCAGTCACCCAAAGTTTCCGCCGTGGCCCTTCTACTCAAACGCGAACATTCGTCTTGACATGAAGAGTTCAGCGATAGAATACTGCTTCTATTATAGTCACAAACTGCAAAGGTTGTCGATGGTGTCATAGGGTGTTTTATAATTTCTGAGCAGCCGAGAAAATATGTAAAAGATAATAAACAACTATAATCCACGATACAAGTACCAAAGGATTGATTGTTATCTTAGAACTTCAGTGGTTTCCATCACGGTGCAATATGAAGGTTCGATAAAACAAAGCCGTATATACCAAGTACATATTCTACCGATTGGCACAATCGTAGTTGCCAAAGTTGATCAATGGACCATAAAAGCTCAAATAGGAGCATTTTCCTAAATGCTACTATAACTCAACAAAAAATGAAGGTTCGTCAAAAGTGATAGAAAATACGTGTACATAATGGAGAACTACAGTGCAATCAACAATTGTAGTCACCAAAGTTGTTCAATGGCCAACGAAAACTCAAACACAAGCGGTTTCCTAAATGTGGCTATAACTCAACAAAAAATGAAGGTTCATCAAAAGTGATAGAAAATACGTGTACATAATGGACAACTACAGTGCAATCAACAATCTTACTTACCAAAGTTGTTCAATGGCCAATGAAAACTCAAACACAAGCGGTTTCCTAAATGTAGCTATAACTCAACAAAAAATGAAGGTTCATGAAATACAATAGAAAATACATGTATACAATGCACAACTACAGTGTAATCCACAAGTGTAGTCAATAAAGTTAATCAATGGCCCACAAAAACTCAAACAAGAGAGGTTTCATAAATACGGATATAACTAACCAAAAAATGAAGATTCAGGAAAAGAAATAGAAAATATGCGTGTAGAATAGAAAACTATAGTGCAATCAATAATTGTAGTCTCCAAAGTTGATTAATGGCCCACGAAAACTCAAAAATGAGTAGTTTCATAAATGTGGCTATAACTTAAGGAAAAATTAAGGTTTGCGAAAGGAGAGATAGAAAATACGTGTATAGAATTCACAACTACAGTGCAATGCAAAATCGTAGTCACCAAAGTTGATCGATGGCCCACGAAAACTCAAACACAATCGTTTTCCTTAATGTGGTTATACCTCAATAAAAAATGAAGATTCTTGAAAGGCGATAGAAAATACACATACAAAATGTACAACTACAGTGCAATCCACAATCGTAGTCATCAAAGCTGATCGATGGCCCATGAAAACTTAAACATCAGCGCTTTCCTAAATGCGGCAATAACTCAACAAAAAATGAAGGTTTCTAAAAGGTGATAAAAAATATGCATATAGAGCGCACAACTACAATACAATCCACAATCGTAGTCACCAAAGTTGATCGATGGCCCATAAAAACTCAAACACGAGCGGTTTCCTAAATGTGGCTATAAGTCAACAAAAATTGAAGGTTCGTAAAAGGTGATAGAAAATGCACATACAGAATGGACAACTACAATGCATTCCAGAATCGTAGTCACCATAGTTGTTCGATGGCCCAGGAAAACTCAAACACAAGCGGTTTCCTAAATGCGGCTTTAACTCAACAAAAAATGAAGGTTCAGGCAAGGTGATAGAAAATACACGTATATAATCGACAACTACAGTGCAATCCAAAATCATAGAGACCAAAGTTGATCATGGCTGACGAAAACTCAAACATGAGCAATTTCCTAAATGCGGCTAATAACTCAACAAAAAATGAAGGTTTTTGAAGGGAAATGAAAAATATACACAATGCTACAGTAAAATCCACAATCGTAGTCACCAAATTTGATCCATGGCCCACAAAAGTCAAACTCAACCAATTTCCCAAATGCAGCTATAACTCAAAAAAAAATGAAGGTGTGTGAAATGCGATAGAAAACACAAGTACAAAATGGACAACTACAGTGAAATCCACAATCACTTTCACCACAGTTGATCAACCGCCCACGAAAACTCAAACACAAGCGATTTCCTAAGTGTAACAATAACTCAACAAAAAATGAAGGTTCATGAAAGGCGATAGAAAATAGTCGTATAGAATGCACAAATACAGTATAATCCACAATCGTAGTCACCAAAGTTTATCGAAAGCCCAAGAAAACTCAAACACAAGCATTTTCCTAAATGCGGGTATAACTCAATAAAAAATGAAGGTTCATGAAAGGCAATAGAAAATACATGTACAAAATAGAAAACTACAGTGCAATCCACAATTATAGTCACCAAAATTGGTCGATAGGTCACGAAAACTAAAACAT